>CALYLW010000409.1:69933-447433 GCA_944989445.1 Ampullaceana balthica
TCTCTCACTCACTCACTCACTCACTCACTCTATCTTTATTAAAATGTGAATTTTAAATTCTTCTTGATTTTAAAAGACTGTGTTATGATGCTAATAGCAACTACCTAAAACAAAAGTGTTTATTTTTTTTTACAAAACGTATATATTCTACAATGTTTAGTATAGCTAACGGATATAATGTTGTCTTTGGAAAAGTTGCACTTCGATATCCTTATTAACCGTGGTGACCATTTTTGGACGTAGAAGGAATTAAATGAGGTTCCAGTGCTATGAAATAAATTCTTCCCCACAACTGTCTGCCCCCAGTGGATTTATTTTAATATAAATTCTCCGGGGGAGAAAATATTTTCCATGAGATTAAAATACAATCTCCTCTAGCAGTAAAATAACGTCAACCCCAAAATAAATTTGCCGCAAGTGATCATTCAAAAACATAAGAACAAAACATTTTTAATAATTAATTAATTAGTATCCCTCATTACAGTCAAAATTAACAACAACTCAATATGTTCAGACAAGTTGCTTACTTTCTAGAATATACCACTTCAAAAGTGAGTTCCACCATGAGTTTACTGCACCGAGTGATACCAACCAACCCATTTACGAGACTGGCTGTCTGAAAGTGTGACCTCATTTGTTTCTTGTTGGTCTAAGCCTTGACCATCTGCTGTGTTTTTTTGAGACGCTACAACAATAGTAAAAATAAAATTCAAGTTCCTTTTTCAGACCATGCAAACAGCAACGTTCACAAGTTTCTTTAGCCACGGCATACGAGGGGATTGTAAGGCTAGCACAATGCCCAGCCACCGTTACTTTACCCCAACTAATGTCAGGTACCAATCAGATCTGGGTGAGCTCAGGGACACTCTTAAGCCGCGGAAACAAATCACTGCTTTAACAGAGACAAAAATGGTTATCTCCTTTAACTTTAATAACTCTTTCTAACGATACTTTTAATATTAGTTTATTTTCACTTTGAAATTCAACCTAAGAATCCAAAATTTTTACAAATATTGGTTACTTGTACGAGCAATTTTATTGACTTTTCAGATGAAACTTTTGTAAACGTTACCGGTAACAGTCAATAAAATATGTTCGACTATTTCTATGAATATGAGTGCGAAAATTGCAGCAACACACTTATCCTATATAACAATCCTATATAATAAAAGGCAATGTTCTGTCCGTTCTGTCCCATCATCTATAGCGATTGGTCCCTCAAACACATATGACTCCTACAGCCAATCATAGTTAACACGTTTACGCCATTTACGCGGACGTTCAAAACGAGTTATTTTTGGTGCAGTATTTCTTCCAAGACTTTATTTTGAGTTATGCGCGTTGGGATTTATAGCAAAAAGCTCTGTTTAACTAGGTTTTTTTTTAAAACTATAATGAATAGTATTTTTGACGCAATGCACATGTAATGCCGGTCGAGACGGCTGTTGGAGGGGAGTTACAACATGCCACCGAACGGTGGCGAAACGTCCTTGGACGAGCTTTGTTGCTCGTTTATAGCATAACTAGCAACAAATCCAGTCCAAGGACGGGAATAAGTGTAGGGTGACCTGTGAAGTTCATGGTAGAACATCACAACATTACCCACCCCGTCTGTTACCTCCCCCTCCCAACACCGCGGTCTGTCCAGAGACCCTACCTCACCTCCACCGCGGTTTGTCGAGAGACCCGCAGTCTCGACAGGCCATACATGAGTATCACGTCAAAAATACTATACATTATAGTTATAAACACATTACCCTTAAAAAAAAAGTTTTTAACTACAAATCCCAACGCGCACCGCTCAAAATAAACTCTTGGAATAAAACTGCAACAAAAATAACTCGTTTTGAATGTCGTTCAATATGTAAATGAGATTTAATTTTTCTCCGCCAGTGATTGGCTGTAGGAGTCTGTAGGAGTTTGAGGGACCAATCGCTATCGATGACCGGACAGAACATTGCCTTTTATTATATAAGGATGTAACGTCCAGAGGAAAACTAATTTTGCGTTTACGTCTTTTAGTCGTCACGAAAACGTTAATGTCCTCTGTTGAAGTAGTAAGTAGGCCAACTACGCTCTTCATAACGCCAATATTTATACTTCTGCTGAAAGCCCGGCGTCTCCTGATAGTTCTTCTGGCATCTTCTGGTGTCTCACAATTCTTCCGACCACAATCTCCCACGCAGGGTGAAGAAAACCAAACTTATTAGTAGGCTGAATGCCTCTTCCATGCAGATCTGATAAATACATCTCAATTAGTACCTGGGCATTACAAACTGTTTAAGTGAGTGACAAAAAAGTTAAACCTTTCCTGTAGTGTTTGTTAAGTAAGTTTTCTCATCTTAGTCTGTTTATCATCACATAGAAAGACTAAGTGCGGAACATTTCACTAATGCGAATACGTAAAACCCTATTATCCACAACTTCATCATGAAATTGGTGGCACTCTCGCTAACGTTATTAACATTTCTTGGAACCTTATTGTGTCTGTTCTTTTGACGCATGTTTGCCTTACCTTAATATATTTAAATTTATTGCGTGTATTATGAAGTGGAGTTTAAGACTAACATACAACCTAATGACAGGATACATTAACGCTGTCTCAAAATGGTCTTAATTTTTTAGGATGGTGATCATGTGCTGAAAGATCTTCAGGATAAAGGAAATAAGCACGAAGCCATGCATGCTACTTTAGCATTTCATACCAATTAAAAGGAGATTCTACAAGAATTATCTTATGTTACTGGAAGTGAACGTCAACTACCTGCATTTGTTCATTTAAAAAACTAACTAATTAGATTAATGCGTTCTGTAAATGTTCACAATCGCTCTGATGAAGCTGAGACTGATAAGAACTTCTAGACTGGCTGAACAATAGTTAAATAGTTCATGGAAGCTGAGCAGCACTCAGCTCTTCACAGTTGATGAATAAACAAAACTTTGGCTAAAATGTAAATCTCTCTAAATCTAGTTACACGGGGAAAAATGACACTCATATTGCTGGCACTATCACATGATTCTGATCTTCACTTTGAGACATCTATAACATAGAGTTTAAGTGTACTCATCATAAAATCTTAAAGGTGTTCTTCGCGCTGTTCTATCGAATAAATTGAAGCAATCACACTACTGCATTTCTATTTTTGAGAACGCAGCGAATGTTAAGTGGAATTGGATCTACGGGACTAAAAGGAAGAGATGAATAGATTCAGATTCCGTAATAATGAGAACTTTTGATTTCAGGAATTATCTGAGTGATTGCCTTGGATCCTAATAATAAATTAATCCCATATATTTTCAGAAATACATAACATACACCCATGGGCGTCGCTAGGAATTTTTCCAGGGGGGGGGGTTTACAGGTTCAAAAAAACGAAAAGTATAATCGTGGGATTCCGAAATGCCGTTATTAGAAGATTTTGGGGCGTCTGCAGCATCTGACTTATCATTTGCATTGAGGACAACAGTACAAGTTCAACAGCCAGGCACAACTGAAGCAACTGTTTCTAATTTGATTGTCGCTGTCACTTCTTCACTTCCTAAATTGGATATTGGATGGTATGTCTTGACACACGACCTTTCAAATGAGTTGAAATTGCAGCTGATTCGTGATTGTTGGACCCCTGATAAAAAATATGATTTCAGAGCTGACAGTGATGGAAACAGAGTTTTTAGATATGCATGGTTTTCAGACTATTCACCGTTGCTTGCATACTCGAAAATGTTAAAAGGAGCCTTTTTGTAAATATTGCGTGTTGTTTCCGCAAAAAGTAATTCGAGGAGTACAGGGAAAATTTGTCATCAAACCGAGCACAAAATATGAAGATTTCAACGAAAATGCACGTAATAATAATAATAATAATTGATAATTTTTATAGCGATGTATTCCAGCAAGGAACCGGGCTTACAGTGCTTTACATGAAGATCATAACATACATATAATAATTAAATAAACATTCCTATCATAATAACCACATAAATGACAGTACGTTACACATAAGCTACGTTAATCATTAAAAAGAAATGTTTCTTTAATTTTGAAAATAAATGTTGAAAAGATGCGTCTTAAGTGCAGTCTTGAAGGACTTAGTAGATGAAATACTCCGGATGTTTAATGGTAGAGAATTCAATTGTTTGGCTGCACAAAAAGAGAATGACCTTTCGCCAAAAGTTTTAGTTCGTGTCTTAGGAACACAGGGAATGCGCGTGTCTGCAGAAGAGTGTAGCTGGCGACTTGGTGAGTAGACAGACAGAAGCTCAGTAAGATAGGAAGGGCATGAGTCAGAAAAGAAGTTGTGACAGAGAACGGCCAGTTTTTAATCAATGTGGGCTTCTATAGGTACCTAATGAAGTGATTAAAGTAGCGGAGTAACATGGTCATGTTTTTTTTTCCATTTAAAACTAATATGGCAGCTGAATTTTGAACTTTCTGTAGTTTTTCAATGCATTGTTTTGGCGCACCTGACAGAAGAGAATTGCAGTAATCCATACGATCTAGTACAAGAGAACAGACTCGAGTTTTTGTTGCACTAACTGTTAAGTAATACGGATTGAGCTGATCTGACGAATGGCAGTGTAAGCAGAGCGACATATGTGATTGATGAAGTTGTTGGTAGACATATTGTCAGAAATAATGTAGCCAAGATTCCTAGTCGATGTTTTAACAGTATATCAGAACTAGCCACCTGAATAGAATTCGGAAGAGGCAAAGTACTGCTTGATTTATTGTTGCAGCATAGGAGTGTTTCTAATTGTCATCATTCAGTTTGAGCTTGCTGAAAGTCATCCAAGACTTTACCTCACTAATGCACTCTTGCATCAATTTGACAGAGAAGTCAACATCAGATGAATCAGTGTGAGTGTAAAGCTGAGTATCATCTTCAAATTATTGGCTTTTAACTGAATGCTTTTCGAGCAGTAGACGTTGTGACCTTGTATACAGTACGAAAAATACCGGACCCAAAACGGAGCCCTGAGGCACACCAGAAACCAGGTCAGCTCTGTGAGAGATACATCCATCTACCGATACCGACTGTGATCTGTTTGATAAGTATGATTGAAACCAAGCCAAAACTAAGCCAGAAATTCCAAAATAATTTTGCAGGGTTTTTAGCAATGTTTGATGGTCAACGATGTCAAAAGCAGCACTAAGATCTAAGAGGACTAATATAGAGATTTTTCCATTGTCTAGTGCGAGTAGGAGGTCATTTGTTACCTTTACCATGGTGGTCTCTGTGCTGTGAGAAGGTCTGTTGGCCGACTGATTGGGACTTAGAAGAGTTTTGTCGTTAAGATAATAAACAATTTGTTTTAAGACAAGTTTTTCAATGACCTTAGATACAAATGAAATTTTGGACACAGGTCGATAGTTGTTTAAATTGTTTTGATCCAACTCTTGTTTTTTCAGCAAGGGTTTTATTACAGCAAATTTACATAAGCACATGGCACAAAGGCTCTCATGAAGATGCAAGCTATTTTGTTGCATTATTAGAAGCCATAGCAGTTCTATAGACAAGCAATTGAACTCATCATTTAGAAGACAATTTCAAGAAAATCGCAACAAACTGGGTCCCATCATTTCTACAACCTTTTTTTTGCGGCATGCATGATTTAGCACTTCGTGGAAAAGAATCAAATTCTGGTAATTTTTATGACCTGTTTGAGTTTCGTGTTGAATCTGGAGATGAAGTCTTGGTAATCATTTGTCAATTGGTTATTGTAGTGCTAAGTTCTCGGCAACTACGCAAAAAACTATAATTGAAAAGTATGGATCTCACTTGCGTGAAGAAATTGTTCGTGACGCAAATAATTCAGTTGCATTTTCTATACTTACCGACGAGAAAATTGACATTTCAGGCATGGAGCAGATGTCACTTGGTGTTAGATATGTCAAAGAACAAAATGGGAAAATGATGGTCACAGAAGAATTCCTGGGATATATTCCAATTGTCGATAGAACAGATGAAGGTTTAGCCAACACCATAATTACAAATTCATTAGAATTTGGATTAGATATGACAAAGCTTGATGGTAAAGGATATGACGCATGTTCTACAATGGCAGGTAAAGAAAGAGGAGTCCAAGCAATAAATCGGAAAAAAAATACCCAAAAGCAGCATTTGTACATTGCAGTTCACATAAACTAAATCTTGTCGTGAACGATTTAAATAATGTGAATGCTGTACGAAACACAGGAACAATTTAGTCAATTATAGTGTTTTTCCGAGAAATTAGTCAGCAAAGAAAACTAATTCCAAATGTTCCTTTGCTATTTCAAACTAGATGGACACATAAGTATAAAAGCTGAAAATGTGATTGAAATTTTTTTAACAACTGGAATATTTAGAACAATCTGGAAAAAGCAAGCAAGCTGCACTTCAGTTACTTTGTGCTGTAAGAACACCTACATTTGTTGTTTGTTTAGTTATTGTACTAAAATATTCATCAAAGCTAGAAGCTTTGGCCCAAACATTGCAGTCATTGCATTTAGATTTACTGGCAGTACAAAAATACATTGAAGAATTGTTGACTACATTAGCTGTTGATCAACAGAATTATGATGAGAGTTATAAGGAAATTTTTAGAGTACAAAAGTTGATGACATTGGTGTCGACAGTCAACCTCCACGACAAGCTGGAAGACAAATGAACAGGGAAAATCCAAAAGTTGATTTCATGAGGATTATTTTAGAATAACTGTTTTTATACACTACCTTGATTCTATAATATCATCGCTGGAAACTCGTTTTTGTGTAGAAAATAAACCAGCATTTCCCTTTTTAGTTTTGCATCTCTTTTTGATGACAAAACTAGAAAGACTCGAATTTAAGGCCAGGGCTATTGCTGAATATTACGCATTTGACAATTTAATCGAGGAGAGTGAAACCTCGTAGGGTATATGGAAATGTAAAACTAGTAAGGGGAAAAAACATACAATGACTCTATGTGATTTTTTAGATGAAACCATTTTTTTCCCATGATTAAGATGGCTTTTTTGACACCATTGGCTCTTCCAGTAACAAAATGCACAATCGAGAGATCATTTAGCACTCTAAGACGTGTAAATACGTTGATACACTAAAAAGGGTTTATAGTCAAAAACTTGGTTTTTTACGTTTTTAAATCCTTTATATTAACTCGTGGTTTCTGTTTGCTTGAACCCTTGATTGCTTGCTTGATTGACTTTGGATCGATTTTTAACCCACTTCCTCGTAAGCTAGCGAGCTGAAATTTTGCAGGCAGTTTATTGGCGATGATAAAAACTATGTATCAAAATTTCAGGTCGATCGCATGTACTGTAATTAAATTATTGAATTTTTTAGATTATTTTATTTATTCCTATGTATCATGTTGTTTTTTTGAGATAGAGCGTCGCAGTGCGTATTATATTGAACGACCTTTCTGTCGCGCAATAAGGTGCGTATTTTATTGACAACACTTTTTATAAGCATATTCCTGATCGGTGCGCATTATATTAAACATGTTTTACGACACAACTACAATTGTGTATTTTTGGATGGTCTTTTGCGCTGCGTATTATAATGAACATTATTTAATTACTTCTCGTACATAAAGGATTTATAGTCAAAAACTTGGTTTTTTACGGACTTTTTAATTTAAAAATTAAATCCTTTATATTAACTCGTGGTGTCTGAATCCTTGCTTGTTTGTCGATAAAACTTTGGATCGATTTTTAACCCACTTCCTCGTAAGCTAGCAAGCTGAAATGTTGCAGGCAGTTTTCGTGCCGATGATAAAATGATGTATCAAAATTTCAGATTGATCGCAAAGACTGTAATTAAATTATTGAATTTTAAAATTATTTTATTTATCTCTATGTATTATGTTAAATTTTTGCGATAGAGTGTCGCGGTACGTTTTGTATTGAACGACCTTTTATTAATACTTTCCTGTTGTGCGATTTGGTGCGTTTTATATTGACAATACTTTTTATAAAGATATTCCCGATCGGTGCGCATTATATTAAACACGTTTTACAAGACATAATTAAAATAATATTATTGTATTTTTGGATTGTCTTGCGCTGCGTATTATAATGAACATTCTTTTAGTTATGTCTCGTACATAAAGGATTTATTGTAAAAACTTGTTTTTTACGGGTTCTTTTTATTTATGTTTGATATATGTACACTGTCTTCAATGGAATAAACCTGCTGGAAAGTTAGTTCAGTTTTATTGTAACAACTTTATGACATTTTAATACATACCCTTTCGGAAATTTCGTCTCTGTATTTCCTTAAAAGTAGATAATTCTCTTCAGGCAAGAAATTTAATTGCGGCGGCAACTAATCTTTTCAGGACATCAGCTTTTGCTTCTCGTTGAGCAGTTCTTCACCAATTTCAGTTGTCTGCTAACGTTCCGAAATCCTTGTCAGAGCAACAATAAGGTCATTCCATAAAAAAAAAGGTTCGGAAAAATAACTCGCCGCAAAAAAGAAGTATTAAATATATATTAATTTACATTTATTTTAACAATGTAGTTTTTAGAAAAAGGAAACGCTTGACAATGATCTTTTAAGAATTGCGCATGTCATATGAAGTTAGGTAATAATGTGAAAGTGTTAAGCTTTAAGCACAGTTGGTTACTTAGTTGGCCATAAGATGAGGAGGGTCTACTCATATAAATAAGACGGCGTGTGTGTGGTGAGTGTATTGATATATATTTTATATCTTCCCCACGCTTGAATCGATACTTAAAGAGCTAATTGTGAGAGATATTTTAGTGAGTTAAGGGACCGTCCATACATGACGTCACGCACCTAGGGGGGAGGCAGTCACGATGTGTGACATATGAGAGGGGGGTGTTTAATAAATTTGACGTCACATCAAAGCGCGCCACTTTTAAAAAAAAAGTTCCACTGAAATATTTGATTGCTTACAATTTATTTAATGACGTTTCACATGGCTTCAAGCGTTTTATGATATTAGAGTTCAACCTTACTGCGCCTTACACTAAATACTTACTTAAATGGCGAAAGGGTGATTTGAAACATGCTCATTTTAAATTAGAAAAAAATAATTTTATGGGGGGGGGGCGCAAGCTTTGAAACGTCATTTTGGAAAGTTCTAGGTTTTTGTGGCCACGTGTGACAAAGGGGGAGGGGGGTGAAAATCGGCAAATATTGTCATTTATGGATGCCCTTTTTTCGCATTAACAAAATAAAATGACTATAATTTGTCAATTGATCAATTAAAAATTAGAACGTGGAAATTGTCATTCTTAATGAATATAAATATACCAATAAAATATATATCTCTTAAATTGTATTTAAATATGTTCATGTTTTAATTAAATTAGGGCTGGCACTGATTAAAATATTTTGTTCGATTAATCGGGAGCAAATTTAATCGAGTAACCGATTAATTTCGATTAATTATATTTTTATAACGCATATAGGCCTATAGATCCCGTTATGTATTGATTCATTATTTCGCGAAATTGGTTAAGTCGCGATAATTCAATGGCTCCAAAATTGTGTGACGTAACACGGCAAATCGTTCTGCTATGCAAGAAATAAGGAAGAAAAACCTTTTTGTTTATGTAAGCATGTCTAAATAAATAATAATAATACAAGGGAAAAGTATGTAAGTAAAAGAAAATATAAATTGTTAATAAATTGGAGAAAAAAAATATTATAAATATTTTCTTAAATTTTAATAGATTAAATTTTAACGATTAATCGATTAAGTTATCGTTAATTTCAGTAGCCCTAAATTAAATGAAACTTTATTGCCTTACTTCAATAAAGATTTGAGTTTAATAAATATATTGCTTCTAGGATTTCGTTTTTTTCAAATACAATTTTATTTTTATATAAACATTAGGCTCATATTAAAGGTCTCCTTCTACTAGAAGGCTTCTAGCTTTGGACTCAGCTTGTCCTCAATGTGCCACGCTTACATAAAAATTTTAAGCTACATGTATTTCTATATGAAAATTCAAATCGTGAATTGAAATGTTATCTCGAAGTTTACCGATGGATTGCGTTGTTAACACCGTTCAAATAAAAGGAAAGTACTTTCGATTCCGGAAGTATGTAGATTAAGAATAATATGAGTGAATTAAATTAGGTAGTGTGTATAATCTCGTCATGTTTGTAATAAATCTTGTTTCTTAAAATTGAAGAGTGAGAAATCATGTTTCTTAAATTAAAAGAGTTAGCGTTATATTTATAGCCTTCTTATTATAATTTTAAAAAGAACGAATTTTGTCAGCAGTTTCGTTGGTCAAATTAATAGAGCGACCGACCTCTGAAATAGAGGTCTGGGGTTCGATTTTAGTTGGGGGCGTTGTTTTTTTTCTTTCTTAACTTTACATTTTTTAAAAACATAATTAATTTTTTTTTCATGGGTTTAGGGGTAGGTTTAGTGATAGGTTTTAGGGGTAGGTTTAGGGGTAGGGGTAGGTTTAGTGATAGGTTTTAATAGGGTAAGGGTAGGTTTAGTGATATGTTTTAGGGTTAGGTTTAGTGATAGTTATTCCTTTCTTCATTTTTTTTCTTCATTTTTTCTCCTTGAGCGTAAAATTACTTTTAAAACAGGCTAAAAATAACAACAAAAATTAATTAAAGTTAAATAATGATTGCGGCGGCGCTCTTCTGTGCATTCGAACTATTTCGACATACTTGTAGCTCTTTAATGCTAGAAACACAATTTCTTACGCAAACATGACGAGATGATACAGGCTACCATTAAATTAACAAACAGTTAAAGTTAAAGCTAAGACGAAGTGTTAGTTAAAATAATAAAGAAGTATAAGATAAGTTCTATCTGATACATTTTTGTGTGTGGTGGAAGGTTGAAATCTTTGAAAATATGCAGCCAGTTGAATTTCAAGGCAGGTGTTTTAAAATTTTACATTAAATTATTATAAATTATTTTTATAGTTATTTTTATTAGGCCTATAAGTTTATAATTTATACTAATACTATGACTATATACTATATACTATATTCAGGGGCCGTCCATAAAGTACGTCACGCTATTTTTGACCATTTTTAACTCCCCCCCCTCCCCCTGTCACAAATTGTCACACATCTCGGACCCCTAAAGTACGTCACACTTTCGAACAGAAATTTAGTTTTTTATTAACAAAATAATCGAAATTTAATATAAAATAGCGTGACGTCACACATGGCCGGACCCCCCCTCCCCCTGTCACAAACTGTCACACCTTCTTACACCCCCCTCCCCCCCCCCTCTGGAGCGTGACGTACTTTATGGACGGCCCCTAATATTATTAATTGACGAAAGATCACTAAGACTTACTTAAACTTACTTATTAATTATTAACTAATTAATCAGTACAGTCAGTGCCACTTCAGTGACTTTTGAGTCATAGTCATAGTGACTAGTGTCATAGTCATAGATAGTTTTAGTTAATAAGCATGGCATATGTCATATGACATATATGAATATGCAAGGTAGGGCTTAGGGCTAGCGGCTAGGGCTATACTATACTATAATTATATTATTATTAAATATTAGCTATACTCATATTCATATACTCTATCCACAATACTATACTAACAAACCCGTAAAAACAAAGTTTTTGACTATAAATCCCTTATATATGAGACATAACTAACAGTATTGATTATTTTCAAACATTTACAGACTGAATCTGTCTTAACTCAACTTTGCATCATAACCCTAGTGGGGGGGGAGGGGTGGGGGGGGGAGAGGGGAAAAGTCTGGTCACCGATTCGCTTGACCGAGCTCAGCGTGACACGTAAAATGTAAACAAAAGCGCCCTTCGCTTCGTTGGGTCGCCTCAATGCGTCAGCTCAAAATTTCACGTGGCAAAAAAACAATAACAAACCGGTAATTGAAATTACATACCTCATATAAGGATAAACTAAAAATGCATTAATTTAATTACGGTACGTTCGATCGATCTGAAAGTTTGATACGATGCATTGTTAGGTCAGACGGGTCCGTGTGCAAAATTTCAGTTTGATCGGAATATGGGAAGTGGGTCATTTTTGACTTCTGTTTTTCCGCCCGCCGAGCCCAAGACAGAGACGGCCGCGAAGTTAATATAAGGGATTTAAAAATGATTATAACTATAGACTGTAGGCCTAAGGTGGTAGTTGACTGAAAGCCACTTCACTCTTGAAGGTAATCATGGGATTTGACGCCCAGAGTTATTATGTATGATTGTCTATTTTTAGTTTTAGTCTAATTTTATTCTAATTCTATGGGTCACAAAAAGATTTTAACTCCTTTTCTAAGCTACAAAGTAAGCAAAGTCAATAAAGCACTGTTCAAAGTAATCAATCTGTTAAGTTTTTTCAGCAATATAATCATAAATTGTCATAATTCATAATCATAGCATTGGCTTGGCTTGAGGTTGCTTGGCAACAAGCAAGTGTGAGAGAAGTTGCATTAGTGCATTTGATTTTGTGTCTCCCATAGCCATAAGCTTGAAATGCCTTCACTGCATCAAAGTGTTAAGATGATTGATTATGTCAGACATAAAAGCCAACTAAAAAATTCCAGTTTTTATACAGAAAAACTGTAGGATTCTTCTTTGCGTTCTATGAATTAACAGAACTCCTTGATAAGCTCGAAAAATCAACTTAGGGAGTTTGATATGCCCCTTATGTTGCATGGCTATACCAATAAAAATATTTTAGCCTAAAATTCTCTTTTAGGTCTGGTCTAGATATAATTGTATGATGTTCAAGACCTATAGGACATAATATAATTATACATCAGGCCAGGGGCGGATTAAGACTGCACGGGGCCCCTGGCTACAATTCAAACTGGGGCCCTATCCAGCCAGCTAATATAAGACTGTAACTTTTAGCTATTCAGCCCAATAGATTATTCATGAAAAACCGAACACAAAGAAATAACTGTTTGCCGGTATCGTAAAATTGACTGTAAAAGACAATTTAAAAAATAGAAATACAAATTTTAAAAAATGCCACACCCCACAGGGGGATCGATCCCGTGAACACTTGCGCCAAAAGCCTTTATATATATCCGATTAGACCAGCAGAGCTCGAAGAAAATTTTGTCAATTTAAGATATAAGTGATATTCTTTAATAATGTCTCTTTGTGAGTCAATCAATCAGGTTTTTTCTATAACTATTTTAAGACTATCGGAATAGAGATCAGATTAATAATAATAGATATGATTTTATTAATTTATTTAATTTATCTTATTTTCAGCGTTTCTTGTAAACATTTGTCCATTTTTATTATAAAATATACTAAATTTGGGAGCCCCTCAATCATCAGGGGCCCCTGGCTTTAGCCTGTTCAGCTAATCCGCCATAGCACCAGGCCTGATTTAGCCTGCAAGTGCAAGCCTTGAGTTTGAAATGTTATAGTTCATAGACAGCAAATGCGAGATTTTTTATTCCAATTTGTAACTTGAAATGCAAAATCTAATTGTTCTCAAAAACTAAATAGAAATTAAATAACTGTTTAAAATAAGACAAATCAAATTTTAAAGTTGATTTTTAAAATTAATTTTACACTGATTTTAGGGTTGGCGTTATACATTTTTCTTTTTAAAAGGGTAGCATAATAATATGTCTGCAGAAAAAGAATCTTACTGCTACTATTTACGCTCAAGCTATCACTCAGCATGAGACAAGAAATATGTTTGTAACATTGTAACATGGCTGTTCAAGATTTAACTTAATGTAGTTATTAGTAGCCTTTGACTTGTTAAATGGGATACTTAAGGCTGTCTTTTTTTTTAAAAAGCAATAAGTCATAACCATTTATTTTATTAGTAATAGTCTTAGTAATAAGGCTTTAAGCTGGACCATGTCATTTATATTTATAAACAACTCTTAAAACCTTTACACATATCTAGAGGATACCAACTACCATAAAGTTGCTTTGTGACCATCATTACACTATATTTTTTTATATATATATTTTTTTTTGTGTCCCATAACCTTTTGGTCTTAGGGGGTTCTAATGTTTCCATTGGAACTTTCTCGGGGCTTGGTAGACCTGGCTGCGCCCATCTCCTCTCCAGGTCAGCGGAGGACTTTTTAGCAATAGTCATTCATCATTTTTTTTTGGGCTTTTACGTGGGCTAGAACCCACGCCCCTCAGCTTGTGAGGCAAGCGCACAATTGACTTCGCTATCCAGCCGCCATTATACTATATCTAAGGCTTATTTGAAAAAAAGTGTTCAATATAGCCTACTATAAAAAGTAACTGATTTATTAATCATTTTATTAATTAAATAATATTAATTTTTAAATGAAATTAGTAAAATATTTTGATGATTAGTTAAAGAAAATTCAGTTTTCTATTTAGAAAATCAGCAAGGTAGTTGTCTAAATTGTGATAGTTATAGCAATAAAGCCTAAATAATTTCACATGATATACTGTAAATCCAGGCATAATATATTTATAATTTATGCTATTTAGTATTAAAGTTAAAAGCCTGCAGTTTTTCATTAATTTCTAAAAGTTTTCAAAAAAAAATTTGCAATCTTATTTCTAAGTATTTATCTAAAGTACAACTAAACAAAAATGTAGCCTGACAGGCAACATGAATATAATGTTTTTTGGATTAGTCTTTTAAAACTTGTGTTTTCTATTCTCAGGTTATATTGCAAAATTTGGCAAGTCATCAGACAACCTTCGAACTGTATGTAAAAAATGTGGTTATGGTAAGCTCATGTTATGACCTATAACATATACTAAACTAGGGTATCTGATCCCTTTAACTGTAGATACATTTCTCGTCCCCATAACTTGACACCGGAATTTGAATTTTTAGTATGAAAACATGCATGTCAATTATAGGGAATTTCTAAAATATAATTGGAAGTTGACTATGAAAAATAGAACTGCAAAACTTTGACAGTCATTAAATTCTTAGAAATTGATGAAAATTCTATGCTAATTACTAATATTAATATTTCAAAAAGATTAAAATTATGCCCATAGTCTTATAGTTCAAAATATCCCAGAAATAAAAAATAACATATTAATTTGAGTAAGACTATAGTTGTTATTGTATTTTTAATTTTTAAAATTAAAGGTATCTGGGCAGGTTTATGTTATTATATATGTGTATTGTAGTTCAAGTCTAAGCCCAAACCAGACAATAAAAATTTACCTCTTAGCAAACACCCCCCCCACCAAATAATACATATATTTTTCCTTTCCAAATTAATTTTATTACCGGGAGATATTCAAAAGCCAGGCTAAGGGATATTTAGGTCCCTCCCCCAACTCATTGAATGTAACTGCTGTTTAGGTATGCCTGGCATTCAACTATGTCTTTAAATGTCTCCATTATGAAAAAATGTGAGATTAGTCCTGGTTTTTACAGTGATTTTACTTCTGTGTTCACCTAATTTAGCCATTTGAGCTGCTAAATCAAGGAATATGGCAACCAATTCGATTTTAATTTTTTTTAAAGTTTAATGTAAAATAACAAATTGTGTTGGTACTGAAGAAACATTTTAATTAATTTGTATACTGCTATATCAAACATTATATTTTCAGCTGGTCATTTGACATATCAATGCAGAAATTTCCTAAAAGCAGATCCAAGCAAAGAGGTAGTTTTGGATGTCAGTAGCACAAGTTCAGACTCTGACAATGAGCCATTTGTATCACCATTAACAAACCTAAACCAAGGTATGAAAGGGTTAACTTGAAAGCTTCAATCATGCTATTAATAATTTATCTATTATCATACTAATTAATTAACATACTAATTTCCTATTATTGAAATAATTGTATTTTTTCTAAGTTACAATTAAAACTTCTAAAACCCATGGTTTGGACAGAAGCAAAGTGTTAGGGATAGGTGCCGTTAGGGGCTTGGTGGTCGGCAGTGCGCTTGGGTGGCATACCGAGAGTCATGGGTTTGGATGTCTGTGAAGGCATTGACTTGTTTCCATGGTCTAATGGTGTCCCTGAGTTCACCCAGCTCAAATGGGTACCTGTCATTGGGATAAATAAAGGCGTCTGCACATTGTGCCACACAGTCCCCTTGTAGCCGTGGCCTGTGAACACAGCTTTACTTGCCAACAGGCCAGCATGCTGTGCTTTCTAATTAAAATAAATTAAAAGAACATAGGATGCAACAATTTTCTGTGTAAAAGGAGTGTCTGTAATGTAAAAAAAAATTCAAATTAAAGTATAAGATTTAAATATATTAAAGAACAAGCTTATGCTAAAGTTTTTACGATGTTTTGGTATTTGTTATCTTTTCAAAGGACTACTGAATCCCATTTTTTAATTGAAGTTTTTGTCATTATAAATTTTCATACTCTTTACTAAAGATGAGGCCAAAGCAAATTTTGAAGCTCAGAAGAAGGAAACTCATAAAAAGAAAAGATCTAGAAGGTGTGTAAAAATTGTTTTTATGTGGAGGGACTGTACAATTATTAATCTTGTTAAACATTATGTCACTGCAATCTTCAGCATGAATTGACATAACAGTATTTAAATATTTTCTTTCACATCAATGATGCTTGAGTATGATAGTACTGAGTTTTAAATGACTGGAATTGTGAAACTAAAAAACATGTTTATTTGTTTATTTACATGCAGTCATGAATCAAAAAAAAGAAGAAGCAAGTCCAAGAAAGATAAAAAGGAAAGGAGAAGAAACAGATCCTCTGATTCAGAGAGTAGTTTGTGTCATGAAAAAACCAGAAAGGCAAAAAAGAGAAAACACAAACATAGAACACATGAGTCAGATAGCAGTGATGAAGATGTTTCCAGTGATGAGAATAGTCACGAAAAAGTGAAGAAACATAAGAGAAAAGGGAAGCATAGCCATTCAGAGAGAGTTGATAAATCAAAGGGGAGATATCATAAAACAGACAGTGATGATGATAACAGTAGCAACTCTGATGAAGATTCACATTCTGATAGCAGTGACAGGAAGACGAGGAAGAAAAAGAAAAAACGGAAACATAGATAGGGCAGTTTTTATAAATAAAAACTTTTAATACTTCAGGGCTGAATTGGAAATATGAGTTTTTCATTTACCTAATGTGTAAACAAACTCACTTAGTAATGTACATCAGAATTTTAGAATTTAGGAAGTGGAACATTCCTACTAATCCTACCAATGATTAGTTTCAAAAATATTTACAAGCAAACATAAAAATATTTCAGAAGCAGGTGCCCATTCTAAAAATCTAGCAAATTTTTCTACTATTTCTTTGAACAGAATAGGAGAATTAAGTGCTATTTAAAAATACTCACAGACACGATGGTGAATGTTAATCCTTGTATTTCTATATTTTAGTGGTATGCATTTCAAGACACCTACTTTCTAATCAAATTTTCTCTTTCAAAAAGCAATAATTTATTGAGTTGCTTAATGTGTGAAATATTTTTTTTAAATAAATGAAATAAATTGCCTTGTGATTTGTTTTATTAAATTCAAGTACATGTAATTCTGTATTAATGTTTGTGCTTTCTTTATTGACATGATTTTTAAAAAAAAATATTTCTGCCAAAAGGTATTCAATTCTGGGAAACAATATATTTGTGGGTATTAATTAGGGGACAGCCGAATATCCGGAATGCCGGATATCCGGACCAAATATCAGGATTTTCGCCACTATCCGGATTCGGCACATACCTATGGCAGATCTGATTAGTATCCGGATATCAATGTAAATTAAATTATTTTCATTTTTATAGCTGATATATTAATTTTATATTACAAAATGATAATTTTATGTTAAAAAATAATAATTTTATGTTGAAAAATAATAATTATAAGTTAATTTGTAATTATTAGTTTATACTATAAACTATATAGTTAAACAGGAGCCTTGGAAACTGGGACAGGCTGAGAGCTGGCTTTCGTTTTTAATTTCTTTGTTATTGACAGTAGTCAATCTTTCAATAATTTCAATTCAGTATTCAAATTTAAACATTTTACTTATATGATTTAAGTTAAATCATTTTAATAATTTTATAATCATTGTTGTTTTTTTCCGTTGAACTTTAAATGGCAGTTTCAATAATGATTTGATTTGCGAACTTAAAAATAAAAATGTTGCTTGTCTTACATGTTATATCTTATTCAGTCTTATAATTTTAAAACTCTAGTCTATTGTGAATTTAATAATTATACAAAATAAGTTAAGTAACAAATTAAGTTATATAATAAATTATTGATATATAACAATATAAACAAATTAACAAGCGTTGATCCATTCAAATCTACTCAAAATATTGTAAAAGAGTCAATTTCAATTACGAGAAATATATATTAAGTTAAAAAGTTACAAGTATAGATATTTATTTACTACATAAGATAGCAAACTAAGTTAAATAACAGCATATTAAACTTAAATTGTGTGAATAAAAGAACAGTTTTATTATGGTTCTAGGTCGCGACTTCTTGCACATACCACTACACACTCAGTACAACACTGTTCGCTTGGTACACACTACACAGTTTGTTGAACTTCGTTCAAGTTCGTTCATTCAATTCATTGTAAAATGTTCATCGTTGACTTTGACAATGTAACAACGTCGATAGCAGATACTCTTCATTTGTAGGACAATAAATATTTTAATAAATAGTATGAAATACTTGATATGAAGCAGTAAAGTAAACCCTATCATCTCTTACACTTAAATGTGGAGTTATCCGGATCTGGAATCCGGATCCGGCAAATATTAGGGTCAAACTATCCGGATTCGGCAAATAGTAAAAAACCATATCCGGCTGATCCTTAGTATTAATGATTTATTAATTAAGTTGAGATTTGAACAATTTGAAGTCGTTTGTATCAGGAAGGATTATTTTAAAATAAAGTTTCTAGTTGCTGTTAGGAAATTAAAGTTTATTAAATCAAGTATGTTACAGTTACTTACATAATACATTGGTAACCAAACTGTGGCTTAAGCATGTGACTCCTCTGTGTTCGCATTGCCACTTGCGAAAAATTGATGAAATTAATCATTTTCATTTGAAATATAAAATATTTTTTTTTAAATCTTGAAAAATATATAATATTGGAAATAATTTGGGGTTGATCTGAATTAGTAAAAAGCAAGCTTGCTGAGTTAAAGTCTAAATGTGTTGGCACCAGACAATACTTAATGCTTTTGGCAAAGAAGGTGTTACTTCAACTGAGGCAAGTTATGCCATCGCTTGGCATATTGCTCATACTAAAGACCTTATTCTGACAGAACTTTGCACTACAGCTGCTAGCTACCAACCAGATTTAATGAACCCTGCTACTTCAAAGACTTCGTAGCTGAATCATAACAATTAATGTTGACTTTAATTATGAGTCTAAAGTGTTTTTCTATTCATACATTTTACAAATTTAAATATTTGTTAATTGTGTAACTTTAACACATATACTTCTTCAACATATGGTTTAAGTTAAAACAATTCAAATATTATCATTAAATTTGTATAAAAAATATTTTTTAAAAATTAATGACATAATCAATTTTTCATTGTGAGTGTTGTGATCAATAATACTTCAATGCTGCTCTCAACATTTTTTTCTAATTTAAAAAATTTCTCTCAGTTACTACAGGTCTGGGCACCCCTGATATAATAAAAGGGAAAAGTAGAAATTCAATGTGCACTACTCGCATGTTTTAATGACACCCTTTGTTTATGAAAGTTAAAGTAACTTTATACTATACCATTTAGTGAAAATACTCATAAATATTTCCCATCAGTTGGTTGGAAGTTTCTTTAAATGCCCTTCAGAAAAAAATATACATGCATGAATACTTAAACAAATATGCATGAATCATTCTTTTTTTAATATATAAATCCCACACAGTTATTTTACTATGTGTATGTATATGTATTACTAGCCGGGTTACCCGGCGTCGCACGATTAAAATAATAGTCAACAGATTTTTAAAAAAATATTTCAATTCATTCATTGAAAAACAATTTTAAAAATAAATTTAAATGTAATTAAAAATAAGTACATGTAATTTATATATTGCTTATATTAAGGCTTGTCGATAGACTATATTTTTGGTTTTTCCTTCTGGTGCAAAAATGAAAAGATTTGTTGGTGACCCAACTCTAGAACATGCCACATATAGCTGTCCGTGGGCAAAGCATGCTTCCTCAAGTACAATGCCTGCCACGTTTAAAGACTGTCCCTGTGCCTTGTTGATAGACATGGCAAATGCAAGCCTGATTGGAAACTGGAGGCGCTTGAAATCAAAAGGCATATCTGTTGGTATGAGTTGAATTCTTGGGATGAAGACATCTTCTCCTTTGGCGCAGCCTGTCAAAATTGTGGCTTCTATTACATGAGGTAAGAGATGCTTGATGCTCAATCGTGTTCCATTGCATAGTTTAGGGGGATCCAAATTTCTCAGAAGTATGATTGGAGCTCCGATTTTAAGTTCCAAGTTATGTGATGGCATGCCAGGAGGATCTAATGAATTCAAAAATTTGTTGGATAGTAAACAGCTTGGGCCGGATCTATAACCGTATCAATAGATTTGTAGTTTTTTTAAATGCCTGGTAGAAAATTGTGAATTTGAGAATTGATGCTGTTGACACTTGAATTCTTTGGAGCAAGAATGGCCCTTTCGCACAACCTCTCAGGATTTTTAAACTGGTCTTGGATGTTTGGAAAAACGGCAAGTTTCAACTCTTCAAGTGACTTTGCTACAGTGCAAAAATTTGATGGGAAAGAAACTGTTCCTGATGCTGGGTCTACCTGCCACTTTCCATCGCCAAGTTGAAGCAATTGATGTGAGAAGTAGCCTGCTGCATTATCTCCATGTAAATGGACTCTCATGTTGGTGGTCAGAGTCATTTTCTTGACCTGTTTCCACAGAGTTGAAGCTTTGAGGAAGGCATTCAACTCATCGCTTGGTGTTGACCTTGGAATGACAGGCAAAGTTTGTCGAAAATCTCCAGCTAATACCACAACTGTTCCTCCCATTAGTTTTGTGTTTCCTTTTAAAAACTGAAGAGTGTTGTTCAAGGCTTCAAGAGCTCGCTTGTGTGACATTGTACACTCATCCCAGACAATGAGAGAACACTGTTCTAGTACCTTGGCCTTTCCTGATCCTTTTGATATGTTGCAGGTTACATTCTCAGAATGGTTCATGTTCAAAGGTAACTTGAAGGCAGAATGATCTGTTCTACCTCCTGCAAGCAATGTTGATGCTATGCCAGAAGAAGCAACGGCTAGAGCAATACCTTTGTCTCGTCTGATTGTAGCCAAGAGCAAATTGATCACAAATGTTTTACCTGTACCTACTGGAGCATCAAGGAATATGATTCCACCTTTTTTTGAGGTAACCAGTTCTAAGATGTGAATGTAGGCAGCTCTTTGATCCTCAACTAAACGTGGTTGATTTTCTGAGACATAGGCCATCAATTCATTTGTGTTATAATTTTGTTCTCGTAGAATTTCACTATTCTGAAGATTGTTTTCATTTCTTTGAGGCGTTGGTAACCCAAACTGGTCAAGGTTCCTTCCTGACATTGATACACACAAATCCTCCAACAACATAAGACACCTTTTGTAAATCTCATTAGAGAACTCAATTAGCAGTGTTTGATTCTCTCTCTTGGTTTGCAACATAATGTCCTCACTCAAATATGTTTTAAATGTATCCCAGAGAGCAAGTGGATTAGAAACAGAGCATGTTGTCAGCAAAAGTGAAAACAGATGTCTCAAACGGGTAGGTGATTGAGATGTACATGCCTCCTCCATGGTCAAGACCCAATGGTGATCGTTTTCTAGTAGCCCTTGCATTTGGCAAGCTTCCCTAAATGTAGCACACACATGACCATCAACAGTTTTTAAGTCAGTGTAGGATGTTGGTCCTCTAACAACATGAAGTAGCATCCTCAAAAAGAAGCATTCTGCATTAGATGGGTGAACGGTGTACACACGTCCCAATGCATCTGAAGATTTTATCCCTGGATGATATTCAACATCTGCTCCTTGTTTTCGGCATTTAAATAATTTTTGAGAAGCATTCCAAGTATAGTACCTTGGAACCACACAATAGAGAATGATTTTTGCAAAGTCGTCTTGTTGGCACAGTTGAAAAAAAGCTGTCAAAGTTGTTCTTGGTGGCTCCAGAATTTGATGATATATATTTTCTTGGTTGAAGTATACTCTTTGCCCATTTTCAAGATGAACACTCAAGTGAACAACTGTTGGATACCGTTCATGAATTTGGAAATTCAAAATTCTCCAGACTGCTTCATTACTGCTGATGTAACGACCCATTAGAAATTTTTGCACCTCATCTGGATTCTCTTGGTTTCATTCAAGACCAAAAACGGCCTGGTCACTTCCTTTATTGACGTACTTGCAGATGTATTTGATGGCCTTGACAGATTGGCAAGATTCGACATTTATGTGAGCTTGAAACATTTTGGTCAAAATTGGAGTGTAGGGAACCACCCATCTGTTGTCCATTTCTATTTCTTGATATGCTGAACCAACCTTCATTTTGATTTTTGCAGTAAAATCACCATCTCCTGGTTTACGGCGTCTGTACACAGGATAGCCATCTTCACCAGTTTTAGTTTCTTGTATCAAATTCCTTGGATATTTTTTTGAGCATTTCCCATCAACCATGCAAGCAGAGTTTCTGTTCAAGTTTCCACAGGGTCCATGCAGCATATTTTTCACAACAATTTCAAACAAAAAATTATCTTGTGTAGATTTTGGTATTTCTGCTGATATTACATTGTCAATTTGATTAGGTCGTAATTTTTTCATCAGCCAGATTAGGATGTGTGCATGGGGTAAGCCTCTCTTCTGCCATTCAATTGAGTACATCCAGCATCTCGTTTCACCATAGACATGACTTTTTGTAATGACTCCCATTAATTTTGATAGTTTTCGTTTGAAGACTCTAGCAACCAAATCATGTCGATCCACTGCTGATTGGCCAGGTAAAAGATGAGCCTGAATTTCTTGCCATAGTGGATTGCATGTAAAGGTGATAAACAAATCTGGCCTTCCATAATTTCTGACATAAGTCATAGCATCTTGAGTGTACTCATGCATGTGTCTTGGACTTCCTGTAAATGTTGCTGGCAAGATAACCATTTTCCCCAGATCATTTGGATTGGCATCATTTGCAATGGCATCTCTGAGGTGAATGTAGTCTTCAACTCTCAGCTTCTTTTGATTTAGACGGATGTAGAGCAAGCGTTCACTTTCAATTTTCGCGTACATATCTACGATGAATTGATGGAACAGCTGTCTAAATTTCAAGAGATGGTTATCTTTACCACTGCGAATCATGATTCGATATGCATAAAAGTCCATTGCTGTAACCTTTTTACCCAAAACATTGTTTCCCGTGTCTGGGTTTGTCTGAGGAATGCCAAAGAAGTACCCATCTTCACCTTGCCAAAACATTAGGGGGTATTGCAGAGCATCATAAGAGCGATGAGTTTCTGCAACTCTTTGGAGAAGGTTGTTTCGCTTTTGAAGGACAATGTCACGTCTGTCAAATTCATTTCCTACCATGACAATGGCCACTTCATCAAATGTTGGTACATTGAACCGCCTTTGGTGTTCATGTCTTGGTGCTTTGTCAGCTCGTATCACAACTTTGTATTCATCAGTTGGCATTCTTTCTAGAGCTGTCTTGAAAATTTGAAGGTAGGCATTGTTTGGATGTAGGAGTTCTTGCAACTCCAAAACAACATTTTGTTGCAATTTTTGAAAGTTTGCACATCTTTGTTGGACTTCTCTAGCTTGGTCTCCCATGAAATAGATCTGCAGAAACTGAGGTTCACCTTCAGCTGGCAGCAGAGATCCAGCCCTGTGATAAATTTGGCCTTGAACTTTAAATGTTGGCATGAATCCTTGTTCACGAATTTCTTTGCTGGCACCAAAAGATGTCATTTGAAAGCATGAGTTGTATTTTCTGATGTTGGCTAGGAAGCGTTTAGACGTTTGAGATACACCTTGAAGCAAATGATCAAGTGGCTCAGGTGGATGTTGCAGAGTCTCTAGTTTAACTTTGCCATTGGAACAGCACATTCCAGGGTGCTCATCTTTCCATTTAAATGCACTGCAATGCTTGCAGATCAAGTTCATCTCACCAATGTTGACCTTTTCATGTTGATGGTATGGAATATCTGGGTCATATTGATGAGCAGCACCTTTTAGGTCTTGCTGCATTTCATTTCTTCTTCTGTTTAAATTTCCATTTCTCTGGTCTGCAAGTCTTATTTGGGTTTGTTCATTTGTTTCATTTGCTCTTCTCATTGAAGATCTGACTCTTTTTTCATCAAGTCTTGCCTGTGTTTGTTTATTGGTTTCATTAGCTCTTCTGATTGAAACTCTTTCTCTCTCATCATCAAGTCTTGCCTGTGTTTGTTCACTGGTTTCATTAGCTCTTCTGATTGAAACTCTTTCTCTCTTATCATCAAGTCTTGCCTGTGTTTGTTCACTGGTTTCATTAGCTCTTCTGATTGAAACTCTTTCTCTCTCAACAGCAAGTCTTGCCTGTGTTTGTTCATTGGTTTCATTTTCTCTATGTAAGGCTTGCTTCTTTGCCGTTTTAGAAACACGACCTAATTGAGTTTTTCTTTTTGGGGGCATGATTTCTCTGAAGAAAGATTGGAACATAATAGCTTATATATTGTTTTAGTGTACAACTGCTTTTAAGTATTTCCCTTTGTTAAACTTTCTTCTTAAATACCATACTGAAGGTTTTTTCTTCCCCCCCCCCTTTGAGCATCAATAAACTTATAAGTAACTTAGATAAATAAGTAACTTATAAGTAAATTATTAAATTAGTTTAAATTTTGCTACCCCATGACTATTTGTTTAATTCGGACCACATCAATTGTGTTTAGACATTTGTAAAACAGGTGAAGTGTTAATTTAAGTTTTGGATATATAATTTGTTTAGTGATATTTTGTATTGATTATAAGATCCAAAAAAAAATATTCAGAAGAGATTAATTTAATTTAACCTTCATTGGATCAATAAATATATGTATTTAATTCATCCTTCCTAACATCAATGAACAGATGAATTTAATTTATTCTATTAGCACCACTAAATGGCTGAAAGGTATTAGATAGGCTAATATATAAACTTGTTTACTACTTCAAGTTTGGTTAGGTAAGGTTAGTTATTGTAAAATCTTAAAAAACACATTCTAAAGAGATTAATTTCATTTGTTCTTCTTAAGAATGTCAAGTTCTAATGATTTTTATGACTCACAAGGCTTCAACTACACGGAATTAGTGATCTTTATGTTCACTTGTGTTAAGTTTAATGACTTTCTTAATAAGTTCGTTAGCTAAAGTTTAAATAGTTAATTTGTTTAGCTTATGTAAACATAAAATTATGTAAACATGAAATGACAACATAGGTCCTAGGCCTTTATACAGTGGCGGATTTAGGTTTGTCTGCGTGGGGGGGCCGGGAGAATTTCAAGGGGCGCCGCAAAAAATTTTTTTATACATTCACTTAGTGCAAATATTTCTAGGTGCTGAAATAAAATTCATTTGTTTAAATTGCTGGTTCTGCAATGAAGATTAGAAATTTGATATGAGATTCACTCTTATTGCTATATTTTATGTTGAAAAAAACATTTCTGCTCACTTTAAATGTGAGATTTACTAAATAAGTTTTCATCTTAAGAGACTGCGGCCGTCTCAAATATGAAATCTAAGGTGTGTTGTTTATGTTACATACATTTTCAGAGTTGCCCTGTGGCAACTTACTAGACAAAAAGAAACATCTAGTCTTAAGTATATATTGTTAATCAACTGAATTTAGGAAAATGGTAGTTAATTTGGGAGCTGTTATTTGTGACAAAATCTAAATTTCTCATAATCATTTGTGTTCACTTTCAGTTTCTGAATATCCTAGCAGACTTTAACATAGAAAACTCAGCATAATAAGTTTATAGTTTTTGGGCTAAATAAAACATCTAAAACGTTTTGATAATGAGGTAGAATTTGATTAAATTTTTTATAGGCCTCTAATAGTTTGTTGTACTATCACTATCTGCAAGATGACTCATCAGTTTGTTCAGCTTGCCATAAATAGCAGTGACAGTAACTCAAACAAATATCTAATTGTTAAATAATAAATGCTGCGTTGATCATTCAAAGTACATTATTTAATACTAGACGCCCTGTGGCGTAGCATACGCCGCAGACTTGCTCATGGAGAGTTCTTTTACCCCTTTAATGCACTTTTTTAGGGCGCCTATGGCACCGACCTTTTTCAAAAGCCCAACTAACTTGTACTTGTTTGATCTCGCAGGGTCCGACCACGAAGAGAATTATATATATAGATAGATTATTTTTGTTTAAATCAAACAATTGCAATGAATCTCTTCAATATACAAACAATTGTTTTATATTCAGGAGAGTAAAAGGGTCACAAATGCAAACAAAATATGCTGTATTTTTAAAAAAAATGTTAATAATTAATAAAAGGCCTAAATAATTAAAGAAATCCTTTATCATATACATATTATATGCATATATCATATGTAGGATAAACAATTGCAGTAAATTATGAAATTAGTTCCAAAGAGAACAACTTATTTTTACTAATACAATTTTAAGAACTACTGTTTTTAGTTCTTGTAATAGTTTTTTATCTGAAAGAATGAAATGAGAATTTTAGCTGGCAAAATAGTTCAGTTTAAGACCAGGTAATCTGATGCTACAAATAATGAAAAACACAGAGACTTTGGTTGAGCGGATTGGTCAGGATTAGTAACACACACACAAAGAGTGCCAATAATATTATACTTATAAATAAACTTAACAATTTACTTTAGAATTTTAAAGAAATAATTTCTCATTGGACGTTTGAGCATCAAACTTTGGGAAAATCAATGAACTTTACACAAACCATGATTTTAAGTTCCTTAAATAAACATTTAAAACTCTAATATGAATTCAGAACTAAACACAAACCATGGATAAGCATAGGACGCAATATTCTTCTGTATAGAAGGAGCTTCTGTAACAGATGAGATAAGATAAGATAGAGCCCTGAGCACTATTTAAATTGCTTTCTACGTGATTTCATTGTTGCAAAACGATTTATCGATGATTTAATGTCAACATTCTCAGCTAGATTACGTTCTATTGAAATTAATTCCAATCCAGACAGACGTTCGTTTGTCATTGTTGAGCACAAATAATATTTGATGATTTTCAATCTACTGAAACTTCTTTCAGCAGTAGCACTGCTAACCGGAAGATTCAAGTACGGTAAATTTTATAGAGTATTGACAAATTAGGGAGACCTGATGCCATTTGTTTTTCAGTCAAGAATGGCTGAACCTTTTTAAGTTGCAGTTCACTAGATAATATGGAACACATTGAAGCATACAAATCTTTGAAGGTATCATAATCTACGATTGCTTCTTTAAGGTTAATGTCGTGTTTGTAAATTATGCATGGACTTTGAAAAAAAATCTTTATTTTCTTCCGACTTTTGTGGTGTATCAATACAATAGAAATAAGTAACTGTGCTCCAAAAGTCATTAAATCGATCATCTTTTTGTGTTACAAGTGAATCCATGATAGTGAAGTACGTTTCAGATTTAAAGCGTGTAGTTGGATCATCAGCCATTTTATCTCTGCTAAGTTCGCCTGACATACTTTTCTTTTTTTGCAATTCGCTTTTCTTTAAATTCTGTTTTAACATCTAGTTTGGAACAATTTTCGTTAATAAATGATTTGACATCTACATTCAGAATTTCAGAAGCTTCAGCGCTTCTCATTTCAACAAACTTATTTCTTCCAAAAATCGTGCAAAGGCGTTGCAAGTAGTTTGATAACACGAAGATAACGTTTGTACAAATATCATCAGAAAAACAAAATAATATTTTGTTACTAAAACAGATAGTCGCATAGCTTCTGCTCTGACTCTTACTTTATCTTCTGTTGATTCACTGAATCAAGTGGGGCTAAAATAGCAGAGAATGATCCAACAACTGCATGAACTGCATACCTACGGCTTGCACATCTTGTATCAGAAAGTTGATTCAGAGTATCTACTGTTGATTCATATTGATATTTCTGGTGTTCTTTAAGATTATGTAGAAGTAGTAAACTATACGTAAGGAATGCATACAACCTTAAAGCTATGCCCTAAAACAACTGTACATCAGTGTAAAATAACCAAATTCAAAACATGGGCACAACAATTGGGTGAAAGTTTCTTTATTTGAGTTTGAAGGCCCCTCTTAATTCCAGAGTATGGCTGACCTCTACAGAGTGTGAAATCAATATTTCGCTTTTGTAGTTCCGCAAAAGTCTTCTCAGCAAATGCGGCAACATTGCTGTTTATCAAAAGTATAAACGCATATAAATATTTCCAAAATATGTTTAGATTTTAAAACTGAGCCTAAAGAAAATGACATCTGATCAACTCTAGATATATCAATGTTTGAATCAATAGTTAAAGAAAGGAATTGTGCAGACTTAACTTCATTATCAATTGTCACCGATGATTCAGATGCGAGAGATTGAATTACATCATTTTGCACATCATGACTTAAGTCCCATAACCGGTGTTCCTAGGTGGTCCTAATGTTCCCATTAGAATTTACTAGGGGCGTGGCTTGGTAAACCTTGGTGGGCGCCCCCTCTCCCTTCCAGGTCAGCAGAGGACTTTCTTATCGTTAGTCATTCCATTTTTATTGTGGCTTTAACGTTGGCTAGATCCCAAGCCCCTCAGCTTGTGAGGCGAGCGCGCATTGACTTCGCTATCCAGCCGCTGTTAACCAAAGTATAAAAGCCTATAAATCTTTCCACAACATGTCCTGATTTAAAATAGCTGAACGTAAAGAAAAACTGGCATCTCATAAATTCTAGATATATCAATGGTCGAATCAATAATTAAAGAAAATAAATGTGCAGAATTAACTTCATTATCAATTGTCGCCGATAATTCAGATGCGAAATTTAAACAAGATATTACAGTTTCATCATTTGAAATACGATATTTAGCAAGCAGTTTGGGGTTGATTAGAATTTTTGTGTTTAGCAATATTTTTTTCTGCTCTAGTGACACCTTTTTAGTGGTCATCGAGGGCGTCCTTAGGGGGCGCCATTTTAGACCCAACAGGGGCGCGGGGGGGCAAGCCGCCCCCCCTGCCCTATAGCTAAATCCGCCACTGCCTTTATATGCATGTCAAGATCATTGATTCTTAACTTTAATAAGTAAGTTTATAGTAATGAGCAAGTTTTATTATGTTGTTGAAAATATTCAAATAGTTATTTGTTAAGTATGTATGTGTATGCAACGATTTACTTGCTTCTTATTTTTTTGTATTTCTCTTGATTAACTTCATTTAGTGCCCCTTTTCTATAATAATAAAAGCCTAAGCCCCCTCTCACTAATGGTCCAACTTCCCATTTGACTAAAAGTCTTTAAAATTTACGAATCATACTAAAAACAATTAAGCACGACTGAACTCTGAACTAAAAGTAATGAGTAAAAATCGCCCTTTATCTAATTTCCAGAAACAAAAACAGGAATTTTTTTTTACAAAATATAATGTCTTATCTGAAAACGGGAATCAAAAAAGAATTGAATCCCTTGGTGAAACAGCAACATATAAGATTTTGGAATCCATCGCTAAATGGGACCGTTTTTGTAGAAAGGGACAAAAGTGAAAAAATTATAGTCAATTTTTAGTCAATTAAGGTTAATTTAAAGGCGGGCGCTTAAAATGAAGTCTTGTAATGCAGTACTGCTCCAAAAATAAATTGTATACTTTTTGATAGTCTTTTGACCATGTTTCCCGATGGGACATCATAGTTTGTAAATTATATTTCAAACACCAGATTTAATTTCTGAAAAATAAATAAATTATTTACGAAATAGGAAAAAAGATGTTATGTTTGACTAAACATCTATTTTTAAAATGGCTTTTGTTATTCCGCTACAGCGTGATGACCATGGCATATTCAATACGCCGCCCAACTTTATTAATTGCTTATAGGTTCACTTGTATTGAGTTTAATATGCTTATGTTTATAAGTCCGGTAGAAAGGTTTAAATTGTAAATTTATAGAGCTTATGTAATTAAAAAAACACAGCATTGGTCGTAGGCTTTTATATGCATGTAATATTCATTGATGATTAACTTTAATAATTAAATTTAAGGGATTGAGCAAGTAGCCTAAAATAAGCAAGAAAAATTAATATAGAACACGCAACAAATTTTAAGAAAAACAAACGTTTAGTTCCTCTAAATTACGATTAAGCTTTTTTGACTTGGGCAATTTCTTTCCACATAAAATACCCTCACATAATTAGTATTTGTTTAAATTAAAATTTGAGTCATTAGAAACAACATAAAAAAAACTCTTAATTTAAAAATAAATACCATACATCGTGTGACAAATGTAATGAAATAGTTTTAACAGATCTATAATATATCAAGAAAGTATTTGTATAAAAGGCCACTGTTTTGTACCGCAAGGCCAAAACAAATATGAATGTTATTACAATAAAATTACACTGCTCACTTTTAGATGCGTACACGAAAAGGTGCGCACCGTAATTTGACAATAAAATATTTTTGAAAGCGCACAGCTAAAAATAAAGTATTGTAAAAAATAACGCACTAAAATGAACTCGTTTTGAATGCCCGCATGAAGCTGTTCAATATCGAAATGAGAATTTATTTTGTCTTTATTTGGCTCTACATTTTCTGATTATGGGCCCCCTTACCCTGGGGGTGGTCACCTGGGGTTGAAACATAGCCTACGACCTGTCCCGGGTCAAATGAGAGTCCCATGCAAAATTTCAGCATCTTGGGTCCAACGGTGTGGAATTCCATTGGTAACAAACAAACAAACAAACACACAAACTTTCATCTTTATATATTAGATTAATGTAATTGTGCTCATTATTTGAAGTAGCTCAACAGAGAACTTTTGATTCCTATTGCATTCTGTCAGTCAGGTTCCAATAAATTAATAGGCTAAATGGTACCAACGTTTGAAAATTGTCACCAACAAAGTTTTACAGTTTGCATCATAATAAACAGTACAAAACTCCAGGTTCTTGAACAAATACATGATCTTTTCAAAGATGATTACTTACAATCATCATGTGTTCTTAGTGGACAAAAGAAAGAGACATTTGGCAGTGGGGTAGTCAGAAATGAGTTCCTCTGCAGAGGAAAAGATATTCATAACTTAACATAAATTGGCACTCACATAATTGGTTGCGAATGGTGATAAAGATTCCAGAACACTTACATTATGCGAGTTTTAAATTATGGCACCAAAAAAAAGTTATACCGTAACTATTAAAATGATTGGGAATTCTCAACATCGGTTTTTATTTTGTCTAAGACAAGTGACCCCTAAAAGATAAAAATCTTTAATGTAAACCATCTAATAATATGTTCTACAATTGATGATGCATATTTTCAGTCAAGAGGCCCATTTCTAATAAATGTCATTTTGACCACCTGTGACCTAGTGGGTAATGAATCAATCTACGTATGCGGTTTCAGTTGGGGATTTATGGTACTTTTGTTATAAACTTTTGTCATAGGGCAGTGATGGCGAACCTATGGCACGCGTGCCACAGTCGGCATGCAGAGACAAATAAAGACAAAAATTAAATATTTCCACATTCAGCGACTTTGAGTTTAGAGGGACGAGTAATAGTTACTTAAAGAGTACATCCTAAAGTGAACAATTATGACTTCTTGGAATTTCTAAAGAAAAAGTAGCTGCCATTTCTCTAATAATAACAGGACCGTCCTGTTAAGACCATGAAGCATCTGGGAGTAACTAAGCATTTTTTAACATTTTGTTCAAGTAATTTTCTTTGAGATTGCTCACAGATTTAATTAAGAACTTTTTAAAAAAATTTAATACGTAATATTTACTTATTTATTGGGTTTACTAACAATTGCATAAACTATCCCAATTAATTCCAAGGTTTCCATTGATACAGACACAGATTAGTAGCTCCACTGGAATGCAGTAGGGGCAGCCTTATTAGGGGCTGGCGAGCTATATCCCCTTTAATCCACATAGATTACCGTGCAGCAAATTTTGATAAGGATAATTTTATTATGTCTTTGTTTGTTGGGTGTAAAGTTGTGGATGCTGTGCATCTTTGCATACCAGTATTTTATTTTATTTTTTAAATTTTGAACACTAACCAACGAACCTTAAAGGGAACATTGGGGCGTGTAGGTTAACAGCGTCTGAGGTGATCCTGCAAAAGTAGTGGTAGATTCTTATCTTATCTGTTTACAGACATTCCTTCTATACAGAAGATTATTGCGTCCTACGCTTATCTATGGTTTGTGTTTAGTCCTGCATTTTTATTAGAGATTTAAATGTTGATAAAGTGTTGGTTTTCCTGGTTGCTTCAAGCAACCCATTCCACGTCCGAATTCCGGACGGGAAGAACGAAAATTTGTATGTGTTTGTTCTTGCGGTATAAAGTCTACACTTAACCTCTCGACTTGTTATTATTTTATATGACACTCGCGCAAGACCTCTGCGTACGGCCATGATCAGTCTATGAAACATTGTCATCCTTATCGTCTTCCTGGTTTGGGACAACTACCAGCAAAATGTCAACATTGCTCCATCCAAACAATGTCGCATCTGGCACATGATAGTTGCAGAACAGCACTGTCTTTAAATATATGGCTTATCTGCATTCAGAATTTCTTGCGTTTGACAAACTCGTGGCCCTAACTCCCTGTTTTTTTAAATACATAAGATGACGTATGAGTCACACCAGGTAAATTAATGGTACTAGTCACTAGTCACTAGTACTAGGTACGTGAGGAGTTACCAATAACGAACTGGTGCACTTTAATAGTTCACAACCAGTAGACAGAAATAGCAATAGTGTCTTCAGTCATGAAAAAGCAATCCTGTCATTATTTTGAAGACTTCATCTCGCAATTTGATCATTCCTGCATGAAGTCACAAATAATGATAACTTATAACAGTTTGTGTCTGAGCAATTTAAGGGGAGTTGTACTTTATTGAGCACAGATGTTCTAATAACTAATATGTGAAACTTTGTGTGAACCTGCATGCTACAATAAATTTGTATAAATTAGCTATAACGCAAAGTATATTGCTAGACATTTAGTGCCAACCAAACAGCAACAGACTGCAGTTAAGGGTGGCCATCAATGTTCCTTTTAAGCTGCGCGGCCGTACAGATATATGCCCGACATTGCACAGCAGTTTAGAATTACCGCGAAGCAAATTTTGATAATGATAATATACTGTTTGTGTGGTTTAAAATACTTTTAAAAAATGGATGCTGTGCAACTTTGCACTTGGTTTTTTTTTCTCAATGTTTTTTTGGGTGTGTTTTGCACACTGTCCAACGATAGTTACAGGAAACATTGGTGGCCACCAAACATCATTTTCATTTCTGCCCAAACTAGAATAATAGTTCTGTGTTACACTTTCACTGTATTAGATGATTTTTTAGATGTCACCATTCTACTTTTACATTGATAGAGAAAGTTGAAAGTTGACAGCCATGGTTAGTTTATTCTCGTAAATGGAATTATATAATATGCTTTCTAACCCGTGGTACTCCTGAGAAGACAGCTCATTTTCGAATAAATTCAGCATATAAATTATTAAGTGTTTTTTTCTCTTCTTTTGGAGCATACTTCAATAAATCTTCTACACTTTCAGGTCATTGACTCTTGAATAATTGAACATGCCCAAACATACCTTTCATACACGTTGGACACAACGCTTGTCAAGCGTTAAGTATAGAAGATTTTTGCGTCAATGCCCATGCCAGGTAGTGTTCAAAGACCACGAAATACCCAGCCGCCTTTCTTTCCCTAACTAGTGTTAGGGTGTTAGGTACCCATTCGGAGCTGGGTGGACTCAGGGACACTCTTGGCACGGGGAACAAGTTCCTTCACCACCATGCCCCAAGGATTCGACCACAGCACCCCAACGTGATGTGTCCAATGTGCCCAGATTTTCATGGGGGTCACAAAGTGATTTAATCTTCGAACACATTATCTTGTCTTATTTATACAGACGCTCCTTCTATACAGAAGGATTATTGCGTCCACAGACCGTGCCGGTCTGTTGGCAAGTGATGCAGCGTTCACAAATCACGGCTATGAGGGCTCCACGCATTATCCAGCCGCCTTAACTTCCCTAACTAGTGTTAGGTACCCATTCGGAGCTGGACTCAGGGACGCCCTAGGCCCCGGGAACAAATCCTTGCCTTCACATGGGTTAGAATCCATGAACATCTGTACGCCAGCGCCATGCCACTCGACCACTATGCCCCTAACATTCATTTAACTTAGCTTTTCATGGTTTAGCAGCAGCAGGATGGGTCTTTATTTAACAGATATTTCAATGAGTTCAATTGAAATTAGAACATCTTAAGAAAATATTATCTGGAGAGTAGCAAAAAATTCAAATATGAATATGAAACATTTTCGGAAAAAAAGAGTGTTGGGAACAACTTTCCTCGTTTAAGTTTCGTTCAAGACTTCCACTGTATTTATTTGATTCCTTGGCCATTAAAAAAAAATTACTATTATTTTTTTTAAAATTCCAATGTTGCTTAGCCTCTTATAGGCGCCCTTGGCCGTGGGGAGCCACTTGGCCCAACCATCCCTCAGTCCTGACTGCAAGACTGACTTATCAACCTATGAAATCCAACCTGACCTCCAGTGTTAAATTTGAAGATTTTAAATTTACTGGGCGTTCTAGGACAGCGAGGCAATGTACTTAATGAGAAATAATGTTAGTTCTACCCGGTACAACACTATTTATACGCTTTACGCACATTTGAACTAGGTCTAGGTACTTTGAACTATTTTAATATTCCAATCCAATGTCATGTTCCACTCTAATTTAACAAAATATGTATCACACCACAAACCAAAAATATTCTCATTAAGAAACATCCCTCCATTTTCTCGCTTAATTTATCTTTAGCTCTCATCCTATCTTTCTTTCTATCATATTTATGTAAATTAAGTCTAAGTACAATATATATATAAGTAGTTTTTTCCCCCCACATTGTTTTGTATGATTTAATAGTTTAATTTTAGTTTTTTAAACTAAGGGCGGCTATTGAAGAAAATAAATCCAAACAAAGTAAACGCTGAAGTGTTTACCGAACATCCATCTCCACGTCTCGAGTGCTCAAGGCTCAAGTCATTTACCGGCCGAGTCTAAGCCGTATTGACGCCCTTGAACTTATTTTTTTTAAAAAAAGTAAATTTATTCAGAATTAAAATATACCAAAATCTGATTTTAAAATTATTAGATATGGAAATACACAAGATTAACTGACTAATTAATTTAAATTGTTATTGAGTCATTTGAGTTATTGTGCAATACTCAGACTCAGACATCACTCACCTCTTCTGAGCATCTTCAAGGCTCTTCGGCAGTCTTCGGCCTTCGCACCGGCTCAAAGTCGGAGTGACCCTTTTTTTACCCGTAACATTGTGCATTTAATAACTTTTACTTAACCTATTTAAAATTATCAAAAGAAAGACTTATAAAGCCATTAAAGGCGAATGATTCACTCAAAAGACACTGACACATTCTCATTAGGAAGGAGTTATCCCCAGAATTATGTGAATGTGAATAATTTTCAAAGTCATCTCGAGAATTCTGCGAATAAAGTTGAACGTTATTGTCGTTATCCCCAGAATTTTGTGGATGATTCTCGACGTTGAAGGGAGAATTTGGCTATTACAGCGCTAATTTGCGAGTCTTTTTTTATTTCTAAGGCATTTTATCGGCTCTATATAATACATAATCTGGTCACGATATGTCCATTTTGTTTACCTAGTAAACTGCTTGCCAGATGTTTTTTACCTGGCTCGACCCATGCTAAAATAAATTAACTGACTGAAAATGTTTTTTAAAAGGTATTTTTCATCTATTTTAATGTTCTCAGAAGATAAATAAATATTTTAAAGACAATTTCATTTTTAATTTCGTTACTAGATATTTGATTCTTATTTTGTTTGTTTGTAAGTGAGAAATTTCTATATGGCATCTTATTTGGAATATCCGGCAAGTAGAGTAATAGATAAACAAAATGGTTGCATCACGATCAGACTATTTACTGTTGAGAGCCGAAAAAATGCCTTAGAAATTAGAAAGACTTTTACAAATTAGCGCTGTAATAGCTGAAATTCAACATATAATAATGCATTTAATAAATTAAAAGCGTAAGTTCTCAAGAGAAAATGAAATTTCACTGTGAAATAATATATGTGTAGAAACTGCAGGATAACCGAGAATTCAGTGAACAATTCTCATAGTTACAGAATTCTGTGGATAATTTTGAGCATTATTTATCATTATATCATGTATATCAAGTTAATTCACATTGATTATAAGTTTATATTTTAGAATCTGTTCAGTCCGCTGAGCTATATAATTATATATATATCTAGCTCAGTGGTACAGTCCATATAGGATATAGGCCAATACGTTTATATTAGGGCTATTAGGGATTTTACTGATTAAAAAAAAATTTGTTTGATAATCGGGAACAATTTAATAGAATAATTAATTAATTTTGATTAATTATATTTTATATAACGCATTTATAGATCCCGTTAATTCGCGATTAATTATTTTGCGCAATGACGGATATTACTCTTTTATTACTATCCCATATCACCCTCCCAAAATATCTACCCCTACACCATACCACAAAATTCAACATCACTTCCAACCATCCTCTCCCCAAAAATAAACCTCATCCCCACCTACCCACACCCACCAACAACCAACTCTTCCCCTACATACATACCCCCCCCCCACACCCACCAAAAACACAATACCTACTAATACAACACATAAACCATAACAAATCTACACAAACACTTCCTAAACACAAATTAACCACACAACCCAGTTAAACAAACAAAACCTATAAACCACACATTTACCCACCAATAAAAACAAATCACCACAAACAACAAACATCAATCTTCCCCCTCTTCACTTGAACTCCTTTTTTACACACCTAAACCACATCCCTCCAATCAACCCCCAACTTACCACCACTAACCCTGTACACCACTCCATCCTACCAACCCCCACCCCCACCCCCCTAAATCCTATCATAACTTATTCATATATCCCTTATCCATACCCTCTCCCCTACTTACACCATAAATCATATATCACCCTAACCCATAAAAACTCCCCATCCAACCACTTCAACTTATACACACAAATAAAACTCCCCTAAAATCTATTTTCACACCCCACTCGAATACACCCCACAAACACATACCATCCATTCTACAAACCTCTTGTTCAAAATTGTAAAATATATATACCCGGTAAATGCTTTACTAAGTTCGGCTTTACTTTAACTTTAACTTAAACAGATAAAATTAGGGCTACTAAAATAAAATTTAAAAAATATATATATGTATAGTAATAGTAGCCTATAATAATAATAATAATAAATTGATAATTTATATACCGCTGTACCCCAGTAAAGAACTGGGCACAAGGCGCTTTACATGAAAATTCTTTACTATACTATACTAATAAATTCAGTCAGGGGCGGATCAAGACTGCATGGGGCCCCTGGCTGCAATTCCACTTGGGGCCCGGTCCAGCCACCTTTATAATACAATATAATAAGCTTGGGGCCCTTAAATCATGGAGGCCCCTGGCTTTACCCCAATCTGCACCCCCCTTATTCCGCCATAGAATTCAGTTATAATAAAAGACTAATAATAACTTAAATGCCTTACTCATTACTCATCAAAATTTAATTTATAATCGTATTATATAAAATATAATAAAATATACTACATCGTCTTATTATTATAATGAATGATTATGCCTTCTTCTATAGTCTATAGCAAATGAAGGGTAATCATGTGTAGTGTAGTGTCTGATACTTATCAATTTTTTTGGTACTTTTGTCCTGTTGATTTTTCTTTACTTTTCTGTTACTGATAAGTCATTTAGTGTTTGTTGAAAATTGAGAGTTCTAAATAGAGTTTGACAGAAAGGTTTACTTTGGAAGTTAAGCAGTTCATGGCAAGCTCTATAAATAAATGGTTAACAAAAATTTCTTGCTCTAACTGATTACATACAAATACTGAATACAGTATTATTTTTACATAGAAGGACACCACATAGCCAATTTGAACATATCTCTCTAAGGCACCTAACTTGAAAATGAAAACAAACCTACATACCTAGGTGTCTCTTTAGAAAGGAAACTCAATTTCCTGATCTGTATTCAATATTGGAAAGTAAAGTCAATCTAGTTTAATATGGCATTAAATATGATCTACAGCTTTGTACTAGTCAGTTTGCAGTTTGATAGTTCAGGGCTCTGGAAGAACATATAGCTAGGGACTCCATTTCATCTAACAGCAACATGAAAAATACACACTAATATTTGAAGAGAGGCAGGAAATACTATTATGCCAAGTTGAAAAGAGACCAAACCTCTGAATCAATCAGAAATCAGTTATAGTTTTAACATCTAGGTCTAAGGTGAAAAGGAACTCAACAGGGAAGAGTTGCTAATTATACCTTAAGACCTAATGCACAGAAAAGATTTAGAAAAAAATCTAATATCACATTGAAAAGATAGAAAGTGCAAATATCAAAGATGGGTCTGCTTTCAAAGGATCTCTACATGCAAGCCATGGTGTGCAAATATAGAGTACCCAGACCAAACCATCAATGGATTCTGTAACCTCTGGCTAACAGTCTGCAGTACTTGTAACAAAAATAAAAAACAACTGTGATTATACCTGCTTTAATGTACACCACCTATATCTTCAACCTATTGCAGAGAAATAAGTACTGTCGTTAACTTCTCCTATTGGACGTTAAATGACTATAAGGACACAACAATGAAATGAAAGAGAAGAGAAACTAATCTAGCAAATCAAAGTCAAAGTGCACCCAATAAACAGCCAAATATACATATATCACTCAACACTTCAAAAGAGATTATCAGAGCCAACAAAAAGAAGGATGTTCTTTGCAATCAACCGGAAGATGTGTTTTTAGACAGAAACAAAAGCCAATTCTATAGATGCAAAAGTATACCATCAAAGACACAAATAGTCATAATCTTTGGCCTGCATAGAAGACTGATACTTAATTGCCACCTTATCTGCATAAAACCAGATAAAACATCAATTTGCCTCTCACAAACATCAAAATGAGACAGTAACACATCATCTCTTCCACTACTGGACACTTCAAGATGTACACCTAAGAAAGGTGATAACTGTGCACATGCCAAAGTGGCCTCTGAATTTGAATAATGATGCTGACATTATGGACTACACGTTGCCAACTAGTCTTAATTAGGCCAACTCTTGTATATAAGGCAGCAAAATAATTTAATTTTCAATATTTAGATTTTTAGGATTATTTTCCTTTTTATCTTTACCCATTTAATTTGACTTCACAACTCTGCTGTCTATTGTTCCTGGTGAATCTTGTATTTGAGTCTTCCCATCATTCAGGTGAATTGAAATTGCCAGATTATTTTAGCTTTCAGTGTTAATAGATGTTAATGAAACATTTTGCACTATTTAATACAAACACACAGCTCATTCTAGATGGCAAAAGGTATGTGTTTGTGGGGTGTCATCTTTCCTCTTGAAGCAGTCAATCTTCTTTTCTGAATCTAACTCACCTACCTGTATTTGTTTCTGCCAGATATCTTAGGAGCTGCATTTAACAAATTTGAAACATTTCTTGCCATGAGCTAATCATGAGCCTTTTAATCTAATTGTAGTCACTTCAAATCAAAGCAAAAAGATAATTTTGACACAATCAACATTTATTAATACCAATCCTTTTCTCTCCATTTATAATTTTCATTACTTTATTTCCTGAAAAATGAAAAGTATCAACATTAAGAATAGTTGGGGACGCGGTGGTCGAGTGGCAGCGCACTGGACTGTCGTACCGATGGTCACGGGTTCGAATCCGTGTGAAGGCAAGGGTTTGTTCCCGGGGCCTAGGGCGTCCCTGAGTCACCCCGCTCCGAATGGGTACCTAACACTACATGTAGTTAGGCGGCTGGGTAATGCGTGGAACCCACAAAGCCGTGGCCTGTGAATGCTGCATCACTTGCCAACAGATCATCTGTCATGGTCTGTGGACGCAACTATCTTCTGCATAGAAGGAGCGTCTGTATAGATAAGATAAGACCTATAAATAAGATAAGAAGATAGTTGCAGAAATGTTGATGTATTACTTTCTTAGTCTTGGTTGTAGAACCAGCATTTCTTTTGGTGGCTTTTAAGTGTGTCCTGTATTTTGTAATAAATGTAATTAACTTCATAGTTATTGATTTAAAAATTCTATAGATACAAATTTTTTCACAGTGAATCTGGATTTTAAAAAAAAAGTTAATAAATTTGACATGAATTTTTCATCTTGGGGGTTTTGAAATTTTGTACAAACTTATCATCATGATTTTAATAATAGCAAGAAAAATTAATTTTCATTTTGCCAGTAGTGTGCAATTTTCAGAAATTTTGAAACACTTTATTATACCATAAATTCAAAAATAAAATATATTTTTAGAATACTTTGGAGCTTTTGAGGATAATAAATTTGTTTTTGAGAGTTAAGCTAAAAAGACAAAAATATTTTTTTCTTAATAATCTTTGAATATTTTCAAACTCAGTAGTATCAGTAAGAAAAAGTGAAATTTTGAACAGGAAGATTAAATAAATTTCTATATTTCATTAAGGGTCAACCACCAATAAAATTATTAAATAATGTTTACTTTGAACCTCAAATAATCAATTATTAAAAATACACATGAACGATTCTCTGAAGTTGAATATCATATTAACTCACATAATTTTCAATGCTTTTCTTTCCTCTTTTCTTCTTTCTAAAAGCTTATTAGTTACTTTTTACTATAATTTAGCTAGATTCAAATGTTATTAAAAATGTGTTCTTTAACTTAAAAGTTTCTTGGTCAATTTTTACTTTTAAATTTGTGAGTTTGTTAAAATTACTTAGGTAGGCTAAAATATCAGATTAGATTTCAACAATTAGAAACAATTTACACATTTTTAATGAAAATACACATTTTTTTTTGAATTGATTTTCAATATATTTATGAAATGATTTATTACCTTTCAATTAATAATACATGTAAATGTATATATTTAAAAAAAATTAATAAGTATCAAAAAACAAGTTAATCTCAATCTGTATAGTAGTTTCTTTAAAGAAAGATTTTTTAAAAAATAATACGCAGCATTAAGTTTGTTTGATAATATTTTTTTTATCATCCTTTGACATAACAGAATTCATACTCAAGTTACAAATGCTTACTTCATGCTGCTTGAGTTCTTATCTTTTAAATACACAAGCCCTCTTTAGGCCACTCCAAGTTAAATTAAAATTCCAAGCAGCCCATTTTTCATTGTACAAGTTGGTCACAAGTCATCAATGTGTTCCTCTTTTAAGACATGACAATTACACTTTGATGTCATGTAAAGAAGCTGCCAAAAATACTTTTTTTAAATACCGGTCTACAACATCAAATGGACACTTTGTTCTGACTAGGCAACATTGTTTTATTTCCAGACAATACTATATAACTTGCCATTTACGGGTTCCTATTTTGAATCCTAGAATCTATTTACCAGTCTTATTGAATAAAAGGTCCATAAGCAACATGGCAGCTAAAGGAATAAAACTTACCTGGAATGTAACTAAAGAGCAAATCAGGGATGATGCAGACAAGTTAATGGAGCGTATAAAGCAAGTTTATGATTCCATAGGTGCACTTACAGAGGAGGAAGTGACATATGACAATGTTTTGAAAGTACGTTAATTAAAATTTACCATAAACCATTGTTTAATCACAAGTTTTGTTTAAAATTTAAAATTGCTTTATTAAGTTTTTTTTTAAAATCTAAAAATTAATATTAAATGTTTAAGTATGTAAGATAAAGAAAAGTATTGCAAGACATTGTTTTACTTGTATAATTATTATTATTTATATTTTTGGGGGAAATCTAGAGTTTTGAAAAATTTATTCAATACCTGAAAAACTCCTAGTAAAAGAATTAGTCCTTATATATCCTATAATACGATTTTTTTTACTAATTTAAAGGGCGAGGTGAAAAACTCAGCGTCCAAAATCTTTTTTTTAATCTCAGTGTTACAAAATATTAGTTCTATGAGTCTTATTTCTTTTTAATGTCCTTGAATTTTCTACTTCACCTTGGAAAAATCTTGGGATTTGATTATAGATTAGGTCTAGAACCCTGTTATACAGTGTAATTTGTTTTTGGTTTTAAGTTACTTTTTCCATTTTATTTATTTTCTTTCTATTTTGCTTCTCTAGTCTCTTAAGTTTTTGCTACATTTGTCTTCCTTTACATTTTCTTGAGAAAGAAATGTCACCAAAAATAAACAAAATTTTGTGTATAATCCAATGTATTAAGTTATAATATATTTGTAGAACTCATTTATCAATTGTTACTACAACCAATGCATTTTAGGCATCAGCTGACAGTGATTGCTGGTATGCTGTTGAAAGAAACAACATTGACTTTTTGCAGCATGTTTCGCCAAACAAAGAATTAAGAGATGAAAGTGTGGCAATAGACAAAAAATTGTCTGAGTTTGATGTTGAGCTCAGGTGATTTAAAATATATCATTACATTTAATGAAAAAGGTTATTTTTGTCCCCTAAAAAGTTACAGTAAAAAATTCAGTCATGTTATTAATTTGTAAATTATAAATATAATATAAATTATAAATTTTTATGACAATTTCAATAATAATTGCTAAGAAAATACCACATTCAGAATCTTGCCAAATTGACTTTCCTCAGGTCAATGCCTAAAATATCACTTACTGTTCTTTTTCTAATATTTGTTGTCTTCAAAGTTCCAGAGAGAATTCTGTAAATAAAATGTAAACTTTCTTTTTATCTATTCTTACAGCATGCGCCAAGATGTTTTTGAATCATATGTTGATCTGGAAAAGAAGGAAGAATTTAAAACTTGGAGCCCTGAAGCTAGAAGATTTGTCGAAAGAATGATAAAGAATGGAAAACGCAATGGTTAGTATTTATTGTCAAAAAGTTAAATGACCCCACGTTGAGAATGACTCTGCTTTTTTTGTTTTTAGTTTCATATATTTTCTTTGTTAAAAATATTTTATTTAATAAAGAAATACAATGTATGTTTTTTAAATCACTTTTTTGTTGTTGTGCACAATGTCAATGTACAGGTACATTAATTTTTTTATTTGTTTCTTTTTATAGGACTGCATCTTTCTAAGGAGATACAAGATAAAATTAAAGTAATCAAGAAGAGAATGAGTGACCTGTCCATTGACTTCAGCAAAAACCTAAATGAAGAAAACACGGTCCTAGAATTCACTGAAGAAGAACTTTGTAAGATTATTAAAAACATCTGATTTTTATGCATATTGTAGTGTTGATAAATAATTGTTATTTACACCAGATTTTAACTGAAAACTTAGCACTTTTTTCAATGCTTTAAAAGGTTTTTAAGATTATAAAAAGTCTAAAAGATAATTAATGTAATAAAAGGCTGTACATTTAACAACTGGTGATTTCTTTTTTTTTCCAGTTGGATTGCCAGAGGATTTTATAAAAAGTTTAGAAAAGGTGTGATATTAATAGTTACATTATTTATTTACAAGTTATACTAAGTTATAGCCTTTTAATTAATGTCTATTATAATTGCTTGACAAATATTACTTTCGATAACAAATGCAAAAAAATAACAATTATCCCTCAGCTTTACCACCACATACAGTATTTCAGGCCCCTGATATATATTGGCATTGTAATATATCACCTCTTTTACACCACAGATTAATTGGTTTATCTGTAAATATAGTCAGCTCATAATACAAACGAAAATATTACACACCAATTTATATTTATTAGCTTTTTTAAAAATTGTTTGGGCTGGAATCTTGCACCTCAATTTTGACCTATTTCCTGATGTCCAAAAGTTAGTATTAGTGCTAGTACAGTCATCGAATCCCTTTAACGATACAAACCTTTTTTGTCAGAAGGTTACCAGTTAGCGATCTTCACTTAACCTTGAGTGACATAATTTGAAACTCAGTTTTGACCAAATTTTTGGTGTCTAATTACATTGAAATTATTCTCTGTAATTCACCAAATTTATTTTCCATTAAATCTTAGATTTTTAAAAACTGCATATTGAATGAAATACACTGATGACATGAAAAATACAATGTTTTGTAGCATTACTTTTGAATTTCTGCATGTAATTTTGGTGTGATACTTGGAAATAAAAGTTTTCTCAAATTCCTTGAATCACTTTTATATGCTCCCATTGATTTTGACACAAAAAATAATGCACCCAATGTTGTTTTTTTTGGTCTTATGGTTGCAACAACTCAAAAGTTATGACGGGAAATTTATTTGATACCTTGTAGTCCATTTTTTAAAGTTTTTAAATTTAAAAAAAAATAATCTCATTAAGTGCAGTTTTTTAGGAATATTATTTTACATCCTTTTGAACTTTCTTTTATGCTTAGCGAAGTATATTGATGTGATTATTCTATAGAAAATTATAAAAAAATTTAAATTAACATTATTATACTCATCTACATTCAATATTATGTGCAGGGTTCCGAAGGCAAGCTCAAGGTATCACTTAAGTATCCTCACTATTTTCCTTGCATGAAAAAAGCTAAACATCCAGAAACAAGAAGAATAATGGAAACTGCTTTCAACTCAAGGTGAAGATTTTAGCAGCAAACAGAAATGTTTATAGTAACAACAAAATTATCTGAGACATATTTTTATGATGTACATGGTAATTCTAATTAACAAGCTATCAATTAACTTCAAGAGGAAAATCATGTTATAATATTTTGTAAAAATGTTACAGATGCCTCAAAGAAAACACACCTATCCTAGAGGAACTGGTAAAGCTTAGGCACGAGGTACTGTGAAATAATAAATACCATAAACTTAAACACTATAAACTCATGCTGTTTTAAACTTAAGTTCCTGCATTGCTTGACTGAAATAATGTTAAAAAATGTTATTGAAAACACTAGATTAAGTTTAATAATAATGATCTCCTATTGCATTCCACAGAAAGCCCAGTTGCTTGGGTACCCTACTCATGCCCATTTTGTTCTTGACATGCGTATGGCCAAAACGCCAGAAACTGTGTCTGAATTTCTTTCATCTCTTGCAGAAAAATTAAAACCTCTGAAGGAGGAAGAAATGAAAATCTTTTTAAGTTACAAGAAGGAAGAGGTAAATTACATTTTATATCTTGTAATAACAACTGTTGTCATATATCAAAACAATAAAAAAGAGACATTTTCAGATAGTGATATGTATTGCTTTATGTTATCATATTTATAAAAATATAATTATCACAGTATGTAAAAGTATTTAACTGCATTGAAGCAGATAAAGATGTTTATTTTTCCTTATGTTTTGTTAATTAATCCTGTCTAATACATTTGTAATTCCAATGATAAATCAGTCACTTCTAAAATTCCTGTTGTACTTACTTTCATCTAATGATAAATTGTATTTTAAATTTAAAATCAGCCAAAGAATTCACAATTTTGATTGCCGAGTATATCCAAATATAACAAAATCGGCTGATGCCGAGTAGCCGAACCGAATATCGGTTCAGCCCTAATAGACATGAGGATTAAAACACTTTCTTGTTCCATATACAATAACAAACACAAATCCTCCTTCTTCTGGTCTGGCATTCTGGTGTGGAATGAGTTGTCTCTACTAACCAGAAGCCCAACAACATTCAAAACGCTAGTAAAAATTCAAAGTTAAAATCAAACCATGGATAATGTAGAATGCAGTAATCTTCTGTATAGAAGGAGTGTCTGTGATATATAAGATAAGAAAAGATGCCTTTACTTACAGTGTGAAAAATATGGTTATGAGTTTGATGGTGAAATTAATAACTGGGATCTCCGATACTACATGACTCTAGTTGAGGAAAGAAAATATACAGTGGATCAGCAGAAACTAAAAGAATATTTTCCAATGTCCATAGTTACCAAAGGTCTTTTGGAGATATACCAGGTAAAATATCTACATAGAAAATCATTCATAATATAGCCATAGAATAATTTTCATTATTACTTTGATGAGACTTTCAGCAATCATTAGTTTTTACACGCTTTTATTTAAGTCGCAATGTTTGTATGTTGTATCCATCCACCCTTCCTTCCATCCTTCCTTCAAAACTTGAAACGTAAAATTATACCACTTCTGATGGTCCTAGAGATCTAAAAATTTTACCACAGATAGATCTTGGATGACAATGCATTGTATCAAAATTTCAGATCGATCGAATGTACCGTATTGAAATTATTGCACTTTTAGTTTTTAGTTTTTGTCTATATAAAATATCACTTGCGTCAATGAACCATGCCTCAATTCGCCCTAGAGGGATACAATTATTATAACTTTTAAAAGTACTATCAACATCAAGTCTTGCTGGCTGAAATATAAGCGTGATCGATTGCCGACATGGGGGTACGAGGTTCAATTTTCAGTTAGGGGAAAATGTTTTTTTTTGTATTATACATATTTAGTGCAATTTCTATATGTAAATAAAAGCGTGTCCTTTTTAAAAAAAGATTTTTTTTACATTTAACTTATTATGTTAGATTAATGAATTGATATTGATACAAGTTTACAAAATTAATTTAAGAGATGTTTCTCAGTGTTGTTGCTTTTAATGATAAAGATTCCTTTAAATGATAAAAATTCCTTTAAATGATAAAAATTCCTTTTCTCTTAAGGAACTGCTTGGATTGAGCTTCACTCAAATAAGCACAACAGATGTGTGGCATGAGGATGTTACTTTGGTAATCATGATAATGATATAATTTATTGACTGGGGTAATCATGATAGCGATATTTATTGACTGGAGTAATCATGATAGTGATATCATTTATTGACTGGGGTAAAAAAAAAGAAACATGAAATAAATGTATTGAATATATTTAAACAAAAACAAACTTAAAAGAGTTTATTCATGGGGATGTACCGAAACAAATTAAAATTATATGATTTTTATTTTAAAATATTGTGATTAGTGATCGAGTCTCGGTGCTAGCAAGGCCCCCGTGGCATTGTGCTAGCCACACAATCCCTTGCTTGTTAGTGGTGGCTCAATGAAACTTGTGAACGCTACTTCACTTGCCCCATAGGCCGTCATGGTCTGAAAAGAGGTTATTATTATTGTGATTAGAGAAGATTGCAAGCATGAGGTGTATTTTAAAAAGTAAAGCACCATACAATATCTTATAATTATATAAAAATATTAGTAATACCTTGTTTTTGCTTTATCTTTTGAATGAGATGTTTATTTGAAATAAATTTTATTTAAATTTAATCATATTCATAGTACAGTGTAAAAGACAAAAATACAGATGAACTGCTTGGTTACTTTTATCTTGATCTTCACCCAAGAGAAGGAAAATATGGACATGCAGCATGTTTTGGACTGCAAGTATGTTACTGAAAAATGCTTGCAATAAATTCAACTTATTTAATGTATTATATAACTGTACTGTTTAATATCTCAGTTACAGTCATCCTAACAATGGTAACAAGAAATATAACCCTCCAAATGACATCAGACGTAATGTGTCCAGTTAACTAAACTCCTTGATGAAACATCTACTCCAAGAGTTTAAAAATTAAATAGTACACAATGAAACTTTTTCACCCTGAACTATATTCATATTATAATACCTCCTTTTACACCACTTATCTAGTGCATTTATTTTATTATATATTTTGTAATAAAAAAATTACCATGTACCTAATGTGCTTTTCATATTTTAAGAATCAGATTAAGCCCAGATTTATTTTGGGTCATTAATAGGAGAGTTGTCTTGCATATGGACATGTTACCCAGAAAATTATGTATTTTAATTTTAGCCTGGCTGTGTAGCTCCAGATGGGGATAGACAAGCTGCTGTGGCTGCAATGGTGGCTAACTTTACCAAACCAACTGCTGACCAACCATCTTTACTAACTCATGATGAGGTAAACAAAAAAAATAATAAATTCATAAAAATTTACAATTTAGGAAAGTAATAAATATTACAGATTATCTATAATTATTGTTCAAATTACTGTATTAAAATGTCTAACTTTATATTCATGTTTTATTAACTGGTGCAAGTTAGATTTAGTAATCAATTTAGGTATCAATATTTTCAAATTAATTTTTTTATTTGAATGACCCAAATAAATGTTTTGAACCCAAACCCTATTTAAAACAAGACCTATTCAATTTCAGTCTAAAACAAGTTAATAATCAGAAGCCTATTTAACTTCAGTATTACCTGTTGTTGAAATGTATCTCTTTAACTCAATTTGACTCAACAAGAAAGTTCTGTAATTGTGACATAAAAATAGCAATCTTCACCTTGAGAACTTTTGAAGAGAAATGCGCTTGTAAAACAAACAAATTCTGGATGACTTATATGTTGACATTACACTGTTAATAAAAAATAACTAAGGATACCCACAACCTCTTTTAAAATAGGAGTGAGAGAAATAAAATAAAAAATGTTCTAGTCTGAAAGAAATTACCAGCAAATTCACCCAACTGGTACACAATCTAAATAATCATTAAAAAAATTAATGAACTGTAAATGAGGGAGTTAATTATTTTCATACTAGTAATTATTCTATGTTGATGTTTATGCAAGTTTTATATATAAGATACATTTTAAGTTAACATTTTCTCATTGTAATGTTTTTGTTAAAATATATTTGTGTAGTAATAATAAAAGTACTTTACTTTATTTAATAAATTTTAAAAATCCTGTGTTAGCTTATAAAATATTTACTCATTTTGTTCAGGTTGAGACATATTTTCATGAGTTTGGACATGTTATGCATCAGATTTGTGCTAAAGCAGATTTTGCACTCTTCAGGTAAAAATATTCAATCTACCAAGTTTTTATAAACTTTGTTGTCTGTCTATGTCATTCTCAGAGTTATATTAACATCCACTTCCCATTGTTCATTTGGCTTGAAATTGTTTTATACTCACATATCTATGGTGACAATACATGTTCATAAAAATAATTTTGTTTAACAAAGTTGACTTTGATGGGGTTCAAACTACTTGTAATCAAACAAGTTCATTTTTGGAGTTCACTTTCACTGGGAAAATATTAATTTAAAAAATCTCATCTGCCCCACAACCACTTCTCTCACTCGAAGCATGGTTTAATGCTTTAAGTTTCAACTTACCACCTGTATGTGGGACATGAGTCAAACAAAGGCAGCTACCCAGAACTGTGAGGGCATCCCCCCAGATGGATATGTGCAGTGCAAACCCTGACTTATAAAGTTAAAAATCAATATACATAATTTGCAATCTCTGTCATGCCTGTCAGTGACGCTATGTGAGGTAACTCCCGATAAAAAAAAATACAGAAGTAAAAATGTTGCTTTCCAGATTAACAAAATGTGTTTCTCGCCATAAAATATTGTGACGTGACGTCATTATTTGAGCTTTTATTAATGTGTGAAGGGAACGAAGTAAAAAGAGCCATGTTTTATTTGATGTGATTAATATTATTATTAATTTTTTGTATTAGGTGTCCGTTTTTCTTTATGTGTCCATGTCAATACAGTCGAACCCACTTACCTCTAGCTCGGTTAGCTCGACCACCCCACTAACTCGACGTTTTTATTGGAACCGCCAAATTCTCTCTTTGTCTTAGCATTTTTTCATCGGCTAATTCGATTTTTCTAACGTAGTGTTAACTTGCACGGTATCATACCATGTAAGTTATTTTTTTTCTAACTTGCACGGTATCATACCGTGTAAGTTATTTTTTTCTAAGTTACACGGTATTTGCACATGCGCAGAGACGGTTTTGTAGTCAGTTATTTATAACTTATTAAAATTCACCAAAAGTACCAAACTTCCGTGGTCTCATGATTGAGAGTTGGACTGGTGAACGTAATGTAAAAGAACAGGCATGGGTTCGATTTTCGGTTGAGACCAATATTTTTTCTTTATTTTACAATTCTTAAATTCTTATAATTACGATTAAATTAGATCTTTTACTTTTAGGGTCAGGGTTAGAGTTAGTTGTCTATTTTTTACATTAAAATAGAAAGACAAATACATGTACATGTATATTGAAATCAATTTAAAATTCTTATTATAATTACTATTAAATTAGATCTTTTAGTTTTAGGGTCAAGGTTAGGGTTAGTTGTCTATTTTTTACACCGTACCGTGCAAGTTATTTTTTTACTAACTTACACGGGACCATACCGTGCAAGTTATTTTTTTATTTCCGGTGTCCAATTGTTGCAGGAGTGCATTGGTGAAGTGAAGTCTTGGATGACGTTAAGCAAACTCAAGCTGAATGATGACAAGACTGAAGCACTTCTATTTTGCAACAATAAATCACGCAGTACTTTGTCTCTTCCGAAGTCAATTCACGTAGCCAGTTCGGATATTCTGTTCACAACATCGACTAGGAATCTTGGCTACATTATTTCTGACAACATGTCTATTAACAACTTCATCAATCACATCTGTCGCTCTGCCTACACTGCCATTCGTCAGATCAGCTCAATCCGTCATTACTTAACAGTTAGTGCCACAAAAACACTAGTCTGTGCTCTTGTACTGGCTCGTATGGATTACTGCAATTCTCTTCTGTCAGGTGTGCCAAAACAATGCATTGAAAGACTACAGAAAGTTCAAAATTCAGCTGCCAGACTGGTGCTCAATGCAAAAAAACATGACCATGTTACTCCACTTCTTCGCTCACTTCATTGGCTGCCTATACAAGCCCGTATTGATTACAAACTGGCCGTTCTCTGTCACAATTTCTTTTCGGACTCAAGCCCATCGTATCTTACTGAACTTTTGTCGGTCTACTCACCCACTCGCAAGCTAAGATCTTCTGCAGACACACGCGTTCTCTCTGTTCCTACGACACGCACCAAAACGTTTGGTGAAAGGTCGTTCTCTTTTTGTGCAGCCAAACAATGGAATTCTCTACCATTACACATACGTGGTATTCAAACAACCAAGTCCTTCAAGACTGCACTTAAGACACATCTTTTCAAAATTTATTTTTAAAATTGATGAAACAACATTTCTTGTAAATGATTAACGTAGCTTATGTATAATGTATTGTAATTGTGTGTGTTTGTTGTGATATGAATGTTAATTTAATACTTATAAGTATGTTATTTCTTTCATGTAAAGCGCTGTGAGCCCAGTTCCTTACTGGGATACAACGCTATATAAATAATCAATTTATTATTATTATTATTATCATACCGTGCAAGTTAGCGGCACCTTTTTCTAAGTCGCCGAAACCTAATACCTCGAGCACAAAAGAGGGCCAAATTTGCAACTTAACGTTGGTTAGCTCGATCCTCGTCGGTTGGCCTAGCAATGCACTCTGGCATTTTTAGTTCAAAACAGTGTTGACATCTCGCTTTCTTCGAGACTTCCGGCTATTGTGTGAGATTTCAATAAAAATTACCGGATGTTTTGCGTGTGTGAATTATTAGTTCGACGTGTATCCATGGAGTATGTATTCACCCGAGGTACTGGACAATCACGTTAGAGGTCGTTAATCGTCGTTATTTCGCAGTGCATGTTATATTATTATTAAACTTAATTCATTTTCTGATGTATTAATCATTTTATTTTTTAAGATAAACGAATATCTTTAGAAATGAAAATAAAGGTTTGTATCGAGAATCGACGGTGGTTTTTATTTAATCAAATAAAAAAATTATTATTCTTTTAAAAGTTTGTTGTTGCTTTGTTACCAGTAAGATACGTGACTGTGACTAACACGCGCGTGACGATAAGAAATCAAATCATTTCTGATAAGGAATGATTTAAAAAAAAATTCGCTTAGCCTTAGTTGCCGGCCGAGGTCTAACACACAGCCCACATCGTGCTGTGATCAACGGACAAGGCCACAATAGTTTTATTTATATTTCAAGTTTGATTGACTGAGGAAATTCGAGAGCATTCTGATAGTAAGAGGTATCCTGCACGTCAAAAGCATTAAACTTAAAATTACCATATTGATTTGTTTATTTGTATTTTAAATTCGCTGATACGACGGCAAATGCGAGCGGCTGTGATTTGCCATGCCACACGCAGCATGAGGCGAGGCGAAAAATTTGACCTTTTAACGCATGCGCAGACAATTATAAACTGGTAACTTTTTTTTTAATAAATGGAATCGAAACATACCACAGAGACGTAATCAAAGTCCTTTACTTCAGCATAAATATATATATAAAAATAATAAAAATATATATATAAAAACTCCCGATTAGTCATAACTTTTCCCGACTTTCAAGGCCGAGAAATTTTTTTAAAGAATTCCCGACTTTTTCCCGTTTTCCTGAGTGGGAACCATGGTTATATTTAAATTTTAAATGGTCCTTAAAAACGAACGGTCATTACAACCTTAGGAAAGAGTGAAGAAATATTAGGGTTCCAATACGATTCCGATTAATTGTCCCATCACTAATTAACGCTAACTAATTAATCACGTACATAAAGAAATTTCAAGCACATGTTAATATTTTGCCGCCATGTTGGTTTTCGTTTTAACTCGATCATCGGTTATGTCGACACCATTTTTCATACCCCAACGCCGTCGACTTAACCGGTTTCGACTGTATTATGTACGTAATTATAAATTTAATTTTCTATATTAATATATAACATTCGTTTTTCGGTTTATGAAATTTACAATTGGTTGTCGTTTGGTTGTCAAGTTTCGATGCGTTTTGAACTACAAAGCCATTATTTATTACTGCAAATGAAATTTGCCAACTTATGCTTTAGTTTAGCGTTTGTTTTTCTCTTATACACTTTGAGATTGCATATTTGTATGTTTAAAAAAATAACATATTTAAAAATCGGACTCCTCCCCACAATAGTTTTTTAAATTTTTATTTAATTGTAATATTTTAATGCGTCTTAGACTAATTTGGAATAAAAATCTTTGCTTTTAATATAGAATCATAAGGGGTGCTGAATTGGCAATAATGAAAACGTTTATTAGAATTCCTAAAAGGTGTATATTAAATTTTCTATATGATTACCTGTTGATACTGTAATATTTTCTTTCATCCAGTGATTAACTTAACTTCAAAGGTTTCATGCAAATAAATAGTTCGTTGTTATTCATATTTGTAAATAGTTACAATTTTTTATTTACATGTTTTTGATAATGTAAAGGTAATAATGTATGGACCAATGGCGCATAAACTGACAAGTCATAATAGATCTTGAAAAGGTGCTGACTTGACAGACAATAATAAAAACGTTTATGTGAATTACTAACACGTTTATATTACATTGTAAATATGATTAACAGTTGATAATTTAATCTTTTCTGTTATCCTGTGACAAACTTTGCTTACTACGTTTCATGCAAAATGAATAGTTCTTTGTTATTAACATGTGTAAAAATTACATTTTATTTTTTACATGTTTTGGTAATCTTGTGGTAATAATGTATGGACAAATGGCGAATAAACTGACAAGTCATAATCATCAATGAAGCTTAAACTGCTTCAAATCACAGATGTGCTTGATGTGGATCACATTACAGTCACATAATTTATTTTTAACGCACTGTGCTGTATTATTGGTGCGCACTATTCAATGCTGCAAGTTAACATCCGGCTGACTCCTCAGCAATATTTTTTAATACTTCGAACTTCAAACTTTTTTGCTGCAGTTTCACCTTATGCTGTGTGTAATTCACTATGCATTTACTATTATCCTGATTATATAAGTGATTATAACATTATTATTCATGCAAACTTGGAGGTTTTCTCATAACACATATATTCGTATATATAATCAAAATATATACTCTGCTATGACCGTTCGTAACGCTAGATTTTAGAAAGCGCACAGCTAAAAAAATAGCCTTGCTAAAAATACTGCCAAAAAAACAAAAAAAACAGAAAAAAGCTATTTTCAAACGTTGGTATAAAATTGTTCAATATAGAAAAGAGATTTAATTTCTCTCTCTTGGTCTCTACATTTTCTGATTATTTACTATGCGGCTTTCAGGCAAAAGGGACAATTACAAAAACTGACATATATCCATTTTGAAAACTTCGGTCATTTTTTGACGGGTAATACACTAGTAATATAATATTTTGTCCAGAACATTTCTTTAAAAAAAAATTATAAGAGGAATGTTTCTTACTGCAGGTAAATTTTAAATACACAAGTTTTTATTTCAATTCTATTGAACCAGTACTCATTTAATTTTAATTACTTTGAAAACTCTTGGTCTGTTTCAGTGGAACACATGTGGAAAGAGACTTTGTTGAAGCACCATCTCAGATGTTAGAAAACTGGGTCTGGGAGAAAGAGCCATTGACACGTATGTCATCCCATTACAAAGATAGTGCTGCTATACCTGATGATTTGCTTGAGAAACTTACTCTCAGTAGACAAGCTAATGCAGGAGTTTTCAATCTACGGCAGATTACATTAGGGACCTTTGACCAAAAGATTCATACTCGATCGGAGGTTTGATATTCTATATTTTATTTAAATAAGTTATAAGTATTATAAGATGTTTTTCAGTCATCAGATTTTAAAAACACCTAAAATTTCTTAAATATCAGCAAGCAAAAAAAAATTAGTTCTAGATTTAGATTAAAGCAACATTTCCATGAGTTTTGATTTTGGTTTAAGTATATTATTATAATTGTAAACAAAGTGCTGATTTTGTTTCCAGGCAGATACAGCACAAATTTATGCAGAAACATGTGCTGAGTTTCTGGGCATTAAGGCAACACCTGGGACTAATATGGCAGCAACATTTGGTCACCTAGGAGGCGGATATGATGCGCAGTACTATGGATACTTGGTAATTAATTCCATTTTAATTCCACATAGTTCATTCTTCATAACAATTATACTGAATTTAGAACTTTCTGTTACCAGAAAAAAAATGATAATAATTTTAACAAATTTGTAAAGTATATTCAATTTTATTTCATAGTGGAGTGAAGTATTCTGCATGGACATGTTTGTATCCCGCTTCAAGAAAGAAGGCATAATGAATCCAAAAATTGGTGAAGATTACAGAAAATACATTCTGCAGCCAGGTGGCTCAATTGTAAGTTGTTTATTATGTCTATATCAAACACTTATTTGAGTTCTTCATAATTTATTTCAAAATCCGAAATCACCTTTTTCAAAAATAAAAGTTTTAACCTTTTGTTTATTTAACTCTTGGCTTCTTGAATAAACATGACTTTATTAATCTTGTATTAAAATGTATATATATTTATATATAAAACTATATAATTTGCAATTGTCACGCAAGTCAGTCTGTCCTGACGCTACTAATTTTAGAAAGCAGGGAAAACCAAATTACTGCACCAATGCACCAAAAGGTGTGCAAATTAAAGATGCGCTGTAAAAAATATTATATGACATCATTGATTTAGCTCATATTTTCAATTTTAGAAAAGGGAACATTGTAAAAAGAGAATTAGATGGTGGTTAATTATAAAATAAAAAAATAAACGGGGCGCCGTAGGCACCCTGCAACCCTATTATAAAATACTTTGTGTACATTTCAGAAAGTTTAATATTTCGTATTTATCAAACAAGGACAAGTTAGTTGGGCTTTTGAAAAAGGTCGGTGCCGTAGGCGCTCTAAAAAAAAGTGCATTTTTATAAAATAAATAGATTTCAACTGAAAACTTCCGTCATTTTTGACGGGTGTACGCTAATATATATATACAGACACATATATATAATTATGTATGTATGTATGTGTATATATATGTGTGTATGCGTATATATGTATGCATGTGTATATATCAGGGGTGGCCAAACCTGTAGTAACTGAAAGCCATTTTAAAAATAAAAAAGATTTTTTGAGAGCCGCACCGAAACACTATGGGTCACGACCCCAGTCGCAATGAAAAATTACGTTTTGATATACTATTTAAAATTATCTTTTTATTCGAATTTAATTACTTAAACTTTTCATTTGTTTTAATTCTAATCGTATGTTGAAGAAATGTATGCGTTACAGTTACGAAATTAACAAATATTTAAATATGTAAAATTTGTGAATAGAAATAAACTGCATATAGATTGATAAAAATAGTCAACATTAATTGTTATGATTCTGCTGAGAAGCATTTGAAGTAGCCTAGTAAGTTTCTAGAATTTTGTTGGTAGCTAGTATATGTGGAGTGGAGTTCTTTTGGTAGCTAGTATATGTGGAGTGGAGTTCTTTCAGATAAGGTCGTTTAGCACCAGCAATATTTCAAGCGATGGAATAACTTGCCTCAGCTAAGATAACACCTTTTTTGTTGAAGGTAGAAAGAAATGTCTGGCTGAAACATTCTAGACTTTAACTCAGAAAGTTTACTTTTTATTAATTCAGATCAAGCCAAAATTATTTTCATCTCTTTGATTCAGTAAAAGTTTTTTTTTAAATTTTCATTTATTTAAAAAAAATAATGAGTTTCAAGCGAAACGTTTTAATTTCATTAATTTTTCGGGAGCCACAATGTGAACACAGAAGAGCCGCATGCGGCTCGCGAGCCGCAGTTTGGCCACCGTTGGTATATATGTATGCATGTGTATATATGTATGTATATGTATATATGTGTATATATGTATGTATGTATGTATATATGTGTGTGTGTATAATATATGTATGTATATATGTGTGTATATAATATATGTATGTATATACAGTGGGACCCGCTTAAGTCGACGGCCTCGGGGTATGAAAAATGGCGCAGAGATAACCGATCGAGTTAAACGAAAACCAATATGGCTGCAAAATATTAACATGCGCTTAAAATTTCTTTAAATACATGATGTGCGTTAATTAGTGATGGGACGATTAATCGTAATCGTATTGGAATATCGGGACCCATTTCTTCACTCTTTCCTAAGATTGTTAAGACCGTTCGTTTTTAAGGACCGTTTAAGTTTAAATATAACCCTTTATTGCGTTAGCGCAGTTTTTTTCCCTAGTGCATAACTATAACAAATTCATCTACTCCTGCCCGCCACACCGCGTGCGACATTGTATTGCGGTGATTCCCAGATTGAGCGATATGGTGTGGGAGATTTGAGAGTGGGGGTGGGTAAACTGTCTGTAGTCTGTTATATTATATATTTTAAAATCTGGGGTCGCAACTCTTCTCTACAAAAATAAATTAGGAACTCCTTTTGAACCTTCAACTTTGACACATTTTAATTAATTTTAACCAATAGTTAAATGGCTTTTGCACACGGCCACTTCTTATGAATGAAACAATGAGAACAAAGCAGTAGTAATAGAGTCAAAATGAGATTGAAGGATGAATGGTTGCCAATGACAACAAGTCTGCACACTGTACATTTTGTTATTCCATACGAAACGAAATGTTTTAGACATGTGATTCTGCGTGCATCTTTGCTATTGGAGCAATTACGTAATACTCGGCATCGGCATCACTTACGCGGCCGATAAGTAACATTTTCAAAAGCTGGTGATTTAAGTTAGTAACACAGCGCTGAGAGCTTAACGCAAGCGGGCTGTGACGTCACCAGCAGACCCCGCGAGGCCGAAATTCGATGCGTGGCCTTGGTTATAAAAAATCAATTACATTACTAACATTTTCAAAAGCTGGCGATTTGCATAGTACCAGAAGCAACACAGCGCTGAGAGCTGAACACAAGCGGGCTGTGACGTCACCAGCAGACCTAGCGCCCTTGGTTATAAAAAATCACATCTAACATTTTCAAAAGCTGGCGATTGGTCATGGGGATCGAGATAACCAAGGCTAAGTGACAAATTTGGCCCTGTTTTGAGCTTGGTATTAGGGTTCGGCGACTTAAAATAATCGCATTAACCGATGAGAAAATGCAAAGACAAAGAGAGAATTTGGCGGTTCTAATAAAAAACGTCGACTTAATTGAGCTGACGAGTTAACTGGGCTTGAGTTAATAGGGCTCTACTGTATGTATAATTATTATTGTTTTTCATCAGGATGCTGCTGATATGTTGAGAAACTTTCTAGGAAGAGAACCTAATCAAGCGGCCTTCCTGGAGAGCAAAGGATTGCATGCTTGAACATTGCTGTAACAGATAAATCTAAAACTATTATTTTTGTGGGATTCAAGAACTAATTAAATGTCTCTTTTTTTCAACTCAAATTAACAAATCATAATGTACTTTTTCAGAATTAAATAATTTTGACAACTTTTTACTTAAGAAAAGATGGGAAAACAATATTTAAAAAGATTGATTTTTTGCTTGAGAAGCTTACTTTCAGTAGCCAAGCTATTAAAAATGGATGGCTTCTTTAATTTTATGTCAAAATTTTAAGTTCTTTTAAGATGATTTTGAATTTCGAATGCTTGCCTACCTATATATAATTTCATAGGGAAACAGTAGTAGTTTTTTGGTCAAAGGAATTATTAAATAATTAAATTAAATAATTATAATTTTTTGAATACAAATACTCAGGAAATATTAATATTATTAATATTATATAATTTTGTTGCATTTGTTTACAAAATAAACGCAGTAAGTTCTACAAAATATTTCTGTTCATTTAAGAGTTGAATTTCTTTTTATTGATAAACATATTTTAATAAATAATTAGTCAGTAGAAAGAATGATCTTAGAACTTCACAATAATTCATTTTGTCCTTGCAGTGTTATTTTGTAGAAAATCCATGGTAAGATATTGGCTATATTATTATTGAGTTGTGATCCTGTCACAGTCACACTGAGTAAGGAATTCAATTTTTTTATGGTGCTTCATTCTTGAATGTATCATTAATTTTTTTCTGGATTTCTTTTGCTTCCTTTATTTGTTCAGAGTTGCAGTAATCCTAAAACAAGAAATTAAAATACATAATATAGCCAGCTTCACAAATTTTCTCATATACCGGTTTACTAAGTTTAAAAAAACCCACTGAAACTGTTTTAAATTTAAAAAATATGTATGTGCAATTCATTTTAATACACGCATGACATGACAATGGTATGTACCAATTTTAATTTTTATGGTTATTTTACAAAATTAATTTAGTTTGTCCATTATCTTGGCAGCTTAAAAAATTTATTTAATATTTATATTATTTATATATATATATATATATACACACATATATATATATATATATATATATATATATATATATATATATATATATATATATATATATATATATATATATAAAATAACAAGAAAACCTACATAGAGGTATAGAGTTTAATCAACAGTAAACAGGATATAACACATGTAAATGGATGCAAACACATTGCATCATCTCCCCTACAAAAAAAAGTGTAGTGTATCATTTTATGGAAATAGAATAGGGGCTATAGGCTAATGTAATAAGCCCAAGGTTAAAATCCTGAGACAATAAATTATAATTTAAAAATCTAATTAAAATCATCAGTGCATTGAAACTGAGAATTATAAGAGTGAATGGAATGCACTGATATAAGGGAATCCATCCAATGCTTAACATTCAGCAATGCTTCTTTATAGCGTTCCTAAAAATTACTACCTAAAATTAAATAAACAGCTAAAAAACAATGACTATTGAGAGTCTACATTACCTGAAGAAAAACCTGTGCTAAGTTAGCAAGCTGCCTGTTGCTACTCTCTGAAAATCTGAGCATGCATTCCACTACTGGTAGTATTGTGATCGCTACAATGGTTTAAAAAAATATATATATATTTAACTTTTCATTTAAATATTGCTACATGTCTTAATTATTTATGGATTAGTTAGTTTCATTGATTTTGACACACTATGGCTTTGATCGTTCCATAGAAAAAATGTTAATACTAGTTGTGTAGTTCTGAAAAGGGTTGGCCTCTACATGGCTCAGAACACAAGTACAGTCATGGAGCTGACCATGCCCCGTAACTGACAAAAACCTGGTGGGCAACGCCGAAAACTGAAAAATGCACACAGAACCCCCATGGAGAACCGGGGATATGCTCGACCTTAGGGAGAGGTCTGGTGCTGGTTTTGAAAAGGAACAGGCCTACTGCACTTAACACAACCCAGCTATATGCTTGTAAACAACTTCTCTTAAATTTTTAATTATGTTTATATATGTGTATATAAGTGTTTCAAATAGGCATAAAATGAAAAGGATATTTTTCTAGCTAAAAAAATAGTCACATAATGACACTATCAAATGTTTATTTAACTTGAATATTAGATTGCAGCTTTGTTCAGTGGCAGGTACCACATATATAGTTAATTATGACTTATGTGGACTGAAAATGAATAAATTAATATACCAAAATCTTAAATTTATCCAGAAATACTTAAAAATGAGATCAATCTTGAGTATTAAATTTTAAAATAAATAAAAATGTCTTTTAATTTGACAATTTGAGATCATTTCCATTTCAAAACTTTTTATAGTTAGACACATGGTACTGATCATTTGCTTTACATGTTGATGACTCATAATTAACTGATTTCACTTCATAAATTATACAAACTTTCCCCTATTTAACCACAACTTTTTCTTCTTACAACCGAAAAGTAAATTATACCCCCATTTCACATCCATAAATTTAGTGAAATTGTAATATAGGGCAATTTATATGACGTAAAAAAAGGTTAATCATATTTTTAGATGCCAGTTTTGTAACTTTATTTTTTTTTATTGAGCCAATATCAAAGGCAAACAGGATTAACTGCTGCCAATGTGTTTAGATTTAGAGCTAAACGTGGCTGAGAAAAAATAGAATTTTGCCTTGACTTTCCCTTATTGCAGTAAAGTTTGGTTTGAGCAACAATGCTTTAAATGGGCTTTAATTGCTTGAAGAGTCTTAAATAAGCACTAAATGTAATAAGGACTACATTTTTTTAAAATGCATGAGTTGATTACAAGGTATTCTATCATATACTTAAACTCAGAAATTTCACCCTGTAATTTAATTCCAACTTCCTACTTTTAAAAGTACATTTTACCAGTTCCACCCATGTACGTTTCCAGCTGGAGTGAATCGTAGATAAAAGAACACACATGGTAGGGGCAATTTTAACTTAAATCAAATCTAAATAAAATGTGGGCCTACTCATGCAATGAAGACAATAGCACCAGTGGTATAATGTTTAAAAATTGTTAACTGTGTATGATATTAAAAGATCACTGAGACTGCAGTTTTTAAATTAAATTAGTACGAAAACAGATCTGTAATTATGTACATACTACTATTACTACTGAAAGGATCCCCATAATGACTGCCAGCATGTTACTTAAATAGTGGTCATTAGTCTTTTGTCCAAAGCACATTTGAACAAACAATATGATTTATCACTCCTTATGACCCATGTTGAATTTATTGTGCGCTGGAGAAATTTTTATAGCCACACACCTACAAATTTTTAAAAAATCTATGCAAAGTTAATGCTTTTATTCTGACCTGCTTTTGTCTGTGGCGTTGTTAGGTACATAAGTGTTGTAATTGCAGACAAGACTGTATTTACTTGAGGCCTGTTGAAAAAATAATGTAATTTTTATTAGGATGATGATGATTTCTTGTATTGCACTAATTGTCCATGCTAGTCAAACATGCTCACCACTCTGATTTTCAAAACTTCAAAAGCTAAAATAAATTTTTTATTAGATTTTTCTGAAATTTTTCTTTGTCGATGTTTTTCTTGATCACTTGGGAAGACTATTCCATAACTTGGGGGCAATTGCTTCAAAAGAGTACACTCTGAGGGACTTCTTTCTGTGTCCACATACACTGGGGACTTTCATAAGGGTACTATCAAGAGAATAGCAGCCCTTTACCATGCTTTGAAGTAGGGGTCTACCAATATGCATTTTTGCCGATACCGAATTTTTTTTTGCCGATATGAGTATTTGTTAGGACAAAAACCAGCGGTCATGTTTGATGACGTCATTCTTAAATTTATCACTCGTAATTATTTATATTTTATATTAGGGGTCTACCGATATGCATTTTTGCAGATATTACCAATATTTTTTTGCCGATTTGAGGGCATTTGTTAGGACAAAAACCAGCGGTCATATTTGATGACGTCATTCTTAAATTTATCATCACTCGTAGTGATTTATTTTTTATATTAGGGGTCTACCAATATGCATTTTTGAAGATATTTTTGTTTGTTGCCGATATGAGTATGTGTTAGGACAAAAACCAGGGGTCATATTTGATGACATCATCCTTAAATTTATCACTCATAATTATTTATATTTTATATGTTAGGCTACTGGTTTCATTGAGACAAACGTAAATTAAATAAAAAATCGTACAACTTCATTTAAATTATAAGTGAGTGTCGATTACGGTCTTCCGTATTTCGTGTTCATTCTTCTGTCACTTTGCTTCATTTTTCTTTCTTTTCCGCGTAAAAAATGCAGGAATACAGCGAAATAATTGGATACACAGTACTTGAAGTAGCATGAGTTTGTTAAAATTGTGTTACATTTTATAAATGGCCAACCTTATACTTATATGTTTAGGATTTTTAGTTTTAAAGTTATGAATTTTTAAAGTGTGGTTCAATTTGTCCCTATTCCCTATGCATTTTAACTCCACATTTTGTGACCTCAATTGAATTCCGCTGTTCTCGTTTAAATAATGATTTTATTTTCAGGATCAATGCTATAAATGAAATTATTATTTCTTTATTTTCTTTTAAAAATATTTTTTGATATTGATAACTCATTTAACTATGTATAAACAGTAAAATTTATCTTTAAATGAAGTTTCTGATGCGTTTACAAGTTCCATATCCTGACCTACATATGACTCATGACAAAACGAATTGTTCTCTATAAAAATGTACAAATAAAATTAGGAACTCCTTGTAAACCTTCAACTTTGACCATAATTAATTCTAAGCAATAGTTTAATTGCTTTTGCACACGGCCACCTTTTATGAATGAAAAAATTAGAACAAAGCAATAGTAATAGAGTCAAAATTGGGTTGAAGGATGAATGGTTTTAGATATCTGTGATTCTGCGTGTACCTTTGCTATTAGAGCAATTACGGTATACTCGGCATCGGCATCCCTTACACAATAGTTCCGAGTATACGAAAATCGGCTGATACCTAAACAAAGTCATAATATAGTACATGGTATGCTGAATTTTTTTTTAGCTCAAAATGTCACTTATTTTGAAATATCGGTGATGTCAATATCGGGACCTTTACATGCCACCGATGCTGACATTGCTGATATCGGCAGACCCCTACTTTGAAGTCAGTTTTTTCAAATAATCCAGTGCCAACTCATCTATATAACTGCATGTCAGTGATAGGATTTTGTGGTTAATTGGCTCAGCTACAGGAAGTCAGTGGAGATCCATAAGGGTCAGTTTGGTTTGGTCTCAATTTCTCATCTCCAATACAATGTTTGCTGCAGTGTTTTTCACCTTCTGGAGTCTCTGCAGTTGGTTTTGAAGCAATGCCTATAGACAACTGTTGCAGTAATTGAGACTCGATTGCATTCAAGAGACTGCTAAAACAATTAAAATTTGTGTTTGTTTACCCAGTTCAGGAAAAGAGGCATGTGGATGACATAAGCAATCCCTGACCACCTAACTAATATAGGGACTTATTGCTCACTTAAACAGATATTGAAATTTAAACTTTAAAATTAATTTATATGCCATTTAAATGAAGTGATTTGCTTAAGACTTATGTTAATTTTTAAAATTATTGTTCTCAATGATATACAAATACTTAAGCAATGTTTAAGTACTGTAATGTTAACTGATAAATGCTTTATAATTTATAGATTACCAACCTTGACAAACATTTAATAATGAGCTCAATTCCTCTTGACTCGATTACATGTTGTTTGAGAACTTTATCTGGGAATAAAAGTTTATAAGGAATAATTAGTTTACAAGTTTATGACAATTTAAATTAAGATATTCATTAAAATAAAGTAGTAAATAATTGAAGAAATTCGTAGGAAATATCTAAAAATGAAAAAGTGGAACATGTTGCTCAGTCAGTAAAACAGTTCAGTATAAGTATATAGAACAACCCTTTAAAAGTTTAAGCAGTTCCCTATGAATGCTAAACAAAGTATGCTAAAAATTTATTGAAAAATAGGTACACAAAATGGTGTAATTTACAGGAAATTAAACAACCCGTAAAAACAAAGTTTTTGACTATAAATCCCTTATATATATGAGACATAACTAACAGTATTGATTATTTTCAATATAATATGTACTGCGCGACAGATTAGCATAAACATTTACAGATCGTGAAAATATTATAGAGGTATGTTCAATATAATACGCACCGCGTAACAAACTAGCATAAACATTTACATGCTACGTAGAGATAACCTAAAAATTCATTAATTTAATTACCGTACGTTCGATCGATCTGAAATTTTGATAGAATGCATTGTTAGATGACAAAAGTCTATTTGTAAAATTTCAGCTTGATAGGATCACGGAAAGTGTGTCATTTTTTACTTTTGTTTTTTCGCTGGCGGAACCACGACAAGACGGTGAAGTTAATATAAGGTATTGAATAATTACAGCTGCTGGAAAAAAAAATAATATAAAATACTTCTGATTTTCTTAAAATAATTGAATGCAAATAACATTTATGCTTGTCTATTTTCATTAAGTCAATTATTTTAAACTGCAAAAATTTGAATCAAAACTTATTTTTGTAGTATTTTGTTTACTTACCAAGACAGCAGTTACATATTCCTCCTATACTGAATTCAATTAACTTTTCATTGTTTTCCTCTAGGCAGTCTAAATAATGAAGAAATGATCAAAGTAAATAACTACATAATTCAACCATTAAATTATTCTTCTCAATTTGCATATCAGCAACTACTTTCAAAAGTTAAGCAAAAGGCTAGGTTTGTAACTATATGTTTTTCAGATAATTATATGAATACTCCGTCATGGCCAGTTCCAAGCCTGAGTACAAAAAGAGTAGAATCAAAGTGAAGACAGCTAACTCACCTATAAAAAAAGAAATTGCTACTTCACATCAAAAACAAAAAAACAAGAAAAGTAATGAACCATGTGCGCAAATATATATTAAAATGGAAGCCTCAAAGCTGAGGAAATTACATTAAAAAATATTAAAATAACAGTATCAGGGGTGGCCAGACTTGTAGTAACTGAGAGCCATTTTAAAAATTAATAAAATTGTTAAGAGCCGCATTGAAACACTCCCACTCCCTATGAAAAATTCCTTTTGTGATTTATTAAATTTTTCCCCAGAATTTAATGATTTAAACATTCCATTTTTGTACACTAACCGTATGTTGAAGAAATACAAGCGTTACAGTTACACAGTTAAAAAATATTTTTATATGTAAAATTTATGAATAGAAACACACTGCATTTATACTCATAATTATAGTGAATGGTAATTGTTATGATTCTGCAGAGCAGAATTTGAACTAAAAATATTTTTTTAATCTGGTTGGTAGCTAATGTTCCCTTTAAGCTGCATGGTTGCACAGACATCTGACCAACGCTGCGCAGCAGTTTAGATTTACTGCAAAGCAAATTTTGATAATATCTATGTTGTCATGTAAAAGGATGCACAAAAAACGGATGCCAAGCAACCTTGCAAAGGATGTTTTTAAATTTTGCACACGGATCAACGATCCTTATCGGGAGCATTGCTGGAAGCTAGTATTTGTGGTGCAAAGTTCTGTCAGAATAAGGCCGGTTAACATGAGCAATATTACAAGCAATGGCAGTATTTGACTCAGTTGCAGTGAAAACTTCTTTGCTGAAAGCAGAAAGAGTGTCTACTGCTGACATATTCAAATATTTAACTCAGCCAGTTTGCTTTTTCTTAATTCAGATCAAACCCAAATTATTATCAACCCTTTGTTTTGGTCAAGATTTATTTAAACTTTCATTTATTTTTTATATTATATATATATGAAACGAAAAGTTTTAATTCCATAAATAGTTCGCAAGCCACAATTTGAACACAGAATAGCGTTTGGCCACCCATGGTATACACAAACAAGTTTGTTGACGAATCTGAGATACATTGAGTGGATACTTCCATAATCCCACAGGAAAACGTGATACAAATCAAAACAGAATGGCACAGTGAATGGGACCCCATCTGGAATTTCCCATTAAGAAATCAGATGGTAAAAGGATTGGTACACCACTAGGGAATAAAATTTTGATAACATGGAAGGGGATTCCAACAATATTGGGACTCCATTGTGAAGCAGAATCATATTGAGGTGCATGATCCCATCAGAGTATGGGATCGTATTGGAAAAAAAGGGGTGCTATCAGGTAGACCTGCCAGCCAAATATTTTTTAAAATTTCGGCTGGCTGACACAATTTTTCGGCTGATATCCAGATTAGCCGGATTTTAAAATTTCGGCTGGCTGACATAATTTTTCGGCTGATATCCGGATTAGCCTGATTTCTCCGTAAATTGACATTTGCAGCAAAATATTGGTAAACATCATCCAGGGATGTTCCAGCAAGTGTTACAGGTGCCGGTATGTTGAGAGATGGGCAATTAATTTTGAAGAAGTCAACAAAACCATCTTTAGCCACATTTTCAAAGGCGAGCAAGTCTCTTAAGAACCAGATAACGATATCTCTTGTCAGTTCAGGACTTGATGTTGCGTGACATTGACTGTTGCCTTCTCCATACTTATGGAAATATCCCAAAATTTTATTGACTTTTCTTGACTTTGTACTTACACATTGTGCTTGACACTTAAGTGAAGATTCATATTGCCACTTGATGTAATTGCAGCAAAATTGGTTACTTTTGAAATGTGACCCTACTTGTCACACAATGACTGCTGAGCAGTGAATGACTGCTGAGCAGTGAGACACAGCTGACAATAAACTCGATCTTCGTCTACATTTCTCCCATCAGCAGAGAACAAACAACCAAAATATTTCCAGCATTGTGCTTTAGAATTTCCATGTTGGCTAGGCGGTTTAGGTTTTACTTGTAGGTTTTTAAAGAAATGCCTCTTTTCCCGGTTTAGATGACATTTGCTGATATTTGAGTTCACCTAAAATTATCATATAGTCATAAAGAATAGTTACATCAGAAATGGTGTAACGTACAAAGGTAATCCCGCAGTCTTAGCAAGTATATTATTTCACTGCGAATTTTAATTTTCTTGTGAGAACTTTCGTTTTTAATTTATTAAATGCATTTATATATGTTATATTTTAGCTATTATAGCGCTAATTGGTAAGGCTTTTTAATTTATAAGGCTGTTTTCGGCCCTGATGCTACATAATCAGAGTAGAGTAGGATACATCCATTTTGTTTATCTAGCACCTTACTTGCTGGGTTGTCACAGCAAGAGGCCAAGCAAATTTTCTCACTTACAAACAAACAAAAAAGAATCAAACATCTAGCAAGAAAATAAAAAATGAAATTTTCATTAAAATATTTATTGATCTTCTAAGAATCTAAAAATAGATTAATGAAACTTTTTTTAAAAACATCTTCAGTCAGTAAATTTATTTTAGCATGGGTCGTTCCAGGTAAAAAAATCTAGCTAGCAGCGTGCTAGATAAACAAAAATGATGTATCCTACTCCGATTATGTAGCGTCAAGGGCCGAAAAAGCCTTATAAATTTAAAAGCCTTACAAATTAGCGCTATAATAACTAAAATATAACATACTAGACGCCCCGCGGCGTAGCATACGCCGCAGACTTGCTCATGGAGAATTCTTTTACCCCTTTAATGCACTTTTTAGGGTGCCTACGGCGCCGACCTTTTTCAAAAGCCCAACTTGTTCTTGTTTGATCAATACAAAATATTAAACTTTCTGAAATGCACACAAAGTATTTTATAATAGGGGTTGTAGGGCATCTATGGCGTCCCCTTTGTTTTTTGATGTTATAATTAACCATCATCAAATCCTCTTTTTACATTGTTCCATTTTTACAAAATTAAAATATCAGCGAAAACAATGACGTCATATAATTTTTTTTTACAGCGCATATTTAATTTGCACACCTTTTGATGCATTGGTGCAGTAATTTGGTGCGCTGCTTTCTAAAATTAGTATCTGCTGCACATGTAGCTTCTTGTTGCCTCGCAGGGTCCGACCACGAAGAGAATTATATATATAGATATAAATGCATTTAATAAATGAAAAATGAAAGTTCTCCCGAGAAAATTAAAATGCGCAGCAAAAAACAAAAATGTGATAAAACTTCAGAATCACCCTTAAAAATCATCAGTTATTGATTAAAGTAGTATCTAGTTAATTGAAACAATTAATTTAGGATTACCTATCTGCTAGTAGAAGATCGGTGCCAAATAATTAAGTAATAATAAATCGCCTATTTACGACAAAGCTTAAAGATAACTTAAATTAATTAATTTATTGATTTGTATTTTAATTAGTATTTTATAAATTAATATTGTAAGAAAAAGATAACTTGCAAGAACTGTATCAATGATTTTATTGATTATTTAGGTTAAAAAAAAATGTACAAATAACTCATTTTTGTCACACTTTCGGCGACGGTTATTCTAAAAATTCATTCGATCTTAAAACGGAACTTAATTAATCTTAAGAAAACAAAATTTACGTTACGGCAGCTCATTCATTTTTCGGCGGATTTACGGCTGACAAAATACGGCGCGCCGTATATTTTCCGGCGGACGAAAATTTTGAAGCATATTCGGCGTGCGGCGGCGGCTGAGGGGTCTACTATCAGGTAACAAATTGTTTACACAAAAGTTTTTAATGTCTTTTAAGTTTTATTTTTAAAATAAATATAAATACATTTTTTAAAAGTTAATTAACTCTTCTTTTTTAACCCTACCAGCCTTGAGCTCCCCAAGCTAATTTTCCCCTATACCTGGCCTTCCCAGCAAAAATTAAGAAAATGTACATGGGTTAGAAAATTGCTAGTATCATGAAAACCAGTGGTCAGAATGAGCTCAAACTTTTAGATTTAGTAGCAAATAGGCCTAACTTCCATCCAATGTTCCATTTAAACTGTGCGGCTACGCTGCTGCGCGGCCACACAGATATCTAACCGTCGCCGCGCAGCGGTTTATAATTACTGCGCATCAAATTTAGTAAAAACAATTATTTCAAAATGGATGCTGTGCAACTTTGCACCAATGTTCCCTCTGAGCTGCGCAGCCGCAAAGGTTTTAGACCGACACCGCGCAGCAGTTTAGAATTACCGTGCAGCAAAAAAATAATAATAATCTATTTTAGAAGATAATAATTCTTTAATTTATTTGAACAATGCTTCCATCTAACGCCAGTATTGCGCCTTGGAGTGGTAGTCTTCCCAGCAGGTTGAGCCATGCTTTACACAGAGGTACTTTTTGCACATAGAGCACCTGATGTTGGTCTTGATCTTCTTGTGTGGGTTGTCCTTGTATGCTACACCAAGGTGTGCTCTGTTGTATTGAGGTTGTTTTTCCAAGCAGACAGTGCAGACATGATTGGAAGCTGTCACTTCTGGAATTTCTGGCCAGTGCTTGACTAGTGTGTGGCGTTGGGGGCATGGTACCATTTGTCCTCTGCGAATGGCTGTTGAGCGGTAATTGCCAATCAGGTCAATGCAGAGATTCTGGATGTATCTAGAGTAAAACATGAATTTTTTCTCAGCTGCTTCTAGTTTAGACACATAGATAACAAATGAATTGTAGCAGGCCCACATGAAAAATTTGATAAAAAGGCGATGGGGCCACTGGTAATGACGGCATGAGCGATGGAGGCGCGTCATTTGATCATTTTAGTCACAACCGCCCAAGTGGCGATTGTAGTCCTGGTGGAACTTCATCAAGTGTTCCATCTTTGTCGCTTCTGTTTGCTACTCCTATTTGTGTTGGGTCATGAAAGTTTGAGATGAATGTAATTGGCCTCAGATCCTGCCATACCATACAGGTTATGCTGCCCTGACATCGAAAGTGACTTTCACCTCTCGCAAGCTTATCCACCTTCTTCAAGGACAATGGAAAAATTTTTCTATTTTGTTGAAGAGTACCAACAAGTCCTGTTTGCAGCTCATTCACCATGTACCTTGCTAATATCACCGAGTTGTAGTACCGATCCATAACGATAATATGTGCTTTCTTTTCCTTCTCACGTGATATCAAAAGACGAGCCACAGTGTTTTCCACAGCACCCAGCTCTGTTGCAACTATTGGTGCTGCCCCAGTGTAGATCTCAGCGTTGTCTATGTAGCCTGTCTGACTTTTGCAAAGAAGAAACGATTTTATTCCCCATTTTGTAGGCTTGTCTTTGATGTATTGCTTTATAGCAAGTCTATTTTTGGTGGGTATCATACTTGCTCTTTTTCCGGTGGAAGTGCTCGGTTTACTCGCCGATCTTTTCATGGTTATTTTCGATAAAAATCAACTGTTATCACAACTCACTGCTTTATTCGAGGAAAATACCAATTTGTAAACTCTAATCTTGCAACAAATGGAAGATTTAACGACGATTGGCTGTTATTTTTAGAACTTATTGAAGTGATATTCCAAATACCTAGAATTCGGTAACTCGGTATATAGGAATTAAATCTATTACCTAACATTCGGTAACTCGATCTGGTAGGGTTAAACAGGGCCCTTAAATTGTATAATAGGTAGAAGGCTGTGTTGTTTTAAAAAATGTGAATTCACTGCATTATCTACAAACAAGAAATTCACTATTGTATATCTATTTTTAAAAATATATGTATATAAGGTATACGTTTGTCCTCAAGGCACAATGGCGTTGACTCCTGCTCCTCTTCCTCCCGCCTTTCTCCTGGCTTTTCACTCCAAGCTGTAAGGGTGTCTTCTACAGCTTGAGTGCCCCCGTGTACCTTTGACTGCTAGAAGGTGCGCTCCTCAGCAATGGCCTCCCCAATTTCGTGGTCGATGCGCGCCAGTAACGTCTTTCTTGCAGACGTCCTTGTAGCTCAGGCAAGGGCAACCTCATTTTCTATGATGAGTTGCTAGCCCTCCATACAGCAGGTTTCTTGTAACGCGCCCCAAGCTCATCCTGTGGATATGGCATAACCACAGCAGGCGTCTCTCTCTCAGGATTGAGTCCATACTCAACATATGGCTTCTCCTGAGCACCTCAAAATGTGTTATTTTATCCTGCCACTTGATGTGTAGGGTCTTACGCAAACATCGCAAGAGGAAACTGTTGGGCTGCTTTATTTGCTTGGTGTAGGTCGTCCAGGACTTGCTTCCATAAAGGAGTGTGCTGAGCAGGCAGGCCTGATACACAGTGATTTTTTAAATATAAACTGTGTGCCTTATCATATTAAATAAATAATTTATTTTTCATCATTACAAATGTCTGAGGATTAAAAATAACAACATTTAATTGTTTTAAATTTTGTATGTAGCAAAGCCTCAATAGCAATTATTAAAATTCGCAATTACATGTACCTTACCAAGAAAGAGATCCACCACATTTAATTTTTTGAAGAATTCATAATTTATGGGATCATAGGCAAAGTTTGCCAAGTTTGCAAGGACTTGCTCTTTAGCATCTTTGAAAATAGAATTATATACAATATGATTCAATATGAGTTTCAAATAGTCTAACAATACAAACAATAATGTACCGCATCCACATAATCAGTTAAGTTTGGTTAATTGCAAGTGTTAGGAAAAAATGTTAATGTCACATATTGTAACCCATTGCTGATCCCTTGACTGATACTGGGTTGCATGTAATCATTTAAATTCACTCACAGTAATCTTATACTTATAAGCTTATAGAATAGGCCTAAATAAATCATGAATATTTAAAAATCAATATCTAGTCCAAATTAATTATTAATATTACTGTGACTATTACTAATTACCTTCATCTGTAGTGTCTTGAAATTCTGTAACCAGAGATTGGAGATAACTTAATCGGCCTATTCCATAAGGCCCAGTTTTTCTATCAAGGTATTCTTTTGAACTGAACATTTTTTTTAAAGTAAGGGATATAGAATAAATACTCTAAGTGTAGCCGACTACTGTAGACCCTGACCTATGATTTAGGGGCCTAAAGTTAAAGTCTAAATGAATGAAAGAAAGAATAAGAAAGTGAAAGTATGTTTAGTTTATGGCCAATCTACTATCAATCAATATTATTTTATTATTATTATAAAAAAGGGATCAACAATGCTATGGATCATTGAAGTGAATTGGTGCAGTTTGCCCAAGTTACCCTACCTTATCATGCCTTATGCCTTTTTCGTTATTATTTATATTTAGTAGGGCTGAGGAAATTAACGATGAATTTCTTGATTAATCATTTAAAATTTTAACGATTAAATTATTTTTTAACGATTAACATCACTTTACAAATTATTGGAAGTAAAAAAGTAAAAAAATAATAATAAAAAAATAGCGACCATTAAATAATAAATTTCCTGACAATTACACGAACATTTTGGTTTTAAATTACAGTATTGACTGACGGGAAAGTTAAAATGTTGATAAAGTTTGCCTACCATGGTTCTAACACTTCGCCTACTTATCAAACCAAATGAAAAGCGTATTAAGCTAATGGCATTAATGCAATCAGAGACAGAAAATGATGACAGCTATTCTGATGAATTACTGCGTTACAAAATGGAGATGAAAGTTCCTGAATCCACTAACCCTCTACAATGGTGGATACTTAATGAACACCGAAATCCCATAATTTCATTCCTTGCCAAGACCATTTTGTGCATACCAGTTACCTCAGTTCCATGTGAATGATTGTTCAGCTCAGCTGGTTATATTGTCAATTAGACCCGCTCATCACTTGAACCAAATAATGTCAACACACTTGTCTTTTTGCGTAGTTGGTTAAAAGATGACACATGAAGGAGACATTCCAGTGTTCTTTAGATTTTCAAAAAGAATGTTTAATAAGTGTTACTTATGACTTCATAAATTTTAATTTTTGGCTTTAATCGAAATCAACGATTAAATTTTCATTAATCGTTAACAGCCCTAATATTTAGAGATGTAGTCGTCATCGTAGTCTAAAAATAAGTACTTTGAACTTATTTTTAGTAGAGTAAGACTAAACTTAAGTTCTAAAGTCTAAAGACTAAACAGACTTAATTAAAATTCTAACTCACTTTGGTGAGACCTGTACTTGCCTGAGCTACAAGGACGTCTGCAAGAAAGACGTTATTGGCGCGCATCGACCACGAAATGGCTTAGACAATAATGATCAAATAGACACAATATTACTAGACTTCTCAAAAGCATTTGACAAAGTTCACCACCTTAGTTTACTTAAAAACTTAACTACTTTGGAATCTCAGGTCCCTTAGATCACTGGATCCAAGACTTCCTTTTGGGTAGGGAGCAAACTGTAATAATTAATGGATCTAAATCTGCACCAATAAAGGTTAACTTAGCAGTTCTACAAGGAACTGTGCTAGGTCCTTTACTCTTTTTAATTTATATAAAAATGATTTACCCAACAACATCTCAACAGGAACAAAAGTTAGGTTATTTGCTGATGATTGTATAATATATAGAACAATTAAATCAGAAAAAGAAAGCAACATTTTACAAATGAAGACTTAGATGAATTGATAAAATGGGAAACTGACTGGAGTATGTCTTTCCACCCAGAAAAGTGTCAACTGTTAAGAGTAACAAAGAAAAAGAAACAAATAAATTCAAAATATTTCATTCACTGAAAAGAACTGACCCAAACTAAAGATGCAAAATACTTAGGAGTCATAATAAATGATAAACTATCATGGAATCCCCATGTCAATGAAGTTATTAAAAAATCAAACAAAACCTTAGGCTTTATAAAAAGAAACTTTTACAAATGTAATAGAGATATAAAACTAAAATGTACTAGAATATGCATCTTCTGTATGGGACCCATCCACCTAAGAAAACATTGATAAACTAGAACAAATTTTAAAAAAAGAGCTGCCAGATTCATTACTGGAGAATATTCAAAACTGAGAAGAATAACACCATTAGTTAAATCATTAAACCTTGAAACACCAGAGGATAGAAGAACCAAAAGTAAAGTAGTAAGGGGCCGTCCATAAATTACGTCACGCTATTTTGGACCATTTTTAACTCCCCCCCCTCCCCCCTGTCACAAACTGTCACAAATCTTGGACCCCCCCCCCTAAAGTAGGTCACACTTTCGAAAAAAAAATATATTTTAATTAACAAAATAATTAAAATTTAATATAAAACACTTTGACGTCACACATGGGTGGACCGACCCCCCCTTCCCCCCGTCACAAACTGTCACACTTTCTTACATCCCCCCCCCCTCTGGAGCGAGACGTACTTTATGGACGGCCCCTAATCAAACATAAAGCAATTAATTCTAATTTAGAAATAGGTACAACACAAAGATAACTTAATACAACCCTCAGATAGACAAAAGGATAAAAACACCTTTCTTATTCCGTATGCAAGAACAAACACATACAAATTGTCTTTCTTCACGTCCGGAATTCAGGCGTGGAATGGGTTGCCTGAAGAAACAAGGAAAACCAACACTTTATCAACATTTAAATCTCAAGTCGTCTAGACTCTAGTGGGAATGCAGGACTAAACATTAAATTATAGATAAACGTAGGACGCAATAATATTCTGTATCGAAGGAGCGTCTATAACAGATAAGAAGATTAACTACAAATTTTATTTTGAAATAGGCAAATAGGCATAATTTAAATAATTATAATTCTTTAAGTTTAAGTTAGTGATACATTATCTGAATTTGATTTTGGCATTACCGGAGGAAAAATGTTACAGACAATGCTATAAGTTATAATTATAATAAAATTTTATCATTATAATCTTATATTTATTTGTAAAGCCAGTAAAGCATGCATAATTAAAAGTCAAAGGGGTAGCCTAAATAAAATTTGACATATTCATATATCATGTGTCATTTATCAAACTTTGGCTCAGTGCCACTCAGGGATACTAATTTATTACTTTACCTTGAAATTGAAAATTAACATCATTGACATAATACATGTACCTAAGTAAGTTAACCTAGCTAGGTCACACTACTACTACTACTAGGTGTATACTGCACAGAAAGTTACTTACTTAACTTACTTAGTAGGTACTTTGACAGAAAATGTAAATGTAGTCCAATAGGCTTAAATAATATATCATTTTAAAGGGCTTGCTAAGACCTTTTCAAAAACACTTGTTTTGTCTTTCTATCTTTTATAGAAGTGGAGTTATGAATTTTTTTGTCGATTTTTTTTGCCCCTTATATAACCTATATAATTTATTTAAAAACTTGTGACCCCAATTTCAAAATTCTGTACTCTTTCCCTCACAACTTTTTTAATTTTAGAGATAAAGGTATCAAATTTTTAGGATACATTCACAATCCAATTTACAAAACAATGAACAAGATATGTTTAAAGTATATCAAGATTTTGAATTTTGAAAAAAATATATTTAAAGGCTACATTGAAAAAAATCATAGCGAAAATCATTATTTTATATATATATATATATATATAAATCAGTACAAACTGTTGCATGCCTAATGTATTTTAATTACTATATGGTAAATTTAAATCAATAACTATATTTAAATGTTTAAAGGGTAAGTATTTGACTTTTAAAATAAAACTGAATGCAATTTACAATAAATTATTTTTGGAAATACCCCACATCCCCGACGCCTGATTACTGAAATTTCAAATTAAAATTAAAATCAATTAGTATTTGAAGATTTAAGTATCTCATTACATGTAATGTATTTTAATTATTGAGATTTATTTATTTTGATTATTTATGTAAAAAATATTAAGTGTTTGTTGTCAAAAGTGTATGTCCCGTCCTCATGAGCCTCATCTTTGTAAAAAGAAGATGGTGAGTAAGATATAAATATAACAAAAAATGTTTAACAACAAACATTAAATAAAAGGATTACATCACTATTATCATTATTAATTCTAAGGTAAGTATCAGTCAGTTTGGACTTAGCATGTACATATCATAGTTATAAATGATAATAAATATTAATAATATAATATAAATAATAAGTAATTGTAATATCATTAACTAATACTTTCAACTAATACTAATACTTTACGAATTAATACTAGAAAACTAATAGTATTAGTGTCTAATGTTAATTGGACCTGTATTTCTCTGTAAACTGACTTTAATATTACGAATAATGAACTCTAACTATTAGAATTAGACTAGTACTAGTACTAGTAGTATTGAATAGTATTAGTATTACTATTACTATTAGTCGTTAAAATATTATTGACACAATGATAGTGTACTTTTTATTATTTTTTGTGTTTTTATTCAAAATACTATTAATATAATTACTCAATCCTTGTAATAACTCTAAGTAAACTTTACCATTGCAATATATAATTATATTTATTCATTTTTGCGTAAATTGATCGGCAAATCCATTTCCGACAACCCACGCTTTTGTTTATGAAGGGAGGTGACTTATGAGGCATTGACATTTTTTCGCTTCAAGTCCTTACACTGTACCAAGCATAACTAACGAGTACCTACGCCAATTTTAACGAAGTAAAGTTATTCAAATCAGAAAATGAATGTTGCAGGATTACATTGAAACCACAAACTCTTAATACTCAGGGTTAATTTGTTTATTAGTTTACCGTCACACAATTCAGTTCAAACGTATAGCACCGCCGGTTGAAATTCGAAATCGCTTCAAAAATGGTATCGATATGTTCGGAAAACCAAGCTGTATAAAACTGTGATGACGAAGTGGGCTTTTTTTAGAAAACTGTGACGTACAACGCGAACTACCGATGTGGCCGAAAGACCGACTGTAAAATCGCCATGACAGTTTTTGCGTGAATTTACGACATGCGCAGAACGATGCGCGAACGAGTATCGAAGTACCTATACTTAGCCTTATCTTACTTTACTCTTACCTTATCCGATTCAGGAGAAATTTTTAGAGTGCAAATTATATTTTATTGTTAAAATCATTGTTAAGCTTTCTAATTTAAACTATGTCTATAGTCTATAGGCCTAGGCTACTAATACTACTATAGTAAAGTAAAGTAAAGGCTGGGCGGCTGGGACTGTGACTGGGGTGACCCTCTCATTCTCATCTTTCTTAAACTTAAAATTTGAAGGATATTATTCATCAATATTAATATTCTTAAACAAATATAATCATTTTCAAGTTATTCCATGTCCATACAAATTGTAAGTTGGTGTTACTACTGTTAGTACTACAGTACTCATAGTCATGAGTACTTCTACTTCTACAACATTGGGAATAAAGCTAATGACTAATGACAGTAATGACTATTACTATTACGTCTAATGCATTCTAATTCTAATCTAAAAATATTTTTCTAATAGTCTAATAACTAATACTAATGGCTTAGTTAAGTTAGTAATTGCTAATTAATACTAATATCAGAATATCACTAATGACTAATGAATGGGGTTGTAAATAGTAAATGGTTATAATGCACCCACCCACCTAAAAATACTAAAATATTTGACGATGTTTAAAACAACGTCAAATTAATGAAGTTTAATTTTTTTTGGTTATAGAAAATATACTTTAGCTTGCAATGTTTAAAACGTAAAATGGTTTATTTTGCAGTTCATTTCGAGAAGTTATCTGGCCATCTTTTTATTATTATTATTTTTTTTTGTTGATACTTTTTGGGAAGGAAGTGAGGTAACTTTAGAGTTTAGTAGTCGTCTGTAGCCTGTGTTGTTTTACCGACATGGACATGGCGGCAGATCAACGAAGAAAGAAACGCATAGGAGATAAAAATGTAAAGAAAATATTCACATCTTCCTTAAAGACATCTTAACCCAGGTATTTTCTAAATCTTAATTTTTTATTTTGCCAACTAAATAAGAGACCAGCTATTTTAGATTCGAATCTCCAGATATTAAGTTGTAAGCGTAAAGTCTGTGCTGAAACTATTGCATACTAGTATTACTAGTCTATTGACAGTGACAGTGTGATGAGTGTTGTGTTGTGTAGTGTAGTGTTGACAAGTTCAGTACACTACTGAGTAGTACATAATGATAGTAAGAGCGCCTAGGCCTTGTATAGGCCTAGTCATCCTATAAGGTCCTATAGTATATAATTATAGAGGCTATGACTATGGCTATAACTATAGCTAGAGGCAGAGGCATAGGTAATCCTGCAGATTTTACATGCATAAGTATATTGCATATTATTTCACAGCGAAATTTAATTTTCTCGTTGAGAAACTTACTTACGTATTTTTAATTTATTAAATGCATTATTATATTTATATGTTGTGTTTCAGCTATTACAGTTACAGGGCTAATTTGTGAGTCTTTTTTAATTTCTATGACTTTATTTCGGCTCTATATAATACATAATCTGGTCACAATACGTCCATTTTGTTTATTTAGCATCCATTTTCATTTTGTTTATTTAGCGCTCTGCTTGCCAGAGGTTTTTTACCCATGCTAAGGCTAAAATAAATTTACTGACTGAAGATATTTTTTAAAACTAAAACATATTATTCATCTATTTTAATGTTATTAGTATTAGAAGATAATAAATATTTAAATATTTTAAAGACAATTTCATTTTTTATTGCGTTACTTATAAGTTACTAGATGTTTGATTCATATTTTGTTTGTTTGTAAGTGAGAAATTTCCATTTTGCATTTTATTGGGACAATCCAGCAAGTAGAGTGATAAATAGGCTAAACAAAATGGTTGCATCACAATCAGACTATTTACTGTTGAGAGCCAAAAAAATGCCTTAGAAATTAAAAAGACTCACAAATTAGCGCTGTAATAGCTGAAATACAACATATAATAATGCATTTAATAAATTAAAAACTAAGGTTGTTAACGGTTAACCGGATAACCGGTTAACCGGTCCTCAGATCAGGACCGGTCCTATTTAATCAGGATCGGTTAACCGCAAATTCAATAAGCCCCCCGCAACTTCAATAAGCCCGTAATAGCTTTTTACCCAGGAATTGTTTTTGTTGTGTTGAGTTGACGTCAAATCGCTTTCTCCCTATTCGGGTATCTAAATAATATACACGTCATCACTATTAGTCTACTACGGCTAAGGAGTGCTTTTTTAAATTTTTTTTTAAATTTGCTTAGTTGTTGAGGCACTGTATGAGAGCTTCATGAGAACGACGGTCAACTCAAAGGGACGAGGGGGGGGACAAGTTACGGAGTTTTCTAGTTAGGGATAATGAGGGTGGTGGGGGGGGGGAAGGCTAGAAGGCTTGAAAGGTCTTTGATGTTTATATAAAAGGAAGCCTCTTGCTTTGACATACCAATACAAGACCGCGAGAAGAGACGAGACACCTTCCCTCCCCTCTCCCACTGTTATACATCTACAGTGGGTTGGGGGAAGGAACATTTTTATTTTTAAATTGAGTCAGAGCATGCCTTGGAAAATGGCGAGTGTAGCTCAACCCCACCCTATTGGGTGGGGGGGGGGCGTCGTGTGCACGGCGAAATTCAATAATTCTGGCAAGTTGACGAGTGAAACATAATAGTGTATTTAATTTAAATAAATTCCATCTTATTATCACTGTTTACTCCGTTTTATCAGGACTGGTTAACCGTAACTTCATTTAGTCGGTATATTAGCTTATTATGTGGTATATTAGCTTATTATGTGGTATATTAGCTTATTACCCGGAGTTAATTTTTTGTTGTGTTACGGCAGAATACCAGAGCCAACACGCGAGCGACCGTGACGTCAAAATCAAAGCGTTTTCTTAATAATAATAATATTCTTTTCAGTAAAACGGGCTTTTTTAAAAATGATTAACCGGTCCTCAAAAACAAACTGACTTGACAACAATTTATAATATGCCGTTTTAATACCATTATTAAACATAAACATTGAATATCATTACAGTTTAATTCTTTGTTGGGAATTTTTTTTTGAATTCGCTGTTTTGACAGCAACACTAGAGTCGGTACATCACGGGCTCTTTGATGTCAAATCAAACGACGCGATGGGAAAATTTGATCCATTCTCTTGTTGGTGCACTAAACATAGTATAAATTGTATAAGCGGCTAACCGGTTAACCGGTCTTTTTTTTTGAAAGGTTAACCGGTCCTCAAAAACGAGCGGTCTTAACAACCTTATTAAAAACATAAGTTCTCACGAGAAAATTAAATTTCGCTGTGAAATAATATACATGTAAAATCTGCAGGATTACCGTAATATAATAGTACATATTATTAGTAGTTAGGCTATAGGTCCTCCAGTGTGCAAACTGTAGAAGAGGAAATGAATACTGATTACGACTAGTTAAATGAGAAGACAGCTCACTAAGTCTAAGTCTCTAACTCTAAGTAAGTTTAAGTTAAATAAGTCAAAGTCAAGTGATTCACTCAAAAATTTATTAGTTTTATTAGGCATACGTTAAAACAATAGTCAATAGACTTTATCAGACTCAATGTTCAATAGATAATTAATACTATGCGAAGTGGTTATCCGCACGGTTTTGGCCGTGAAGATAACACAGAGCATTATCATTATCCGTACGGATCGTCAGAGCTTGCGCATTCTAGCGACTGGTCACGTTGGGAAAAAAAAGCGCCAGGTGTAGACAAAATAATAAGGTGATATCACTCGATTTAGGCTAAGATCTCAGTTAATTAATTTCCATATTCAAATTTCATGATTACTGAATTTTTAAGGTAGCACTGTTAAAAACTTGATTGGTGTCCATTTAATGATAATTAGTTATAATTTTTAAAATTCACATATAATCATCAGCTTTTCCAGATGAGCAAGTCTGAGCGTACTTGCACTGTTGGTATGTGGATTGAATCCCAGAATGGTCAGGTTTTTAAAAAAAAACACAATGCAAACACTCAAGCAGGCTCACGTTTCCAAGAAACATTAGTTTATTTTCCCACAAGCCTGTCTTATCTATTCTGTTAGTCACTGTTACAGACTCTCACTTTTATGCTATACTCTATACAGGACCGGCTTAGGTATTTGCAATCTATGTGGCCGCAGTGGGCCCCGCGCTTTCATAGGCTCCGCCTATCTTAATTTTCACTTATTATCCTTATTAATTCCTTATCCCTACCTAAGCTGGGCCCCGCTCAATCCGTTTCGCATACCAAGCCGCATAGGGCCCCGCAATTGCTTAGACCGGCCCTGACTCTATACATTATAACAGTCTTACGCTTTTCCATGCCTTAAATTAACTTTAATGGCTTTATCAGAAAGAATAATAATAAGCCTACTAGAGTTTCGTCCAACTATAATAAAACTAAAGTAAAATTCTTTCAATTTCTTTCCATGATGAATGCAAGTTAATACAGTTGTACTTGATAATATACAGAATAAAAATACAAAGTTGAGTTCACTGGAACAGTTAATAATAGTTTTATAACAGCTAAATCCATGGTACAGTGGGGCCCACTTAACTCGAGCCCGGTTAACTTACCAGCACTATTAAGTCGACGTTTTTTTTTGAACCGCCAAATTCTCTTTTTGTCTTTGCATTTTTCGATTTTTTTAAGTCGCCGAGCCCTAATATTTCGAGTACAAAAGAGTGCCAAATTTGCCACTTAGTGTTAGTTATCTCAATCCCCATGACCAATCGTCAGCTTTTGAAAATGAGATGTGATTTTTTATAACCAAGTGAAGGCATAAAATTTCTGCCTCGCTGGTGACGTCACAGCCCGCTTGCTCACAGCGCTGTGTTACTAACTTAAATAGCCAGCTTTTGAAAATGTTCTTATCGATAGGGCTGAACCGTTGGTTCGGCTACTCGGCGTTGGCCGATTTTTGTATACTCGGAGATACTCTGCAATCGGCCGCGTAAGTGATGCTGAGTATTACGTAGTTGCTCCAATAGCAAAGATGCATGCAGAATTGCATGTCTAAAACATTTCGTTTCATATGGCATAACAAAATGTACCGTGTGCAGACTTGTTGTCATTGGCAACCATTCATCCTTCAACCTCATTTTGACTCTATTACTACTGCTTTGTACTCATTGTTTCATTCATAAGAAGTGGCCGTGTGCAAAAGCCATTTAACTATTGGTTAGAATTAATTAAAATGTATCAAAGTTGAAGGTTCAAAAGGAGTTCCTAATTTATTTTTGTACACTTTTATAGAGAAGAGTTCGCTTTGTTTTGAGTCATATATAGGTCATGGTAAACAAATAAGGGCAACGCCTTTGTGTAAAAAAAAACTCCAAAATCATGTGCATGTACATTCTCATTTAATAACGCTAGTGATGGGACGAAAAATCATAGGGTGTTTACTGTAAACAAGGCGCCCCAGATTTTAAAATATATAATATAACAGATTACAGACAGTTTACCCATCCCCCCACTCTCAATCTCCCACACCATTGTTGTTGGTTAGTCCGATTAGCACCGAAGGAATTCTGAGTCCATTGTAAGCTGAGGGGACGGGGTGGGTTATGTATTTGTGTAGCTTGTAAGGAAAGTCACCAGCGGACCCTGCGCGCGCGCGCGCGAGGTGTGTCGGGCAGGACTAGATGAATTTCTTATACATGTAGTTATGTACTAGGGAAAAAAACTGCGCTGACGCAATAAAGGTTTATATTTAAACTTAAACGGTCCTTAAAAACGAACGGTCTTAACAACCTTAGGAAAGAGTGAAGAAATGGGTCCCGATATTCCGATACGATTCCGATTAATTGTACCATCACTAATTAACGCACATCATGTATATAATTATAAAGAAATTTCAAGCGCATATTAATATTTTTCCGCCATATTGGTTTTCGTTTAACTAGGTGATCGGTTATCTCGGCGCCATTTTTCATACCCCGAGGTCGTCGACTTAAGCGGACACCACTGTACTGCTAATGCTAATAATAAACTTTTAAAACTACTATTTATATTCATTGAAGATTGGTCATGGAGATCGAGATACCAACACTAAGTGGCAAATTTGAACCTCTTTTGTGCTCGAGGTATTAGGGTTCGGCGACTTAAAATAATCGAATTAACCGATGAGAAAATGCAAAGACAAAGAGAGAATTTGGCTGTTCCCAAAAAAAATGTCGACTTAATAGAGCTGGCGAGTTAAACCAGGGCTCAAGTTAAGTGGGCCCCACTGTATTCAGTATTTGTATCTTTATCTAGACTCTGGCTCAGTCTGACCCTGGCCTGGCACCATCTCTAAATGACTAGGCCTATGCCTGTAATTTATAACCTTTTAGTCTTTAGCCCATACTATAACTATAATACTAACTCAGCAACATATCGACCTGATTCTGATTTTTTCAATACCGTCTAGGCATATGCCTATATTCAGAGCCGTCTTTACATCAGTTTGGGCCCCCGGACAAAGAAATAGTCTTGGGCCCCTCCCCTGCAGGAATAAAAAATAAATATACATAATATATATAAATAAACCTATTACCATGCTCGTGGGCCCCCGGGCAAATGCCTAACGGGCCTATGCGTTAAGACGGCCCTGCCTATACTATAGACTTAAACAGACTAAAATTAATCATGAATTGAAGCTTACTTAGTGGCTTTGACTTAGACAGTGAGTTAATGTGAGTTGGTAGTAAGACTATTGGAGTTACCTCTAATTTAGTAATTTTTAAGTCTATAACTATAGGCAGTATAGGGCCTAATGTACACATTATTTCAATAGTTCACATTTTTTTTAAAGAATAAAATTCATTGTGTTGTTAAGTTTTTAATAATTAATTAGGATGTGCATTTGAAGCATTTAAATGCTTTAATGTTTATATCATGATCTAATTCACGGTGAGCAAACTTATATAAAACTAGGATTTTTGTTTTGATTTTGAGGTGTTTAATTGAAAAGATGTTAGTATAAGTAAAAATAATTTTAAAAATCTAGTTGTGTTTACCATTTCTAAACACTTCATAGTAGATTTAGATACTAGTTATTTTAATTTACTTTTAATATTGAATTAATAATTTTAAAAATACAAAATGTAACTAAACCATTAATAATCAATTTTTATTGTTAAAACAGGTGTGCCATGGAAAATTTCGAAGTTTGAATTTCCAGATTAATTCATTGAGCATGTTTATAAACTGCTTTGTATCACCATGTGCCAATTCACCAAAAGAATTTAAAATGACTGGACGTTCATTTTTTCTTGTGGAAAATAATCTAAAACTTCACAAACAAGGTTGTCATTATATAAAACAATGAATTTCAGTTGTAATATTCTCTGTTGAATGCTGATTTATAATATATGGCTAAAATCTTGGAATGGCTAGCTCTAAAAAGTCTTTTTGCTCTCGGTTGCAGTTTGTTACTAACCGCAAGACTTCCAAAAAGAGTCACTATATTGGAAAGCATGAAGATAAGGTAAAAGAAGAATTGGAAGCAGAACAGAATGAAGAAGATGTGTCATTAGGAGATGTAAAGAGTAAAGCAAAAAATGAGGACCGAACCCAAGCGCAGTCTAATGAAGATCTTATGCATGAAGCTGTCTCAGGTGATAAGGAAATATTAAGTGGCTCAGAGTATAGTAACAGAAACACACCCTCACGACTTCAGGAGCATAAAAATGATCCTGGAAGTTTTAAAAGCACAACTGTGCTTAGTTCACAAGATCAAATTGCAGTGTCCAAATTCATAACAAGAAATACTAATGACTTAAGAAATTTGGATGCTTGCATTAATCCCATCAAGAATAGTTATGGAGAGTTTCCAGTTTTAGATAAAGAAATAGAGCTAAAATCAGAAAACCAAAGTAAAACTTTTTATCAACAAAGAGAATCACCTAGGATGGCTACAGAATCTTTTGCAAGTACAAATGCAAGGACTGGCAGTAACCTAGATGAAATAAAGGAAAGTGCTGATGAGATAAGAGAAGCCCAAAAAACAACTGACTCTGAATCCTCAGTTAATGAGGTAAAGAAAACTACTGTGAAATTTACAATATCTGTGGAGTCTAATCCAGATGAAGAAAGTAAAGTTGTTGACCTAGATGTTACTCCTCCGCAACTGGATAAGAAGACATTGGAGCAGCCAAAAGAAAGTTCATCTTTGCAAAGTCTCAAGTTGAATCTTTCATCTGCTGACATAAATTCATCTCCTGAAAGTGGAAATTCTCCGGAACTGCGTTATACCATAGGAAGGGCACGTGTATATTCTGGTGAAAATTCCCTTACATCTACGCCAACATCACGTCCAAAACGGCAGGGTTTTTTCAGCACCCCATACCTTTCTCGCAAAAATCTTTCTAGGGAGAATGCATTTGAAGACTCAGAGGATGCAATGTCTGTATCCGCCTCTTCTTCTGATTTCTCTCCTGGAAGTACCTTCTCTAGTACAGGTGCAGACAGATTTCATGGAAATGATGAATTCAGTGATGATGCCTCCAGTGATGGAAAATTTCTTGAGGGTGCTGAGCTTAGTGACGAGGTGACCTCTGCTGATATGCGTAACTCAGGGGAGCACACACATTTGACACCTATTAACAAGCAGCTGCGTATAGTGACATCTGTTGACCGTGCCCTCCATCCTCATCGACGTAGTTCTTTGTCTTCCCCAAAATTTGAAAGGAATTTGAGTTTTGCAAGATCATCTGCTGAAAACTTGGAGCACATAGCCTTCATTGACTTTTTTAAACGCCACAGAATGATTACTCACTACTTGAAGCATTTCCCTCCCAACATGTCTATGTTTGACTTCAGGTCAGTGATTTGAATTGGTTTTGACTTACACATTCGGATATAATTTAATTAATTTTATAGATATTTTTATTATTTAAATGGAGCTTCTAATCATTTCATCAGTTTAAAAAAAAATTATGTAGCACTTTTGGAGAAATTCCCCTTTATTCCAGTCAGAACTGGGTAAAAAGTTTATTTTTTTCAAATTCTTTTTAAATAATATATTACTACCTGCTGCATGGGGCATCTATAGTTCTTGAATCTATGTGATATTTTGAAATGCCATAATTATGTGGGCTCAAATGAAACATGGACCTTACAAGAATTGAGCACATAATCTCATAGCTGTTTAAACACATGTTTGGTCAAACTGCAATCTGCCTTTATTATCAAAAATAAATACCCAACACTTACTTGATCCACTTTTAAGTTACAGCAAAATTTAAAAAAAAAGTATTTTCTCTGTTAGTCCCATATCTTAATTTATAATTAAATGATTTTTAGAAAACTACATTAATTTAAATATTTAACAGCTAATTTTTAAAAGCATGTTGACTTGAGATCTTAACTGTAAACTGCTAAACACTATTGTATTATCCATGTTAATTTATTTCTTACATTAGTTTACATTCATGGGCTTAAGTCGAATTAAAAGAAATGTTATCTTTTTTAACAGTGGCCGAAATGTTTATTTTAAATATGATACACTAGATTTATATTATTGGTATTTGGATACTTAAAAAAAAGGATACATTTGTTTAACCTTTTACAAGTGTCCACATCATAGTTTGTAGAGTACAAAAACTGTGGGTAGTTAGTTGTTGTCTCTGTTATTAATATTTAACTTAAGTGTAGTGCTTTTATCATCTTATTAAGTGCAGTGATTTTCTCCCGCCTAAAATAAATTTACTGTATATTTTAAAAATCAGTGTAACTAAACTTAAACATTGAATCATTTTCTTTTTTCTTTCTTTCTTTTTTTTTAAAGGGCAGTAAATGACAATGGGAATTAACAAGGGGATGGGTTGGGGGGGGGGAGGGCCAAAACAATATAATGGTGTGTCTTGACTCCAATTATGGTCTACAGCAGTGGTTCCCAAACTTTTTTGACCCACGGACCCCCAAGTGAAAAAACTACATAAATGCATTGTAAAAAAAATTACAAATCCAAAAAAAACATTTTGTTGAAGTATTTATTGAAATTAAAGCTTTTGTTTAAAATAAAATTGGAAAAGAAATAATAACTTGGATAAACGTTATGCGATTTTATGAGTGAATTTATGACCGACTCTATGTTTGTGAGTAGCAACCGCAAATCCCCACGAGCACCAATTTCTTATATGTTTCTGATTTTTATGTTGAGGTTCACAGCGGCACTGAATCTTTGTTCTACCCAATGGAAAGACGGTAAAACGTCAACAACTTCTGTACAATAACTCGGTAAAACGTCAACAACTTCTGTACAATAACTCGGTAAAACGTCAACAACTTCTGTACAATAACTCGTAATGCAGGCTATATAATTGGGCTGTACAGTGACCCAAAATGCAAGATGTAAAATTGGGATCTGATTTTGTAACCAGAATTTGTGGTATCCTAGTTCAAATATTGGTTTAAGTTCCTCATTTCAATTAGCTGCTCCTGTATTAGTATGGATTCATCTGTGTTTGGGATCTGAGCTAGTCCACTCACAAAAGGGTTCAACACCCAGTTGGGAATATCCAAGTGAAGAATGTCTTCAAATCTTTGGTTGAGGTCTGCGTGAAGAACTGTTAAGTTTTGACAGTAGGCCAGCAAATCTTTATCTCCATTTTGCAATTTCAAAAGATTTGGAAACTGAGAACATTCTCCTGTTCCTAAGTTTTATTTGTTAAAGAAAAACGTTTGCAACAAACGCAGATAGTATGCTTTTGATTAAATTTAATTGCTTTACTTGTACTTGTAGTTTCAAATTAGTTTCTTTAAAGTTGGTAAATAAATCATTTATTAAGGATATGTCATTTTTTTAGTTAATTGTGTCCCAAATCATTGTCTTTGCCAGGAATTTACACACTGAATCATAGAGAGCATACATCGATTTAAATAAGTACTTGCTGATAACCAACGTACTTATGTGTGACTAAGTAAACGATTATAGGCTTCTTCATTTTCCAAACAATGTTGAATAAATAATCTCTCATTGAAAGCATTCCTTCTGATTTTATTACAAAGGATACATTTGTTTAACCTTTTACAAGTGTCCACATCATAGTTTGTAGAGTACAAAAACTGTGGGTAGTTAGTTGTTGTCTCTGTTACTAATATTTAACTTAAGTGTAGTGCTTATATCATCTAATTAAGTGCAGTGATTTTCTCCCGCCTAAAATAAATTTACTGTATATTTTAAAAATCAGTGTAAATGTTCAAAATGTTGATAACGTTTGCCTACCATGGTTCTAACACTTCACCTACTTATCAAACCAAATGAAAAGCGTATTAAGCTAATGGCAATAATGGAGTCTGACTCAGAGATATAAAATGACGACAGCTCTTCTGATGAATTACTGGGTTAAAAAATGGAGATGAAAGTTCCTGAATCCATTAACCCTCAATAATGGTGGAAACTTAATGAACACCGATATCCGATAATGATAATGTCATTCCTGCCAGGACCGTTTTGTGCATACCAGTTACCTCAGTTCCATGTGAATGATTGTTCAACTCGGCTGGTTATATGTCAATTAGACCCACTCATCACTTAAACCAAATGTCAACACACTTGTCTTTTTGCGTAGTTAGTTCAAAGATGACAATTAAAGGAGACTTTCCAGTTTTATTTAGATTTTCAACAAGAACGTTTAATAAGTGCTGCTTATGACATCATACATTTTAATGTTTGGCTTTAATTGAAATTAACGATTAATTAATCGTTAATTTTTTCAAAAGTTAACGATTAAATTTAAATTCATCTTAAATTAATCGTTAACAGCCCTAAAAAATGTTTGGGTGGGGGAGGGGGAAAGAATAGTTTTTCATTTTTAAAATATTTAATCTAAAATCTTATGCAAGCTTTTAACTCATCTCATTACTTTATAATCAATTTCTTTGTCAAATAAATGAAGCACTCCTAAGTCATTAGTTATGATATTTTTACAACTTCGCCCCACTTATCTTTTGCAGTCTGTTATATTTCTTAAAAATAACACTCCTCCCCCGTCACGCTTACTAAAAAAAAAGAACACATTTTATTATACTATGTAATTATACAGATTTATTTTTATCAGATCACGCCACTTCAAAGATAAATCTTGTTTCTAACAAGTTACTGTATTTTCGATGTTATGGCAGAAATGGAAACTTTGCCAAGAGCCACTTAACAATCCACTGGACTAAATTATTTTAATGTTTTAAAAAAAAGTGCTTTCATGTCTCAAATTGAAAGCTCTTGGTATGACAGTTAAAAGTCAAGTATTTATTCGTACAGGCAAATTCTTTTCTTCCTTCTCTTTTTTCCCCCTTCCGTCTTGTGCACTTCGCTTACAAATCAGGTGTAAAACATAAGAGTACACAGGCGTCTGTCTACTCAACTCACCTTAAACTTAAAGAGCCAGCCCCTCCCTTGGAGCTTGGTCAATTCGACATGCATTTATAATTAATTACGAGTTTACTGTTAGTGACGGCCTCGGATGTTCGTGTATGGGAACAAATAAAAGTATCACATTAATATAATTATTGAAAAGAAACGATTTCCAAGGCTAATCATGAATGCTAAGACTTTTATGAAAATAATATAAAACATATTTAATTTGTTTAAACAAAACACCATTATTTACTTACAGGCGTCTGTCTACTCAACTCACCTTAAACTTAAAGAGCCAGCCCCTCCCTTGGAGCTTGGTCAATTCGACATGCATTTATAATTAATTACGAGTTTACTGTTAGTGACGGCCTCGGATGTTCGTGTATGGGAACAAATAAAAGTATCACATTAATATAATTATTGAAAAGAAACGATTTCCAAGGCTAATCATGAATGCTAAGACTTTTATGAAAATAATATAAAACATATTTAATTTGTTTAAACAAAACACCATTATTTACTTACAGAACTAATAGAAATACAATTACGTTGTCTTTATCTGTATTGCACAATTTTCAGTTAAAATAGTTAACCATACCCAAAATATATTCACGGAGAGAGAAAAGTCCTATTGGTGTCACTATGTCTGTGAAAATTTTAATTTCAAGTTGCCCCCCCCCCAGCGTTTAATCCTAGTGAAGTAAAATGTGGGGTTAAATATTTTCATACCATGTTAACTTTGTTTTTAGGAGAAATTCAAAATCTAAGCTATTTTAAATTGGGAACAGCCGTTCTCTCTTCCTATTTAGACGCCCCTGTGATAGTATCCCTAAAAAACAAAGCCCCCCACAGCCGGAATATTTAATTAATTAATAAATAAAAATAGTTCGCCTCTTTAAGCAAGTCCACACACACCCTCTCGACTCGGTACCCTAATTAACTCCGTCATGCATGTAGTATGAGTCTGTTTGGTGCTGAGACATACAAATATATTATATTGTATTTATAAATATTACTGTCAGTCTCTTAGCTAGGGCTGGTGACACCCAGGAAGGTTTTGGGTTGGGGGGGTTTCTGCGGTTAACAGAAGAGATCTTTCAATTTAAGGAGGAAAAAATGTCTTTGGACCACTCCCTCGTTCCCATATAACGAAAATTGCTAACTTACAGGGAGCGTTGGACCACGAGTACGAGCTTGCACCTAGTTACATTTAATAGTGAAGTGTCCTTAACTTACTAGTTTATGATTCTTAATTAAAAAAAACAACAAAACAACAAAGAAAAAACAGTGTAGCTGAAGATGTTTTTGAAGTATTTTTTTTATACGAACCTTATGAACTCAATAATTGACTCGTATGATGTCCTTAGAGCTTTTAAAATTAATCTATGGTACCTGCCGATAGTTTTTTTAGAGACTAATGTTTGCCCTCTAGAAGTCTTTTGTGTGGAGTGCTATTTTACTTTTGAACTCCATTAAAATAGATTTATAAAAAATAAAAATATTTTGTAAGCCATCCTGCCAAAGTGAAAACATCAAACAATATTAGGGGTCTACCGATATGCCTTTTTGCCGATATTGCCGATACCGATATTACCGATATTTTTTTTGCCGATATGAGTACCGATATGAGTATTTGTTCGGACAAAAACCAGCGGTAATATTTGATGACGTCATTCTTAAATTTATCAATCCTAATTATTTATCTTTTATATTAGGGGACTACCGACATGCATTTTCGCCGATATTACCGATATTTTTTTCCGATATGACTAATACTAATATGAGTGCCGATATGAGTATTTGTTAGGACAAAAATAACAGCGGTCATATTTGATGGCGTCATTCTTAAATTTATCACTCGTAATTATTTAAAATATTAGGGGTCTACCGATGTTCATTTTTGCCGATATTTTTTTCCGATATGAGTGCCGATATGAATATTTGTTAGGACAAAAATAACAGCGGTCATAGGCCTATTTGATGACGGCATTCTTAAATTTATCACTCGTAATTATTTATATTTTATAATTAAGGGGTCTACCGATTTCCAGTTTTGCCGATATTACCGATTTTTTTGCTCCCCAAAACAAAGTTTCCGATACGCCGATGTGTTTACAAGTTCCAGATCATGACCTACATAGGACTCATAACAAAACGAACAATCCTTTATTAAATTGTACAAGCAAAATTAGGAAGTCCTTTTGAAACTTCAACCTTGACTCATTATTATTAATTCTAACCAATAGTTAATGGCTTTTGCACACGGCCACCTTTTATGAATGAAACAATGAGAACAAATTAATAGTAATAAGTGAAAATGAGGTTGAATGGTTGCCAATGACAGCAAGTCTGCACACGTTACATTTTGTTATTCCATACGAAACGAAATGTTTTAGACATCTGCGATTCTGCGTGCATCTTTGCTGTTAGTATTAGAGCAATTACGTGAACATAATGTTTACATGTTATACATTTTATTATAGCAATTACGGTATACTTGGCATTGGCACTATTTACACAGTATTTCTGAGTATACGAAAATCGGCCGATACCTAAACAATATCACAGCACATGGCACACAGTATCGTGGCTGCACATATTAATACTAGAACTCTTTTGACTATTTCAATACCGGTATCGGGGTCGATATATTAATTTGTCGAGATATTGTAAATCTAAATGATAGCTTTTTCGTTTCCGATTTTTAAATATATTTTTTTGGGTCAAAATGTCACTTATTATGAAATATCGGTGACGTCAATATCGGGACCTTTACATGCTACCGATACCGATATTGCCGATATCCAGATATCGGTGCCGATATAGTATCGGTAGACCCCTAAACAATATGTACTTTAACCATCACTGTTTTAAACTATTATGGGAAAATAGTTTGTTTTTAATGTTTTATCTCCGGAGTCTACAATTACATCTGTGGATTTCGGTAGTCTCACTGGCTTTAAACTGTACTTCTCGTAGCATATGTATTATTCTATACTTAAGTTTTGTTAAAATGGAATAAAAGTGAACATTGGTTTTTGGTTAATCTCCGATGCCGTAGCCGTATTTCAAAGATCAGTAAGTTTTTGTTAATTTTTTTTTCAAAGGCTTTTTGTTGCTGTTTGTTAAGTTTTGAAACGAAAAAAAATTACTTTGTTGCGCAGCATCTTATAATTAAAACGACCGACTTTAAGGCAGTGGTGGATTTAGCTATAGGGCAGGGGGGGGGTGTGGCTTGCACCCCACGCTCTGTTGGGTCTAAAATTGCGCCCCCTAAGGACGCCCTCGATGAACACTGAAAGGTGTCACAAGAGCAGAAAAAAATATTGCTAAACACGAAACGTCTAATCAACACCAAACTGCTTGCTAAATATCGTATTTCAAACGATGAAACGGTAATATCTGGTTTAAATCAATCACTCGCATCTGAATTATCGGTGACAATTGACAATGAAGTTAATTCTGCACAATTCTTTTCTTAATTATTGATTCAACCATTGATATATCTAGAATTGATCAGATGTCAGTTTCTTTACGTTAATTTTTAAAAATCAGGACTTATCTACTACCCCAAGTTTCATGCATCTACCCATACGGAAAATAGGAGAATTAGAGATTTTTATTTTTTATAAAGCTCATATAAGGAAAAAACTTCATTTGGGCCCCCAGCACCCGGGAAGTGATAATTTAAATATTTTTTCTCCCGTTACCATCGCGGGATTGTACTCAACAACTCCCCAAAGTTTCATGCTTCTGCCTACTCGGGAAATAGGAGAATTAGTGATTTTCATATTTTATATTGCCCATATTAGGAAAAAAGCGTTTTTGGGCCCCCAGCCCCCAAGAGTGTGAATTTTAACATTCTTATTCGCCAATTATCGTCATAAGAGTGTACTCAGCAAGTTCCCAAAGTTTCATGCTTCTATCTTCACAGGAAGTTGGAGAATAAGTGATGTGTCTGTTTTAGATATAAGAAAAAAAAACGACATTTTGGCCCCCGACCCCCAGTAAGTGATAATTTAAATATTTTTTTCGCCTGTTACCATTGCAGGTTTGTACTCAACAACTTCCCAAAGTTTCATGCTTCTGCTTACTCGGAAAATATGAGAATAGGTGATTTTCAAATGTTATATAGGCCATATCAGGAAGAAAAAAAACGTTTTTGGGCCCCCGGCCCCCATGAGTGTGATTTTAAAAATTATTTTACGCCAATTTTCGTGGCGAGAGGATACTTAACAACTTCCCAAAGTTTCATGCTTCTACCTACATGGGAAGTTGGAGAATAAGTGATGAATGAGTGAGTCAGGGCTATAGAAGATTAACATTTAAAAAAATACATTATATTTTGGTTGCATTTGTGACCTATTTCTCTCCTGAATATAAAGCAATTGTTTGTATATTGAAGATATTCATTGCAATGGCTTGATTTAAACACAAAGAATCAATATATATAATTCTCTACGTCGCCCAATCATGCGGGACACCACCAAGCAAGTATGTGCAAACGAGCATGACGAATGACCCTCACTGGGGTCGACCAATGTTTTGAGACCAACAATGGCCCTTGCGTTCACTTGCATTTTCCTGCACAGAATAATTCGTAGTGTACTTATTATCACGCCCGCCTTATACGGGGAAGATCCTGGGTTAAAGCCCCAGCGAAATCATTTTTAATTTTTTTTTAAAAATGTCTGTTTGTGCCCGTTCTTTTATCCCTTTATTGCCAACATGGCTGACCCTCGCTAGGGTCGGCCAATCACAGTTTATGGTTGGCAAGAATGTGGTAAAGATTGGTGGGCAGGTAGATAACCACAGTGCGAATGTCTCGAAACCAACGAGTCAATAGCGCAACCGACGTTCACTCGCGTTGTTTTGATTTCTTCGTGCTGTAGTTTGTGTCCGTTCTTTATCCACTTTCTTTGCACTCTCCATGAGCAAGTCTGTGGCGCATGCTTTGCCGCGGGGCTTCTAGTATTAAATAATGTACTTTGAATGATCAACGCAGCATTTATTATTGAACACTTAGTTATTTATTTGAGCTACTGTCACTGCTATTTATGGCAAGCTGAACAAACTGATGAGTCATTTTGCAGATAGTACAACACAATATTGGAGGCCTATAAAAAATTTAATCAAATTCTACCTCATTATCAAAACATTTTATATGTTTTATTTAACCCAAAGGCTATAAACTTATTATGCTGAGTTTTCTATGTTAGGGGCAGTCCATAAAGTACGTCATTCTCCAGAGGAGGGGGGTGTAAGAAAGTGTGACAGGGGGAGGGGGGTCCGGCCATGTGTGACGTCACGTTGTTTTCTATAAAATTTTAATTATTTTGTTAATAAAAAACAAAATTTTTGTTCGAAAGGGTGACATACTTTAGGGATGGACGTGGGGGGTGGGGGTGAGATTTGTGACAGTGGGGAGGGTGGGGCTAAAAATGGTCAAAAATAGAGTTACATACTTTATGGACGGCCTCTTAAAGTCTGCTAGGATATTCAGCAATTGAAAGTGAACACAAAGGATTATGAGAAATTTAGATTTTTTCTCAAATAACAGCACCCAAATTAACTACCATTTTCATAAATTCAATTGATTAACCATATCTACTTAAGACTAGATGTTTCTTTTTGTCTAGCAAGTTGCCACAGGGCAACTCTGAAAATGTATGTAACATAAACAAAACACCTTAGATTTCATATTTGAGACTGCAGCAGTCTCTTAAGATGAAAACTTATTAAAGTAAATCTCACAAGTGAGCAGAAATGTTTTTTTCAACATAAACTATAGCAATAAGAGTGAATCCCATATCAAATTTCTAATCTTCATTGCAGAACCAGCAATTTAGACAAATGAATTTTATTTCAGCACCTAGAAATATTTGCACTAATTGAATGAATAAAAAAAAATTGCGGGGCCCCCTGAAATTCTCCTCCACCCACGCAGACAAACCTAAATCCGCCACTGCTTTAAGGTCAATTTTAGTGTTACATTCAATAAAGACAATAACAATGTAAAATAAAATGTATTGACAGGAATACTTCCGATCAAGAGTTGATTGAAGTCTATGGAATACATGATATGGAAGGGAGGAGAGCTCTTCTTAAGGCTATACAAGCCTCAAAAGAAGAGGATGAGAGCGACACGGACTCACTGGTAAGTAATCAAATTTGTGTTGTTGTTTTTTTTAACCACGTTTTTATTAATTCGCTTTCGTTCCTGTTTATCCACAATTTTTCAAATCTGCCAACGTAAGATTTAACCACTTCTCATGGTCCTAGAGATCTCAAAATTTTACCACAGATAGATCTTGGATGATAATGCATTGTATCAAAATTTCAGATCGATCGAATGTACCGTTATTAAATTATTGAACTTTTTAGTTTATATATAAGCATATGTATTATCCGTCTGCTCTTGTTTACATTACATTCACGTGCCGAGTTCACACCAACCCCGACCACATCAACCATGTTTAACATCAAGGAGATATCAGTCATTTCGGTCTCTAAATGTTTGTCGGGCAATGCGTATTATATTTGAACATAATCAATACTTCAAAACTCACCATAGCATACACTTAGACTAAAAAGAATAAAATAAATAGAAGTAAAAAAAAGATTTTTAAAAACCACGTTATTATAAGCGGACTAAAAAGAAGAAAATAATTTAAAACTTATAAGTTCAAGTAATTTAATTTAATATGACTAAAACGTGGGGCGGGTGTTTGGTATAAAAATTTAAGATTTATAATTTAGAAGGTAAAAGATATATATATATATATATATCTAATATATAAAGCTCAGTTGGTGTTTGTATCTTTGTATGTTTGTATGTTTCACTTTTCGACTTTCTGTTAGACAGTCACGGAAAAACCAAACGACGGACGGGCACCAAATTTGGCAGGACGGTTCCTTTTACCCTGAAGGTGGTTTTAAGTTACTTTTTGAATTTGTCCCTTTTTGCCTGAATGCCGTAAATTAAATAATCAGAAAATGCAGAGACAAAGAATAAAAAATTTAAACTCATTTCTGTATTGAACAAATTTACGCGGACGTTCAAATGCCGTTCAAAGCGAGTTACTTTTGGTGACGTTTTTTCCCCCCAATACTTTATTTTCAGCCGTGCGCATTCAAAAAATATGATAATGTCTAATTACGGTGCGCACATTTTCATGTACACTTCATAATTTGAGCTGTGTAGTACAAAGAATTGTCATTTTCTTTACTGTTACTTTCTATATATTAGATAGACACGTAAACATATTTAATTACAACTGCCACACGATGCATTATATTTTATTGTTTACACGTTTAAATTTAATTGCGAATTTGTTTTAATTATCTTCTGTTCCATAACTCGACATTTAATAAAAAACCTATTTATGTAATAATTGTGTCAGTATTTTTTTCAAGGCTTCATTTTTAGCGGTGCGCGTTTTAAAATCTTTTATCGCCTGATTACTGTGCGCACATTTTTGTGTACGCATCTTAAATTTAGCTGTGTCCTATTAAATAACATTTATATATTTTTTTTCTTTTACTTAAGCTATTGTCTTTTACATAACCTATACACTTATACCATTTAAACTTAGGCTACCGGACCTATTAACATAAGTAGATTAAATTAAATAAAGTGATCCTGAAAACGCTTAATTATTTTGTATTGCGAATTGAATATGTTATGTTCATTCCTTTGATGATGGATTAACATAGGCCATTTTTAAAATCGATTATTGTCATGGTTTCACATGCGTTTTTAACATAAAATTGATTTGTTTTGTTTGTTTTTTTAAAATTAGGAATATAGCCTAATTTCTTTATTTATCTTTATTATCTTTATCTCATAGACGCTGTTGCAAATATTGTATTAATTACAATTGTGTTACGATGCATTGTCGTAAATATATAAGAGCTTTTTTAGTGACGACAGTAGCAGAGATCTTTTGGAAAAATGTCAACAAAGCAGTGGCCTTTTTTTAATGGATACAAACAAAAAAAAACATAAAAATATCAACTGAGCTTTATATATTACATATGCGTTTAAATTATTTTATTTCAATTATTTTCACGATGCACATGCAAGGAATAAAATTGGGATTTAAAAAAATTTAATTCATAACTCGACATTTAATTAAAAACCATAGATGTAGCGAGTTTATTTTATGTTGAAAGTGATGGCCTATGTCAATAAACTTGCACTTTAAAACTGTTTACTTAAGCGTTATATACACTATACATTATAAACTTTCGCTACCGAACGTATTAACAAAAGTTGACTAAATTTAATGAAGTGATCCTGAAAACGCTTAATTAATATGAATTGCAAATTGAATATGTTTTTATGTTTATTCCTTTGTATTCAGAATAGCATAGGCCATTTCTAAAATTGCCTTTTAATCATTTTTAAGATGCGCTTATTAACAGATGGTTGAATCTTTTTTTTTCATTTTTATTTTATTTTTCAGATATAAAATCTGGTGTGTGTGTGTGCATTGAATATAATTTACAAAATATGATGCCTTATCCGAAATAGGGAACAAAAAAAAAGTTTCCTTTTTGAAATTATACACATTGCTTATAAACCGTAAATATAAATAGTAAAATATAGAGACATAAAAAATGTTAAATATTATTTCCCTGTTACTACAATTATGAATACGTCAAAAGGAGCAGTTATTTTGGTCCAGTACATTTACTTTATAACAAGACTTTATTTTATGCGGCTAGCTTTCTATATGTCTAAATATGGTGTGCACATTTTTTTTGATATCATTCTAATACCACCGGTTTAAAAAAAAAGTATTTTAGAAAGTACATTTATAATTTTATTTATTTGCGCTATGAGTCACTTAGCTTTTGCCTTTTAAAGGGATAGTGCCACATGTTCTTTATCTCATAGACGTGGTTACAAATATTATATAACTTACAATTGTGATACGATGCAGTTTCGTAATTATTTATTACATTTTTGAGTGACGAGGGTGGTAGAGCTCTTTCGGAAAACCTATAAGTTATGTTAATTTTGTACAAGTGGGAATGAAATTGTAAATTTAGTTATTATGGTCGGCAAGAATCATTATTTAATAAATCATATCTTTTAAATAGTAAGGTTATGTTAAAAGGCACTGCGTGAAAACAACTCACGCGGTAAAATGGCATTTCTCTGTTTCTCATAAGATTTTAACTAAATAGATGAATCTGAAATTTAACTTGGCAAATAAAAATTGTAATAACCAGCAACTAATACTTGGATAAAGGGTCAGCGCACTCCAGCTACAAAGTGCGGATATTTTTCTAGTATATATATATATATATATATATATATATATATATATACTAGGGGCAAGTACCCGGCTTTCCCGGGTTTAACAACAACAACAGCAACAAAAACAAACAACAAAAACAAAACAACAACAAACAACAACTACAACAACAGCAACAACAACAAAACAACTACAACAACAACGACAAAAACAACAACAGAAACAGCAACAACAACAACTACAACAGCAACAACAACAAAGCAACAACAACATGAAGGACATTGTCGTCGCAGGGCAAGGGATGTGGACAACAACAACAACAGCAAAAACAACGCAAAAGCAACAACAGCAACAAAAACAACAACAGTAACAACAACAAAAACAAAACAACAACAAAACAACAACAAAACAACTACAACAACAACAGCAACGCAACAACAACAAAACAACAACTACAACAACAAAAGCAACAACAACAAAAAAATTATTTTATGGCGATAATCGCCTTCTTGTTAATCTCGACACCAAAATGTTTATTATTTTGCGTCATTATTTTACGTCTTAATTTTCAATAATTTTTATTTTATATAGCTCATATAAGGAAAAATTACATTTTGGGCCCCCGGCCCCCAGTATCTTATATATATGGAACGAAACCTATTTAATAACCTTTCCGGTATAATTTTGTGTACGTGTACCAAATTTCACGTTATTTGGTTGTCTGGATCTTGAGTTATTAGGGAACAGACAGACAACCAGACAGACAACAAATGCGTCTTATATGTATAAAGATATATATATATATATATATATATATATATATATATATATATATATATATATATATATATATATATATATATATATATATGAATGAACTGCATATATTAAACCTCACAAGCGCCGCCCCACGTTTTTAGTCATATTAAATTAAATTATTTGAACTAATTAGTTTTAAATTATTTTCTTCTTTTTAGTCCGCTTATAAAAACGTTTTTAAAAGTAACTTCTATTTACTTTGGCATAAAGAAATTGATACAGATTAGATGTCGGGACAGATGTGTGTTCTATGCCAACACATTTTATAAAGGTATAAAATAGTAAGAATGTGCTAGTGGAATGAATTCACTGTATTATTACTTTATCTAATAACGGTTTCAATAATTACTAAACAGAGCAAACTATGCACAAGACATGCTCTATAATTTGTTTAAAATAATATTTTGGCCAACGAGATAGGCCTTGGCTATAGGTTGTATGACGTGTCTGTTTCGACGAGGCTACACCACCAAGTATTTTGTTTATATGCTCACCGGTCTCTTTTGTTGCCCACAAGGCCGTGTGGCACTGCTTGAATATCCAACGCGTAAACAACTTGAAGTAAGCAGTGCGGTATTACGGATTAAAAAACCAACACTTTAGTCCTGTGTTAGCTTTGGCAAAATGCCAGAAAATACAAATAAGGATATCGCATTGCAAGATCTTTTGTATTAAAAGAAAATTACACCACCTCAAAGGTTCTTGATCTGTGTGAATAAATAATTGTACTTAAATAATTGGTACAAATTAATTACCCAAAAGTATTCGCCACGGGGCGAATCTAGTATTATATAATATACCGTATGTCATTTGAATTGTTTGGATGAGTCTATGTGAGGGGTGCTTATTTAGGACCACGAGTGTCCGTATCTTTAAGCTTGTTAGTACGGCGAAGAACACTGCGGTCGTCAGCTTCCCTCCACCAGGGACCACCCTTGGCTTGACCAATCCTTGGCTTATACAGGCAGGTCCGGTGAAGATCACCCTCTCTGTGAACACAGTGTTTTTAGTTGATTTATACAATATTTTAATTATTATATGAATTGAACTTTAACTATCCCTTAACCCGTCGTTGGGGCACCACCGTGAACTGCACACTATCTCACGCCATTTGTCCCGATCCTGTGCTGCCTTTTGAGAGTCGCTGAATGACAGGCTGGTTCACTCTTTGATATCGTCTTCCCATCTCTTCATTTGTCTGACTCTTTTCCTATTTTCTCTGGAGTGTGCCTTGCATTATAGTCTTTGCGAGACCTCCAGTTCTTGTCATGTGTCCGTACCATCGTAGTGTCCTCTTCTTAATTGAGGTGAGAAGGTCCTCGTAGGGGCCAATGATAGTACTTATTGTATTGCGGACCGCTTCGTTTTTTATGTGCGCTGTGTAGATGTTCAATATCTTTCGGAAACATCTCATCTCTAGCGCATTGATTCTTCTTTGAGGGTCTGCAGTGAGCGTCCAAGCCTCACAACCATACAAGAAGACCGACATCGCCAGAGAGCGCATTAGTCGGATCTTTGATCTCAGGGAGAGTTTCTTGCTTTGCCAGATGTGCTTTAGTTTACTCAATGCTGCCATTGTTTGGGTCAATCTGGCAAGAATTTCTGGCTTTGAGTCTTCGTTGGATATTATGGCCCCTAGATATTTAAAGGTGGAGACCTCTTCGAGCTTTTTCCCGTTTATCCGAATTTCATTTGTGAATTTTCTATTTGCCATGACCTTGGTCTTTTCTGCATTGATTTCCATGCCCTACGCCTTTGCTGTTTTCTCTAGTTTTGCAAGGAATTCTTTTAGTTCGTCCTCGCTGCCAGCTAGGCCGTCTATGTCATCGGCGAAGCGTAGGTTGGTTATAATTCTCCCTCCGATGCTGACTGTTCCAACATGGTATTCCAGCACATCTGTCATAATCCTTTCAAGGAAGAGGTTGAAGAGGATGGGGGAAAGTAAGCATCCTTGTCTGACACCAACAATGGTCTTGAACCAATCTCCCAGCTTGTTGTTGAAGAGTACTGCGCTGCTTGCTCTGTTGTATAGGTTCTTGATCACTTAATGAGATTTGCATTAATGTTGAATTTGTGCATAGTTGCCCACAGTGCCGCATGCCACTCTGTCGAACGCTTTTTTAAAGTCTATAAAGACATGATAGAGGTCACTCTGGTGTTGGAGATGCTTTTCACAGAGCACTCGCAGGTTAAAGATTTGCTCCGTTGTGCTTCTTCCTGCTCTGAAGCCCGCCTGCTCTTCTGAAATGATTTCCTCTGCTTGTGGTTTCAGTCTGTTTAATATGATCATAAGCATGACTTTGCTGGGGTGACTAATCAGGCTGATTGTACGGTAGTTCTGGCACATCTGTAAATTACCCTTTTTTGGGAGCGTGATAACCAGCGATTTTGTAAAGGGGGTTGGCCATTTTCCTGTCTGCAAGATCTTGTTGCAGATGTTTGTTAGGATGTTTATTACAGGGTCACCTGCTGCCTGAATCAGTTCGTCTGGAATGTTGTCTGCTCCAGCTGATTTCCCCTTTTTCAATTTTCGTACAGCCAGCTCCACCTTGTCACGGAGAATAGAATGCATGTCTGTGCTAGTTGACTTCGGGCAGTTGAGCACTGATGCATCGCCTATGGAGTCTTCATTGTACCGCTCAGAACAGTATTCGGTCCATCTTTTGAGAATTTCTTGTTCTTCTGTGATACATTTTTCGGATTTCTCTTGTATGGTTGAGATACGACATTGTTTGGTGGATGTCAAGTCTTTAACAATTTGTAAGCCTTTTTTTGAGTTGTTCCTTTGTAAATTTTAATCGATGTCTGAGCATTGTTGTTCTATCCATTCTTCTTTTTTTCCATATCTTTTCTGATCTTTTTATTGATTGCTTTGTATCTGGGTGCTCCTTCTGCAGTATTCTTTACGCTCTTAAGTTTTCTTCTTTCATCGCATAATTCCAGAATATTAGAGGAGGCACATGGTTTTTTTATTGCTCGCTTCCTACCAAGTACTTCTTTTTCTGCTTCAATTATTGTGGTATTGAAGGTATCAGTGACTTCATAGTATCATATGAATACGGTAACGCAATTCAGCCCATGTAGATGTATTGTAAAATATCGTAATTACATATATGCTTCTTGTTATAACTTGAAATGTTAATGCTGTTATTTACCAGCTGATACTGATATCCATATCACTCGCATGTCATATTGTCTAAATAATTTCACGTTCATTCTGGTTCACTCAGTTCACATTTCCCAACTATTTATCCTGTAAATTTTCATCTGTTAGCGTAAATTCATTATCATTACTATTATAGCATACAGTTTATAGTGTAATAAAATTTAGCCAGCGTTTCTCTTGATTTATTTATAAAAATAAGTTCTCCAATCTTATAGCTGCTATATATATACGAAAACGTTGTATAATTTAGTTACATAAGAATTGTAAAAAATGTGGTCTAGAAAAAGCACTTACGATTAGTTTTGCATCTCGGATATAGTTATCTAAGGACCCATCAATATACATAATTCCTGTTGTCTGTATGGATGTAATGCTGTTAGGTGGCGCTGCGATCGATTTTGTTTTATAGTGCTACAAGTTTTAGAAAGCAGCGCACCAAATACTGCACCAAAAATAACACTTTTCGAACGTTCTCCTTAAAATTGCTCAATATGATAATAAATGAATCAAATAAATAAATTAAATAAATTAAAGTTCTGTATTACGCTATTTTTTAATCTGATGTGTATTTATTTTGAAAACTTCCGTCATTTTTGACGGGTGATACACTAGTTAATTATTTAAAAAATAAAATATAAAATACATCGTAATATTTTGTTACGCAATCAATAAGTGTTCACCTTAAGGACCGGACCGCAAGCCTTCATTTGATACATGTTTGAAAGCGCACCATTTTGAATTAGTACTTGCTAAAAAATTAATGTACCAAAAACAACTGAACTTGAATGTCCCTTTTTAGATATGTCATTCAGAATATAACTGCGATAAAGCTTTCAAATAAAATACAAGATGTACTAACGAATTGTGGGATTAAAAAATAGATGTAAAGCTTTATTAAAAGATGAATGCATATTAGATCTAAACGTTTCGTCAGACGTCTCCATAAGTACAAGTACAACTAAATAAACACAAGTATTTAAATTAAATGTTTGCATTATTTATTACCTTTTATACCATGCAAACTAAGTAAGTCCCAGCATAAACAAAGACAAGTATGTAACATGAACACATGATAGAACACTGGCTCTAAAACTTTGAAAATAAAAATATCCGTGTGTGTATAAAGTAGAACCTATAATATAAATAAATAAATATGCTTTCCTTTTTCGCTGGAATAAAAGAATAAACAGAAACTGGAAAAAAAACTTCACGTATAACCGTATAATATATTTTTTTTAAAGTACCTCTACATTTTACTTTTGGTTTTTAAATTACTGTACATATTTTGGGAAGCAAATGCTTATGGAACTTTCTATATTGGCTAGACTAGGAAGAACGATCATTTGACCTTAAGTTAGTTACTATTATTGTTTGTTTATTTGTTTGTTTTTGGAGGAGTGTGTATTGAATGCAAGACCCCTTTTCAAACATAAAATATTTTTAATTTATATATATAACACACACTCACACACACTGGGTATGACATATTATCTCTATTATTAGTTGTCATATCCTCCTTGAAGATATACATACACATGTCGAATTTAATCAGGCCAATACCGTTACTGCAAGTTTTACACACACACAAAATTCAATTAAAAAAAAGCTTTTCAGCTGAGGTGTGTTTAGATCGTTCATTGTCAGTCTATTACTTTCTCGGGTTGTGGGCATATCTGGATATATTTCAGCAAACAGATTTGGTTTGAAAATAAGAAATCGATTTCCTTTATATTTAGTAATGCAAGCATATTGCAAAATATCAATTTATTATTTTTTTCAAATATTTTCCAGTTTTGCATAAATTTGTCCATTAAATCTTAAAAATATTAAATGCCCGACTAACTTCATTTATTTTAAGTACCATATATATTACTTGCTATCCCATTTAGTATGTGACATTTGAGATGGTGTCAAAGACCCTGAGTTACTAAAACTCTTATAAGGCCCCTCGGGGAATCCTCCGACAACCCTCCCAGCTCCCCCGAGCCGGGGCGGCTGGCGGGGGCACCCCCGAGACGGTCCCCTAAGAGAGGGGGCCGCCTGGGCAGAGGGGCTCGCACGAAGCGGTTTAATCTGCCTCTCAAGGGAGTTTCCACCCGAAGGTGGATGTGGATTTTCCTACTTCGACCTGCTGTTGTTACGGGACCACCACAGCGTAAAGTACAGGTCTAATTTACCGAGGACTGCCGCAAGGTGTGGGAAACATCATTGTCGGCTACCTGAAGGGGTGCGGGCAACCGCATAGTCCAAGCACTTACTGCTTGTATAAGAGCATCCCCCGGGTAAAAGCCTCCTCAGAGCTGGCGTCCGTGCGAAGTTCATCGCGGCACTTCTCTCTAGTATTGTACTGGCCCTCCTGGCCCTAAACAGTGCCGTTCACTGTTTTGCTAGATAAGGGGACGAAACGGTCGCTTCGGATGACCCGACCCTCAGCGGGTACAATGGTTTTCGTCATTGATAGGTACACATTCCACCTCTGTGCACCCATCTACGATCCGTGCAGCGACTGTAATCATCTTAAGACCTAGCACCCTAACAGGGCCATTCGACTTTCCTAGTCAGGACTGTTAGTTTCGGGTTTCGCGAACCCTACTTATTCGGGGAACCTCCGCGAGGTCAGCCCTTTTCCCCTTGTTTGGCATTTCCAGCTGCCAGGTTTGTTAGTTTCAGGTGCACCTTCTGCTCCTTACTTGTCTCCCGGGCCACGAAGAGGCCAAACCTTTCCGGCGGACCATCCATAGGTCCGGCTCCATAGGAGCGAGTATCCCATTTAGTAAATTGTGTTATTTTATAGTGACCCAATTGTGCTCCAAATACTTTTGTTTTAGAAAGCTTTTTGCTTCACTTTCAAATTAATTAATTAGCACTTACCTCCACAATCGATTTATATAACCTTTTACTTCTTTGGTATAATTAAAAAACTTATACTCTTGAATAAAGAACATTTTAGGAGAGTCGCCATTCAAAAATTATGTAATTTATTTTAAAAATACTTAAAATATACATTTGTACTTTCATTGGAAAGACAACTCTTATGTGCCCAACACCCGATGGAAAACATTGATGATTTCTCTTGGATTACAGAAATAACTTATACGTTCACCATCCATTAAAATCCTTACTCTGTGTACTGTATACCAAAAAAACATTGTTATGCAGTTGTTTACAAAAATCAGAATAAACTAGTTATTTAGAATATAATTTATTTTTAATGTTTCCTTTTTTTTTCTAGTAAAATAAAAAGTAAAAATATTTTAGTTGAAAATTACGTTTGTGAAAACCTTATATAATATTTTATTTTTATTGCTTATAAAGATTTGGAATGCAAGTGTAGTGCTATGTATATTGTATTTGAGACATAGTTAAGTCTTTAATTTGGCTGTATGAATTGAAGGGAAAATAAAACTCTTCTTAGTTTTTTTGCAGGTACCTTACAATGTTATTGCAATAAACCATGTAGAACTTTACCACCTTTTATTTTATATTGCTTGTTTTGATTTTTTTAAAAGTTTGTGACTGTGTATACCTATATCTCTTAGAAATCTAGTGTAAAAGTTAAAAAAATAAATAAATAGCTGTCATAGAAATGTAACGTAATTGTTGTCATAGAGACTGGACTCAGCTCAACATCTGTTATGAACTACGTATATTTAATTATATCATTTTGTGACTGCGTTGGTTGCAAAATGTTGTGTTGGTTACAAAATGTTGCGTTAGATATTGTTTCTCATAAAATTTTGGAATGACATGTTTCGTTTATTGTTTTACCAGAAATTTTGTAATCTTCAATTCAACTAAATTACATAACCCTCTTGGCTATACATCTTGTCCATGCATGTAACGCCCACTTAGTAATCACGGTAATTAATCTTGCGTACATAACAACAATAAAAGGAGATAACTAGAAATAACACAACTATTTGGATTTCACAGTTGTTAGTTTTTAAAATTGATGTAGTTTTAATTAGGTCTGCGGAAATTAACGATTAATTTCTCGATTAATGGTTAAAATTTTTATCGATTAAATATCTATTAAAATAATTTTAATCTATAAAAATTTGATTAAAATTTAAGAAAATATTTATATTTTTTTTCAATTTATTAAAAAATAATTAATTATATATATCTAATATATAAAGCTCAAATGTTTGTATGTTTGTATGTTTCACTTTTCGACTTTCTGTTAGACAATCACGGAAAAACCAAATGACGGACGGGGACCAAATTTGGCAGGACGGTTCCTTTTACCCTGAAGGTGGTTTTAAGTTAGTTTTTGTAATTGTCCCTTTTGCCCGAATGCCGTAAATTAAATAATCAGAAAATGCAGAGACAAAGAATAAAAAATTTAACCTCATTTCTGTATTGAACAAATTTACGCGGACGTTCAAATGCCGTTCAAAGCGAGTTACTTTTGGTGACGTTTTTTTCCCCAATACTTTATTTTCAGCGTTGCGTATTCACAAAATATTATAATGTCTAATTACGGTGCGCACATTTTCGTGTACGCTTCATAATTTGAGCTGTTTAGTACAAAGAATTGTCATTTTCTTTACTGTTACTTTCTATATATTAGATAGACACGTAAACATATTTAATTACAACTGCCACACGATGCATTAGATTTAATTGTTTACACGTTTAAATTTAATTGCGAATTTGTTTTAATTATTTTCTGTTCCATAACTCGACATTTAATAAAAACCTATTTATGTAATAATTGTGTCAGTATTTTTTTCAAGGCTTCATTTTTAGCGGTGCGCGTTCTAAAATCTTTTATCGCCTGATTACTGTGCGCACATTTTCGTGTACGCGTCTTAAATTTAGCTGTGTCCTATTAATATAACATTTATATTTTGTTTGTCTTTTACATAAGCTATTTTTTTTACATAACCTATACACTTATACTATTTAAACTTAGGCTACCTGACCTATTAACGTAAGTAGATTAAACTAAATATAGTGATCCTGAAAACGCTTAATTATTTTGTATTGCGAATTGAATATGTTATGTTCATTCCTTTGATGATGGATTAACATAGGCTATTTTTAAAATCAATTGTTGTCGTGGTTTCACGTGCGTTTTTAACATAAAATTGATTTGTTTTGTTTGTTTTTTTTAAAATTAGGAATATAGCCTAATTTCTTTATTTATCTTTATTATCTTTATATCATAGACGCTGTTGCAAATATTGTATTAATTACAATTGTGTTACGATGCAGTGTCGTAAATATATAAGAGCTTTTTTTAGTGACGACAGCGACAGAGATCTTTTGGAAACATGTCAACAAAGAAGTGTCCTTTTTTAATGGATACAAACAAACAAACATAAAAATATCAACTGAGCTTTATATATTAGATATGCGTTTAAATTATTTTAATTTTAATTATTTTCACGATGCATTGTGTTAATATTTTACATGCAATGAATAAAATTGGGATTTTAAAAAATTTAATTCATAACTCGACATTTAATTAAAAACCATAGATGTAGCGAGTTTATTTTATGTTGAAAGTGATGGCCTGTGTCAAATAAACTTACACTTTAAAACAGTTTACTTAAGCTTTATATACACTATATATTATAAACTTTCGCTACCGAACGTATTAACAAAACTTTACTAAATTTAATGAAGTGATCCTGAAAACGCTTAATTAATATGAATTGCGAATTGAATATGTTTTTATGTTCATTCCTTTGTGTTCAGAATACCATAGGCCATTTCTAAAATTGCCTTTTAATCATTTTTAAGATGCACTCATTAACAGACGGTTGAATCTTTTTTTTTCATTTTATTTTATTTTTCAGATATAAAATATGGTATGTGTGTGTGCATTGAATATAATTCACAAAATATGATGCCTTATCCGAAATAGGGAACACAAAAAAAAGATTCATTTTTGAAATTATACACATTGCTTATAAACCGTAAATATAAATCGTAAAATATAGAGACACACACACTTATGAATACGTCAAAAGGAGGAGTTATTTTGGTCCAGTACATTTACTTTATAACAAGACTTTATTTTATGCGGCCAGCTTTCTATATTGTCTAAATATGGTGTGCACATTCTTTTATATCATTTTAATACGACCGGTTTTTTAAAAAAAATTATTTTAGAAAGCACATTTATAATTTTGTTTATTTGCGCTATGAGTCACTTAGCTTTTGCCTTTTAAAGGGATAATGCCACATTTTCTAAATCTCATAGACGTGGTTGCAAATATTATGTAACTTACAATTGTGATACGATGCAGTTTCGTAATTATATATTAAATTTTTGAGTGACGAGGGGGGTAGAGCTCTTTCGGAAAACCTGTAAGTTATGTTAATTTTGTACAAGTGGGAATGAAATTGTAAATTTAGTTATTATGGTCGGCAAGAATCTTTATTTAATAAATCATATCTTTTAAATGATAAGGTTATGTTAAAAGGCACTGCATTAAGTGAAAACAAGTCACGCGGTAAAATGGCATATCTTTGCTTCTCATACGATTTTATCTAAATAGATGATTCTGAAATTTAACTTGGCAAATAAAAATTGTAATAACCAGCAACTAATACTTGGATAAAGGGTCAGCACACTCCCGCTACAAAGTGCTGGTATTTTTCAAGTATATATATATATATAAATATTTAAATATGTTTGTGTGTGTATGAATGTCCTTTATAGCTGTCTAAACCATTCACCCGATCGTCATGAAACTTTTCAAGACTGTTGAGTATGCTCCCGGGATGGTAACTATCACTTTTTTCAAAATTTAACACTCATGGGGCGCCGGGGGCCCATATCGTCATGTTTTGCTTATACGAGCTATATAAAAATTAGTTTAAGCTTTAGCTACTGTGTAAATTATTGGATCTTAACCAAAATGTGTATATGACAACTTGATAGCCAATATTAAAATACTATAGGGCACTAAACTGCTAATATTCATTCCTTTCGGGCTGGGGGCCCAAAAATTCACATTTTTTAAGCGTTTAAGATTTTATTCACCATTCAGTCATTAACAATCTTGACAAATTATGACACATGTATCAATTATTATACTAATTAAAATGAACAGATGTTTTGAACTTTATATCTTGCCCAGAATGGGCCTTGGACCCTTAATGTCGTTTTTATCTTATATGAGCTATATAAAAATAGTTTCTACGTTAGCTACTTAGTAAATGAATAGATCTTCACCAAACTTTGCACACATAAACTTGGTAGCCTATATTAAAATACTATAGACACTGCACTTCTAATGCCAATATCTTCGTGGCCGGGGCCCCACATATCTTTTTTCGTATATGTTTAAGATATTTTTCCTATTTACTTTTTAAAGAGCTTGAGAAATATAGCCACAATAAAAATGAACTAAAATGAACATGTTTTTGAAACTGACCTCTTGCACCGAATGGTCCAGGGCCCCTTAATGCTATTTTCCCCCTATTGTAGGTATATAAAAAGTAGTTTAAGAGTTAGATATTGAGAAAAAAAATGGATTTTGACAAAACTTAGAATATAAAAACTTAAGAGCCTATATTACTATAGGGCACTGAACTCTTCATTTCCATTCCTTCGAAAAAGTCTTTTTACTGAACTTTAATCATTGTATTCCCTATTCAATTTTACACGATATTGAGGAATATATATTGAGTACAATAGATAAAAACAACATTAAGGGCACCAGGGCCCATTCTGGGCAAGATATAAAGGTTCAAAACACCTGTTAATTTTAATTTGTATAATAATGGATACATGTGTCATTATTTGTCAAGATTATTAATGACTGAATAGTGAATAAAATCGTAAATGTTTAAGAAATGAGTACAATGGCAATAAAAAAAACTATAATATCACTCATTTTGGGGCTGGGGCCCTTAATATCGTTTCTTCTTTTGTACGCTATTTAATTATTAATTTATTTATCCGTTTGCTATGAAACTTTGTTTTTTTTTCAAACTTCCACGATGATTTCTTCAGAATTTTTTTTAAACATACCACTCATTGGTTTCTTTAAATTTATTCCTTTTTACTTTGATCGTTGCAACGCACGACGGGTCTACTAGTATAATATAAAAGCCCAAGTTACTCACTGGGTAGATGTACGGATGTGGAACGCTGATGATGTACAACAGTCTATAGCAGTTGAAAAATCTTGTGGTGATTAGCACTGTAAAAATATTTAATATGACGTCATTGTTTGATCTTATATTTAAAATACAAGGTGTGCATCGGTGCGCAAGATGATTATAAATTAAAGATGTAAAATACTTTGTGTACATTCCAGGAAGTTTAATATTTCGTATTTATCAAACAAGGATAAGTTACTTGGGCTTTTGACAAAAAAAAAGTAGGCGCCCTACAACCTCTATTATTAAAAACTTTGCTTATATTTCAGAAAGTTTAATATTTCGTATTTAAAAAAAAAGGACAAGTTAGTTGGGCTTTTGAAAAAGGTTGGCGCCGTAGGCGCCCTAAAAAAGTGGGCGCCGCAGGCGCCACGGCGCCCCGGAATGATCTAGTTAATAATAATTTACATATTTTTTAGCGTACAAACTTCTCACGCGTATTATAATTTATTAATTCATGTAGACGTTGATTTAATAAAATAAAATTTAGTTCAAAATATTATTTTTTTAAAAATATGTCACTTACCTGTTTTTGTTACTGTCCTTGAGATGTTCAGTTTAGTGATGTCATAAATTTTAATTTTTGGCTTTAATCGAAATTAAAGATTAATTCATGAAATTAATTGTTAATTTTTTAAAAGTTAACGATTAAACTTTATATTAATCGCTACCAGCCCTTGTTTTAATATATATTCGTATTTTTTGTGGTGCTTATTTATTTGGATATAGACTTTTTTTAAAAAATGCAATCCACTCTTTTTTCTATCTCTGTCCACCTTTTCGTCTTAGTCAAGATGCTAACTATATATTCAAATCTTGTTGTTGAAACAACTGGCCGCAGTTATTTGTTCATTTTTAGTGGGAAAATGAACAAACCTAATATACTGAGCTCCTAACGGGATGACAGTTAACTGGACTCATCTGAAACAACTAAGCTTGGAATCACTTAGGCTGGCTCGGAAGAGGATAAGCCATTTATCTTAAAGCTTGAGGCCTCAGATATGCTGGGGCTTTTTGTTTTTGTTTTGTTCATTATTTCTTAAAGCATTTTTTTCAGTCCCAATCGTTTAGGGTTTATTATTTTTAATACAATTCCACATTTCCGTTTGTACATATCTTTTGACACATCCACGAACGTGGTGTTTTCTTTGAACAACTGCTCATTGAAAATATTTCTTAATCTATTTAGTAAGAAGATCCATTTTAAAAGTTAGCTTAGTGTATTTTGTCATGAATCTAGTTATATGGGCGGAAAATATAGACATGGAAAGAAAGGCATTCACTTATAAATATATATTTTTTTAAAGTAAATAAAATAAACTCAGTCGCTAAATGAGATTCATTTGTTACTAATTACTTGGAATTTTTAAACTACTTTATTTAATTTATTTATGTTGATATAATTTGATAGCTTACTTATGTTATATAAATTATATAATAATGTTATATATAACAGTGTATTACAAAATATGCGCCAGGAGTTTGTCGTTTGATGCCAGGAGTCTGTCGTTTGGACTCGACTGTGATTATATCAGCCATTTCTTTCTTGTACAGCTGATAGCTCGGGAGTGTGTTTGCCTGCCATTGACTTTTAAATAAGTGTGCCCTTTTATCGGCTTTGTGTACATGGCTCTGGTATGCTGACCACGTTTCTAGCCTCACTGCTAGAACTTTGGTCTGCTAGCTAGTGCTTCAGAGCCCTACCACCATATGCCCCGGTACCTTATTATTAAATCGGAGATCGATAATTGTTATCACCGTGCCGTAAATTCTCTCTTTTTCATCGACAGAGACACGTAGCACTTTTCAATTTTAATAGCCTCTTCTTTCCACCGAATGCACAAGTTGCTTACTTATTTTCGAAGAGGATTTTATTATTGTTTTAAGTTTTAATTTTCAATTTCATAAATTGTCTACAAACAACACAGTAACTTTTAAAAACATCCTATGTCCCTGTGGGATCCCGCTCCCTGATTGGTTCCGATTCTCCCATTTACCATTTATTTGGGTCAAAGTTCAGGTCTTACTGTTCCCTGTTGCCTCCTCCTCACATATTTAAAAAAAAATATCCCCATGGTAGAGAATAGTATGAGTACCATTTAACTTCTGTTCTTCAATATGAATAATAATCAGATGCATGTTAATAAGTATAGATCCATCCATCTATAAAATAGTTGTGTTTGAAAATATATTGATATATTTATACGGGGAGAAAAATGGCATTATGGGCCCCGAAACAGAGTGCATTTTGAAGCTCATAACTACTAACTGACATGGCTAATATAATCATGTTAATCGTTATTTCTGATTTGCGCCCATTTAGACAAAATGAGGAATTAAAATTCTTGGAAAACACTAATAAGAGTCATAATAAGAGCTAATTTCATTTGTATAAAGTTATAAATTATGATTGCATTAAGATTTTTGCACTGTTTTTTTCGGTTTCCTTATGTTCCTCGTTTCCCATCTTAATAAATTGCTTACTAACCCTCCCTTCCATATTTTTACTCGTTAAATTACATTTTCAACAAAAGCGATTATCAAATATTTTGTATAAATAAATCAATATTTTGAATTCGTTTATTAGTGTTTTCCCCCTCAAAGTTGAGGTCGAGGTTGTTGTTTTTCATCTGCTAAGGCATGGCGCGCGATATAAAACTGATTCACATACTAACTTTTCTAACTGGCGAACATTCATCTATCTATCTGTAGCTACCTTTGCCCCGCCTTCCTCCTATTTCGACTTCTTGTGTTATCGTCTCACGACGACATTATGTATAGGTCCTGGTTGCTCTAACCTCAGGGTTGGCGTGTGAGGTAAATGAGCTGCTATGTAGGCCTGGCGTGTGTGCATTCTATGATGTTCGCCAAACAACCCTACCTGGAAGTGGGAGCTCATGGATATTTTACCGGATTATCCCCATTACGTGTGCTTTTACTCTAGTGTGTGAGTTGGCTCATTGGTTATTACGACATGACGCTATTGTGTATAGTTAAGCATAAATATCACTTCTTTACCCGCTAAGTTATTGTTTTTATATTAATTTTTCAGTGGCAACTGTTCACACCAATACGCATATATCTGGTATTCCAAAAAGGCGTAGTATATCAAGTCTCATAAGTATAATTTCTGTGTAGTCATTATTTGAGTAAACACTTTAATTTATTTTACTTAAAAAATTTGTTTTGCATCGAGTTAAAGTTATTTTAAAAAAATCGTACATGACTTTTTTTTAAAAGGAAGAGAAAAAGAGAGAGAGAGAGAGAGCTCTGTGTGATATACACTTTATACACTAATAACGCCATAACATTAAGCTTGCCAGCATGTTACAATATCCAACATAAGACGATGCCCTTGCACCAATTTCAACTTCTATTCTTCGAGAAGTTTTCGTTTCACTAGTTTGCTTGATTTGCTCTGACTTTCAGGTGTGGAAGAACTAAGCGGATAGACATAGATTGTTACTAATTAGGTTTTTATTTTGGGTCAGATTTACATATGTAGATTTTTATGAACAGCGCTGTGGTGTATTTTCAATATTTTTTTAACTGACTTTAAAAAAGTATGATAAAGTGTAGTCGTGTAGAATCGTTAAGAATGTGCTCTTAAGAGTCAGCTGTTTGTCATGGTGACACGGCGAAGGGGGATGACGGTTTTGTGCACGGTGCAAGTAAATAAAGTGATCGACAGTCATTGTGGTCTGGATACAATGTCAATGAGCCAATCCGATTTTGGTTTCTTATAGAAAGCGTGACTTTAATATCTTATAAGAGGCTATCTTTCTAATACGTAGGCAGAGATACCCCCCCCCCACACACACATTAAAAAAAATCTTCTCCATGTTGCACGTGTATCATTAACTTTAAAACATTTCCTCACGCATTTTCACTTCCGTTTAGCAGCCCGAGCCAACCTTCTGTGTCAGGCTGTTCGTGAGCGGCCGCAACCAATAATCTCAAAAGTACACGTTAAAATTTGATATTGATGAAAACCTTTATTTGCCAGAATTCCAAAATTAAAAACTAGGCTATGTTTGGACCTTCGTGATTTAGTGAAACCTGTTTCTATGCCTAGACCTAAATCAAGGTCTGTATACTAATATTAAAGACAATAGAAGTGGAGGTGTGGATTTTCTGACAACCTGTTAGATTTTTAAATCCCTTATATTAACTTCGCGGCCGTCTCTGTCTTGGGCTCGGCGGGCGGGCGGGCGGAAAAACAGAAGTCAAAAATGACCCACTTCCCATGATCCGATCGAAATGAAATTTGGCACACGGACCCGTCTTACCTAACAATGCATCGTATCAAAATTTCAGATCGATCGAACGTACCGTAATTAAATTAATGCATTTTTAGTTTATCCTTATATGAGGTATGTAATTCAAAATTCACTGTTTGTTATTGTTTTTTTTCTTCCAGTTCCACGTGAGTTTGAGTTGACGCCGACCGTCGTGTTGACGCCGACCGTCGTGCCTACACCCCCTCACATCCCACCCCCATCTATTAAAGACAAGGGACATCACTCGGTGTCAGTCTGTAAATGTTTGAAAATAATCAATACTGTTAGTTATGTCTCATATATAAGGGATTTATAGTCAAAAACTTTGTTTTTAAATCCCTTATATTAACTTCGCGGCCGTCTCTGTCTTGGGCTCGGCGGGCGGGCGGGCGGAAAAACAGAAGTCAAAAATGAACCACTTCCCATGATCCGATCGAACTGAAATTTGGCACACGGACCCGTCTGACCTAACAATGCATCGTATCAAAATTTCAGATCGATCGAACGTACCGTAATTAAATTAATGCATTTTTAGTTTATCCTTATATGAGGTATGTAATTCAAAATTCACTGTTTGTTATTGTTTTTTTTCTGCCAGTTTCACGTGAGTTTGAGTTGACGCCGACCGTCGTGTTGACGCCGACCGTCGTGCCGACACCCCCTCACATCCCACCCCCATTTATTAAAGACAAGGGACATCACTCGGTGTCAGTCTGTAAATGTTTGAAAATAATCAATACTGTTAGTTATGTCTCATATATAAGGGATTTATAGTCAAAAACTTTGTTTTTACGGGTTTGTTTTATTAAATCCCTTATATTAACTTCGCGGCCGTCTCTGTCGTCATTTCATCATCTCTCTCTGTCTTGGGCTCGGCGGGCGGAAAAACAGAAGTCAAAAATGACCCACTTCCCATGATCCGATCGAACTGAAATTTGGCACACGGACCCGTCTAACCTAACAATGCATCGTATCAAAATTTCAGATCGATCGAACGTACCGTAATTAAATTAATGCATTTTTAGTTTATCTATATAAACTATATGTAGAGGTCTCTATCGTTTACATTTTACGGGTCACTTGACTTCAGGCCAGCCACCGGTGTGAACACGTCTCGTGCTTAAACCAGGTAAAGCGGCGTGCTTTTGTTTACATTTGGCGTTTCACGGTGAACTTGGCCCAGCGATCGGTGACAAGACCTTTCCCCTCTCCCCCACCCCACCCTTTTTGGGTTAAAAGCAAAGGGGAGTAAAGACAGATTCAGTCTGTAGATATTTGTAAATACTTTAAGTTCTGTCTCATATATAAGGGATTTATAGTCAAAAACTTTGTTTTTACGGGTTTGTTTTATTAAATCCCTTATATTAACTTCGCGGCCGTCTCATCATCTCATCATCTCATGGGCTGGGCGCGCGGTAAAAGAAAAGTCGAAAATGACCCACTTCCAGTGATCCGATCGAGCTGAAATTTGGCACACGGACCCGACTCACCTAACAATGCATCGTATCAAAATTTCAGATCGATCGATCATACCGTAATTAAATTAATGCATTTTTAGTTTATCCTTATATGAGGTTTGTAATTCAAATTCACTGTTTGTTATTGTTTTTTTCTTCCACTTCCACGTGGGTTTGAGTTGACGCCGACCGTCGTGCCGACACCCCCTCACATCCCACCCCCATTTATTAAAGACAAGAGACATCACTCGGTGTCAGTCTGTAAATGTTTGAAAATGATCAATACTGTTAGTTATGTCTCATATATAAGTGATTTATAGTCAAAAACTTTGTTTTTACGGGTTTGTTTTATTAAATCCCTTATATTAACTTCGCGGCCGTCTCATCATCTCATGGGCTGGGCGGGCGGAAAAACAAAAGTAAAAAATGACCCACTTCCAGTGATGCGATCGAGCTGAAATTTGGCACACGGACCCATCTCACCTAACAATGCATCGTATTAAAATTTCAGATCGATCGATTGTACCGTAATTAAATTAATGCATTTTTAGTTTTTCCTTATATAACGTATGTAATTCAAATTCACGGTTTGTTATTGTTTTTTTCCCACGCGACGCTTAGACGTCGACAGTCGTGCCGACACCCCCTCACGTCCCATCCCCCGTTAAAAGACAGGGGTCATCACTCGGTGTCAGTCTGTAAATATTTGTGGCGTTGGAAAATAATCAATACTTATAATTATTACTCAAATATAAGGGATTTATAGTAGAAAACTTTGTTTTTAAATCCCTTATATTAACTTCACCGCCGTCTCTCTCTGTCTTTCTGTCTGTCGTCATCTCATGGGCGGGCGGGCGGAAAAACAAAAGTAAAAAATGACCCACTTCCCGTAATCCGATCGAGCTGAAATTTGGCACACGGACCCGTCTGACCTAACAATGCATCGTATCAAAATTTCAGATCGATCGAACGTACCGTAATTAAATTAATGCATTTTTAGTTTATCCTTATATGAGGTATGTAATTCAAATTCACTGTTATTGTTTTTTTTTCCACGTGAAAGTTTGAGTAGACGCGTTGAGGCGACCCATCGAAGCAACGGGGTGCTTTTGTTTACATTTTACGTGTCACGCTGAGCTCGGTCAAGCGAATCGGTGACCAGACTTTTCCCCTCTCACCCTCAGGGTTATGAAGCAAAGTTGAGTTAAGGCAGATTCAGTCTGTATGTTTTTCGTGTTTGAAAATAATCAATACTGTTAGTTATGTCTCATATATAAGGGATTTATAGTCAAAAACTTTGTTTTTACGGGTTTGTTTTGTTATTGCACATCTCTCTCAGTCTCTCCCACCCCACCCACAGAAAACGAACACACACTGTAACTCAGGGGTAACATGTCTGTACTACAGTTATTACCCTCTCCGTAATTCATCGCAATATAACGCAATATTGAAACAATCAGTTTCAACATAATGATAGGAGGCATAATGTGTGTAAAAAGAGATTTTAGAAATAGAAGAGAGCGAGAGAAAAAAAAGAGACAGAGAGAGAGAGAAAGAAAAACTGATGTTCAGAAACTTTCTCTAATTAATACTTGTCTTTGTTTCTTCGTTGATCACGCCATCCTGCCAGTCTCTTATTGACCCTAGGATCCAATGATCCGTGCCCAAAATACTTCCCCCCCAATTTTCTTGTCCATCTTTATGACCATTGAATACGTTAGGGATCCCATCACCCCCTACGCCCCAGAAGCCAGTTGCCGCGTGAAGAGACGCTGAGCAGGGTGTTCATGAGGGTCGAGTAAAATATATGGAAGGGTGGTGCAGCGGCTGAGGGAGTGGACCAAATGCACATTGAACCAATCTTAAAACACTGTGAACCAACGTCCTCACAGTGTGTGTGGTAGTTATTGAACTGTGGAGACGCTTTTCCACAGGGATGTGAAAATGTGTGGCGTTATTAACTGCGTGGATTACTACGTTTCTCATAACGTTCAAGGGGGTGGCTTCACTCAGTCATCATAGATGGACTTCTTGGTTTATTTTCATCGACTTTTGTGAAATCTCATTAAGAAAATTTCAGTGAAAAGCTAACTTTAGACTTTAAAAAAAAGAACGTTAATTAACTTCTGTGTTTCTATGGATACACCATAGATGTAGATTAAATCGCTAACTAGTTCAAAATTTTAAAAAGTAATATTATTTATCTTTAATATCTGAATAGTGTTTTCGTGTAAGGTCATTTGTTATTGATTTACAGTTTATGGATTCGTGAAATTAGGCTTGACGTTAAAACAGTACTTTTTTGTTACGTTTAAAAAAAAAGTCTTAATACCTCATGCTTTGGAATCAATGATGGTAAATGACGTAGAATATCGAAAAAAAAATATCTGGCGGGTTGAAACATTGAATGAAACCGTTATTTTTTTCCCTGGAAAATTCCTTATTTTGGATTTAGATACAAAAGGCTACAACTACAAGTAACTGACAAAATATTTTTTGAAATAGCTGGTAAAATTCACAAATTAATTGTAAATCGTTAATAATCGTTAAAATGTTGTATTTTAGAAACTGTAGGAAACCAGCTAGATCATAGACATAGTGTTGTAATTTTAAAATGGAATCTCAAAAAAATACAACAGTCCTACGTATTCACCCCCCCCCCTTTTTTTTTCTTCAAATTTCTGAAATTCTCATGTAATTTCTAACATTGTTTTATATGACCTCTTGGGCACTTAATGACTCATGCGTTATTGTAGTTTTAATTATTTAAAAATAGAATTCCACAAATTATATAGTATTTCTACAGAGTGATACGCCGAGAATCAAGCGACTAGATGTTCGTGCAATTAAAATTTTGTTATATAGAATCCTTGGAGTTTTACTAAACACTGTGGACCTAGGGTATCGCCACCCTATCAAGGGGGGGGGGTTAAACGTTCCTTTCATTGGGACTTAAGCTCCCAGAGCTGCCCTCTCTGAGCGAGCTTTACTTGCTCTCTCTCTCTCTCTCTCTCTCTCTCTCTCTCTCTCTCTCTCTCTCTCTCTCTCTCTCTCTCTCTCTCTCTCTCGCTGGCTGGCTGTCTGTCTGTCTGTCTGTCTGTCTGGCTGGCTGGCAGACATATGTCCCGAAATGATGAGAATAGTTTTAATTTAGTTTATATTTGCCATCAAGCGGTTTTTATATGCGATTTTTTATTAATTGAATTGTATCAAATGCTTAGCACAGTAACGCTAATTTTTTTTTACCCTGTCAACAAAATCATAAGTCAAACGTAGTAGGCTAGGGACAGAACTCATATCAGCTTTTTAAAAACCTATAATTATACCTCATGAGGAGTAGTTTTAATATAGACTACATCAGAAGTAGTTTCACCATAGAACTACATCAGAAGTAGTTTCACCATAGAACTACATCAGATGTAGTTTTACCATAGAACTACATCATAAATAGTTTCACCTTAGAACTACATCAGAAATAGTTTAACCATAGAACTAAATCAGAAGTAGTTTCACAATAGAACTACAACGGGCTTAGTTTGAACCTTAATTCGCATCGGAATAGTTTGACATCAGAAGTACTTTGATTTTTAGACAACTTCGGGGTCACTGAAAATAACACCGAGAATAGTTTGTCTATAGGTCACTTCAGGGGGAAGCATGACCATACACGACATTAGTAATAATTTGTCTATAGACCACTTCAAGTGGAAGCATGACCATACACGACATTAGTAATAATTTGACTATAGACCACTTCAGGGGAAGCATGACCAAACACGACATTAGTAATAATTTGTCTATAGACCACTTCAAGTGGAAGCATGACCATACACGACATTAGTAATAATTTGTCTATAGACCACTTCAAGTGGAAGCATGACCATTCACGACATTAGTAATAATTTGTCTATAGACCACTTCAAGTGGAAGCATGACCATACACGACATTAGTAATAATTTGTCTATAGACCACTTCAAGTGGAAGCATGACCATACACGACATTAGTAATAATTTGACTATAGACCACTTCAGGGGGAAGCATGACCATACACGACATTAGTAATAATTTGTCTATAGACCACTTCAAGTGGAAGCATGACCATACACGACATTAGTAATAATTTGTCTATAGACCACTTCAAGTGGAAGCATGACCATACACGACATTAGTAATAATTTGTCTATAGACCATTTCAAGGGGAAGCATGACCATACACGACATTAGTAATAATTTGTCTATAGACCATTTCAAGGGGAAGCATGACCATACATGACATTGGTAATAATTTGGCTACATACCACTTCAGGTCAGCATGACCATAACCGATATTAGTTATAATTTGGCTATAGGTCACTTCAGCGGCTGCAAGACCATTCACATTAGTAATAATTTGACTATAGACCACTTCAGGGCCATATCCGGCAATAGTAATAATTTGGCTATAGACCACTTCAGGGGGGAGCATGACCATACACGACATTAGTAATAATTTGACTATAGACCACTTCAGGGGGAAGCATTACCATACACGACATTAGTAATAATTTGGCAATAGACCACTTCAGGGGGAAGCATGACCATACACGACATTAGTAATAATTTGACTATAGACCACTTCAGGGGGAAGCATGACCATACACGACATTAGTAATAATTTGGCTATAGACCACTTCAGGGGGAATCATGACCAAACACGACTTGAGTAATAATTTGACTATAGACCACTTCAGGGGGAAGCATGACCATACACGACATTAGTAATAATTTGACTATAGACCACTTCAGGGGGAAGCATGACCATACACGACATTACTAATAATTTGGCTATAGACCACTTCTGGGGGAAGCATGACCATACACGACATTAGTAATAATTTGACTATAGACCACTTCAGGGGGAAGCATGACCATACACGACATTAGTAATAATTTGGCTATAAACCACTTCTGGGGGAAGCATGACCATACACGACATTAGTAATAATTTGGCTATAGACCACTTCTGGGGGAAGCATTACCATACACGACATTAGTAATAATTTGGCTATAGACCACTTCAGGGGGAAGCATGACCATACACGACATTAGGAATAATTTGGCTATAGACCACTTCAGGAGGAAGCATGACCATACACGACATTAGTAATTATTTGACTATAAAACACAGAGAGAGTTGTTTCATTGTAATCAGAATATTTTTCAGGAATTATCTACCACAGAAATATTGTATAAAAGATACTAGAGCACATCGAGGGTAGTTTTACTATAGCACAACTTTAATCAAGAGTATGGTGACCGTTGAAGTCCATATGTCATGTCAGTTTAAGCTCAAGCCGCGCAATGAGGTTTTCGGTTAATGGACGTGAAAATGGATTAAAATTGATTCTCTCGTCTCCGAGGACAATGATCGAGTAGGTATGAGGTTAACGATCGTGCGCGCGCTATGAATTTCATCATTGGAAGTGCCGAAACTAGTTACGTGGAAATTATATACATGCATTTGAATGAAGCAGTCTATGCCCATTTTTTAGTGGTCAAAATGGAAATGTGTTTACAATAGCGAGGTAGTTTCATGTTATGTTGATAACAACTTATCTGTTTTTTAAAATAATCATTTGTATGCTTAGTGGCCCCATTTAAGAAAAGTTTGTACGAAAACTTTTCCCTTTTCTACATGCACAAAATAAGGCTATGTTCATAGCGTAGAAGCTTTAGCGATCACAAACTAAAGTGCTTTAGAACTAAGATTCTTTACACTTGTATGAATCATTGAAGTTAAACATTTGTAATACACGTTTTTTACTTATGAAATAGTGCTCACTAACTTCATGTCCATGTATTTATGTACTTTTCGTTGAAATCTCCTACATCAGGGGCGTCCAAACGTTTTGCATGGCGGGCCATATTTCTTAAAGTATAGATATTTGCGGGCCAGATTAAAATAATTTTATAAAATGACATGGGTTTAGAAGTTTTTATTGCAAATTTTAATGTAAAGGGTGAAACTGAGATCTTGAATGCAGTAAATATGTGAGGTCAGGCTCGACGCTCGTATGATATCACACAAATGAGAGTCACTTATTCTCACAAGGTTCTTGTTAAAATTCATAACTGAAAATGTCTGCTTAACACAAGTATGTCGAGCCAAACAAGCTGAACATTTTCTTCGTAAAATTTCGAATCTCTTTGAATCTCTCTTTATCCAGCTGACTGTAACATTCAATGAGGGAAAGCTGTTTTTGTCTGCAACGAAATTCAGCATCCCTTTACAACTCAATGAGTTTCAGCTGCAGATTGCCTGGAGCATTATCAGGGTCAACAGAGAAAGGTGAAGAAAAAAACATGATTTCCTTTTCAATAGTTTTTAAGTCATGAAGGCCTCTTTGGAAATTCACCAGCCAGGGATGTGATATCTGCTACATACCTCTGCATTTGCTCATTGAGGCTTCTTTCTGGAAAACTGGTCGGGATTTTCTGTATTCTGTAGTGAGGGGAAATGTGTGCTATTAGGCTGCATTTGAGACAGTTGCCTTTGAAAAAGTTGCAGCTTGTTCCCAAAGGCCTTGATATGTCAATATAATTGACTAACCACTGCATTGTGCCCTTGAAGATTTGTGTAAAGAACATTTATATCACTTGTCACAGCCACATCAACTAAAAATGCTAAATCTGCCAGCCAAGCATTATAAGATATTTCTGGAATGGATTGTTCCTTATTTTCCACAATTAATACCCCCGTTTCTTATTTAAGTGTGTAGAGGCTCTAACGTGCTGTCCCTCGACTGAGCAAACTTATAATTATGGTGATACACAACATATACGTATTCTCCCAGATGAAACTGCTGAAACTGGCGGTGAAACTGGTCTTTAGAGCAAATAGAGTTTATAGCTTTTACCACTGGCTTAATGACATGATCACATCTAAGATGTTTGACACAAAGAACTTGATGGTGAATGATGCAATGAAGTTAAAAAGCTTTGCCACCCTCTTCGCTGACTTTGTTACAGACAAGCGTTGCTAGTCTACTATGCTCACCAATTATGGCTGGGGCACCATCAGTAGTAATTCCAGATATTTTTTTTTCCGTGGAAGTTGACAGCAGAACCAACGGAAGCAAATAAATCTTTTCCCCTTGTTTGGTCTTAAAGATGGTCAAGTAATGCTTCACTAACACATGTTTTGAAATAAATAAAATATTTAAAAAATCTTTTTTTGAAAGGACACGCTTTTATTTACATATAGAAAGTGCACTAAAAAGAAGAAAATAAAAATTTTCAATCCGTGAACCTATCGACTGCACATAAAAGCGTGGTTCACTGAAACCACATTCATTTCCGCTTCTGGGTCGACGAAAAAAAAATGTTGTCATCTATTTTGACGGTAGACGTGAACGAGTATCGTACACTTAACTTCATTGGGTTTTTTAAAAATCGATTTCCACGTTGTTAAAAAATAAAAATTCATCGATTTTTGCCATGATTTGATGTACCCAAAACAGTTCAAAATTTCGACTTTTCTTATAAATATAATGTCGTTACAGAAATAATACGCCAGTCATTTAATTATTTCAGATGAGGCCGCGGGGCCAGTTAAAATTGTTTCGCGGGCCTGTCTTTGGACACCCATGTCCTACATATTTCTTCAACTAGTTGTTTGCTCTCTTAAATTCATTTACCTTGTCAAAGATATACGTTTAACAGGTGATGAAGAAGCGAAATATGTTTCGATCTAGATAGATGTTGTATGCATCTGAGCCAGATCAAACAGAATTTTAATAACATTTTCCATGCTCATCTCTTTAAAGAACAACATTGGGATCATCTCTCATCGTATGAGGATATTGAAAGATGATTGTTTCTTCCTCTTGTTCTTGCCTGAAGGTATAGCTCAAGCAAAGACCGGGAACTCTGTAATCAGAAACACAGCTGCGAGCTGACCACAAGCCATGTCTAAAAATGTCATAAGGCTGGTGCTGGCGTGACTTTCTCTATGTCTCCGCAAGCTAGAAGTTCCGGCTGACTTCAACGGTCAGACCACGATCGATATCGGTTATGTGTAATCAGACACATTTTCATTCATTTTAATTTATCCCCATAATTTTGTTTCCCTAATTATGAAAAAAAAAGAATTGTCAAATGTTACATGTAGTAAACGTCCGAAGTATGCTAAGTAAAGTTGATTATTTAAGTACATATTCTACAACATTATAATCATTAATTTATTCAATAATATTTATGAACAGCTGTGAAAATGAATGCTGTCATTATATCGACAACTTGTGGGGACTGAAGTCATGTTATTTTATAAATGCAACTAATAAAAAAAATGTTAAGTAACAATTTTGCTAAAATAACAATGACTGCCTTTTAGCCGCAGTACTATTCCATTAAAAACTATATATTACATACACACGAAAACCAAAATACCAGCTATGTTTACTGTTACACAAGAACCAGATATGTTTTCAGTTGATTATACTCTCGAAGAATTTTTATTTGATGACTGGTTACAACTGATTAGACTACGAAGTAATAGGAATTTATTTTTGGGTGGTGCTAAATAGAAAATCTTTAAAGCTTAACTAAGCGATATTTCTTAATACCATTTATTCCGCTTTAAAGAATGTTCTTTAATGTGTTGGTCATAATCTCTGTTTCAAAAAAGTAACCAAGAAGCCACAACTTTTAAACTACATTAATGCGTAACGCTATTTCCCCCAAATGTAATAACTTTATTGTGAGCTTTTAATTCTAACTTTTAATTGCACTCATTACTTTTTCTATGAACAAATAAAGGCATAACAATATATATATTTACACACAAAAGATAGATTTTCAGTTATAAACTGATTGAACTTTTCTTCACTATTTTAAATATAAGTATTGTTATGTAACTGAAGCACTTGATTGTTACCACAGTTGTGTTATTTGGCAAAGATTGGTCTTCAGCGTCAAAATGTTCCATGTCTACGACCTAGCTTTCTATAGTTCTTAATTTCAGACTATCACGCGCATCCAGTAGTTGTTTTAGTGCTTGCTCTACGTCTGCTTTATTCACACTCGGAAATCCGGGACAGAGGCATTAGGTCGGTCGCAGCTTATTTATTTTAAACTCATCACCCTTGATCCTGAAGGATCCTCGTATCTGTAATAGTTAATATGGAACCAAGCTGAAATAATTATTTGGATTTGGATATAAAAAAAAATTCAATCCTTATTATCGACACAGAACTTGTTCTTCTTATAATTTGTTTTGTATTTTTGATAAGCGTTACGAATATGGATTAATCCTTATCTACGTTCAATTTTTTTTTAAAGTGATGACTTTTCAAACAAAGCTTAACCTTTCTCTGGCCTCGTGTAAAAATCTATTGTATCTTTATATTTGCACATATTTTTAAAATATTTTTTGAAACCACTAATATTTGCCGTAAAATCATAAGTGTCTTTTTGTACACCATTTTTTAAACCAAGTATTGTATTTAATTGTTTGAAAGGGTATGTTCAATCGTCGTAATTCACGTACACAGTCGTACACTGATGAACAGTAATCATAGTTTCAAATGTTTTTGCCTGAATTTTGTTTGATGGGGTCGCATTGTTTTCTTGTGTCTTGCGCCAATGTGCCATAGTATGGGCATTGTGCCATGCTATGGGCATTGTGCCATGCTATGGGCATTGTGCACTGTAAAATAACGATTTAAAAAAAAAGAATTCAGGTTTGTTCATTTTTTCGACGTTCCGTTATAATCAAAATCATCCAGTGTTCCAGTCAGCACTTTGTATTGTGAATTCAGCATATACTCAAATAATCCTGCGTGTTTAGGTTGTGTGAGGCTTTTATACAGAGCTGTCTTCTTTAATTTAGTTACTTGATACAATATTTAATACAATACAATAAAATTGCATTTCAATAGTTAAATTTGCAGACTCTATTTCAGAAGCTCTGGTCGTTGCTTTTCGAAACTTCCCATGATAAAAAGTCGTATATCAATTATAACTCTGTCATCGTTGATTTATGTCCCCTATTTCCATCGGTCTTGACTTAACCGGTTCTTCCTGCGTACTTGTGTCAGTGACGCAAGCGTCTGCCCAATGATAGTTTCGTGATGTTTGGGCAAAGGTTGGAGAGCTTGACACGCATGAAAATTAGGAATGTTGTAGTAGAGAGATCAGCCGTCGACAGATGACGTAGGTTGGTCCCTTGAATGACGGCAGTGATAAGGGTAGTATTAGCTATGATCACTTAGCGCTCAGCTTCAAGTCTTGTGCATCGATATTAATCTTGTGTATTTTGGTTATGTTGCTAGCTTTGCTGCTAAAATTTTGTGAAATTCTTCAGTTTTAAAGAAACATAGATGTTTGTAATATGTTAATGACTTGCCTTTTTTATATAAAAACTATATATATATAAAATTAAGTGAATTTTATTAATATTTGCCAACAGTATTTCCGAATCTGTACAGTTATAATAGCAAAGCAAATTCTTATGCAGTTGAGTACCCGTGCCAATAACAACAAACACCTTCGCTAGTGTGCCGAATTCTTTGCTAGACTTCCACGTATGAATAATTGAGTTCCAGGAAGGAGGGTGAAAATCTGCTTTCTGCTGTAGGCTGCATTATATCCTCTCTCGAGCATATTGAATATTCGTTTTTCAATTGACGTCATTGGAGGAGTTAGCGTTCTTTTAAATTTGATCAAATTGTGATCAGTGATTTTGGGTCAAAGGAAACATATTTAACTGTTTTCGAAATTAGACATGTACTACTTTGCGGGATAATTGTAGGTTACTGAAAATTTAGTGAACTACCGACATTGGATCGACTACTATTAGTTATGAAGCGGTTGTTAGTGTTGCCTGGTGTCCCGTGTAGTGTGGTTCTGCAAAATATTAAGTCGGCTACTCGTGGAAGCTGTAAATTTATACTTTGTGGGATTCGTTCACTGGGAATTTTTATATGTGCAGCAGATTGCAGTTTAGTAAAAGTTTAATTTATCAAATAAGCAATTATACTCCTTTTAGACGACTGCGTAATTTGAAGGGAACAAACTGCAACTATTTAGTGAAGTTAATTGTTAACATAAGTTTCCATTCCACATACATTTGTTGATGCTCCACTTCGTTGTCTTTCAAGTGGTTATATATATATATATATATATATATATATATATGCATTTTTTGTTTTGGAAGGGGCGACGGATTGGCTTATTTATTTAACCATTCCAAATATTTAGAGCATAGTTAATGTACACACATATATACATGTATATAGCACCAGACTCAACAAACCTATTAACATGAGATTACTTAGTCATGTCTATCTATCTGAAGTAAAATAATTCTCTTTTATCATAGAGAAATGACAAAAATACATTTTTAATGCACCGACTTTTAATTACATTAAAATAATGGGATTGACATTTGATTTACTCGGTGCTTGCGTACATGAGTGCAGCTCTTAGGATGCAAGGCAAACCTGCCAGGTTAGTTCCACCGTCCTGGTGCAATGCCAAGGCTTCTCTGTTTGTATTCACCACCAGCTTGACTCACACAAGTGTATGCGTCTTGTGTTCATTATGGCTCAGTGAGTGTTCACATGATGCCAAAGGCGGATCCCTGGGTTTTAACATTTTTTATATATTTTTTTTTGCTATTGCTTGGATTAATTCATCTGAATATCACCTAAAAATTTCTGATTTTATTATTTAAATAAAGTTTAACGTTTACATTAAAAAATGATAATCAATTACGAAAATTTGTTTAGTGTTAATTTTTAAGGAAATTATTAAGTCAATAATTGTTAAGTGACTTTTAGAGCTCTTTTAGAAAGCATAGCTCTAATGGCAATGACAGTTTATTTACTTTTTTAAATGAAACTTTTTTAATCACACATGTAACAGGTGACGCCAGCACACAGCTTAGACTATATTAGTGAATTACTGGCTGTATATATTGAAACTACGACGCTTTTTCTTTTGTAAATGTATTAACGATCCGATGTGATGCAGTTTGCCTTTCACCTTTTTTTTTAAATCCTTTATATTAACTCGTGGTGTCTGCGGCCGACCGACCGACCTTGCTTGCTTGCTTGCTTGCTTGCTTGTCGCCAAAACTTTTGATCGATTTTTAACCCACTTGCTCGCAAGATAGCGAGCTGAAATTTTGCAGGCAGTTTCGTACCGATGATAAAAACAATGTATCAAAATTTCAGATCGATCGCATGTACCGTAATTAAATTATTGATTTTTTAGATTATTTTATTTATTCCTATGTATCATGCTATTTTTTGAGATAGAGCGTCGCGGTGCGTATTATATTGAACAACCTTTCTGTCGCGCAATAAGGTGCGTATTTTACTGACAACACTTTTTATAAACCTATTCCTGATCGGTGCGCATTATATTAAACACGTTTTACGACACAACTGCAATTTTGTATTTTTGGATGGTCTTGCGCTGCGTGTTATAATGAACATTCTTTTAGTTACGTCTCATACGTAAAGGATTTATAGTCAAAAACTTGGTTTTTTACGGGTTGTTTTTATTTTTAATGACGCTTTGGACAATAATGTTTCAGACTCCTTGTTAAGATATTCAGGGCAGTTAGCACCAACTGTTATCAAATTAGTTACTGCACAGTAGTCTTAGGGGTCTGTGCTGTAAAGGTTACTTTGGTAACTTAAATAACCATTAACACATTGTTTTATTGCCAATGTATATATTGATGACATAATATGTTGATTTTAAACAGGTTTTAATGGAAGAGTGCATAAATAGAATTTATCTTATTTTTGTTTCTCCACTGAATCACGCCTCAACAGATTTATCTCTATCATTGAATTTAAAGAAATCATAAGTTATTTAATCTCGAGCTAAAACATATTTTTAAAGTTTTAATATATATTTTAAGAGCCAATGTACGTCGTGAAAAATAACTATTTTAGGACAACACTGACCACGAGACTAGCAAAACGCACCGGAATGGGTTTCCGGCTTTTTTTCTCCACATACTTTTTTATATTAGTAAATTTACTGCCTGGAATGTTTGGTCTTACTGCTTTATCAAGTTGTGTTAAGTATGAGTTCCGGTACCCTTTTTAAGGGGGAAAAAAAAAGAAGCGCTGCCAACAAGAGATCTTATGAATACAGGTCTTCGTAAAATAATTAAATTGTGGGAAAGTGTGTGTAAAAGTCTGTGAATATATATATTTATTTAAAAGCATATATGACCCGGTCCAACAACGCCGCTGGAAGGCATGTTGTGTTGCTTACCACCTGCCAATGTTAAGACCCAACATCTTAAAATGCAATTTGACACATGCAATAGAATTGTTCTTCATCTATATATAAAGAGGGGCACACGATCATTCTGAGTCCTAGAAATGTTGAGGGGTTTGCAATGTTTCTGGAAAGAATATGCTTCTCAAGCACTATAGGTGGTATGAGGAACAGGAGGTTTGGGGGTGGGGGATAGACAAATTTATCAAGTGTTGTTGCCTCAACTGTTCGTTTTCGAACCTCGTTTTAGTGAATTATTGTGCTTGAAAGGAATAGGGTAATAATCACAACAGAAAGTAAAGTGCCATTGAAGTGTACATAAATTATGAAATAACTTAGGAGAAATTGAGAATTATTTTTGTTATTTATTTATTATATATATTATATATTTCTACACAACTCCATTTTTAGTTCCTGAGCTTTAAATAATACTTAAATGTTCGTTATATATATATATATATATATCATCGTATAAAGTTGGACTGCAATAAAGCTCTCAAATAGAATACAATAGAGACAAACGATTTTTTAAAAGCTTTATTTAAAAAAAAGAAGATTATTTGCGTAATAGTTGTGTATTAGTATGTTACTACTATACTATACTATGGCATCCGTCCATCCTCATGGGATGATGGCGTTTCCTCCTGCTCCTCTACCCCCCTTCTCCTTTCTCCTGGCCCTTTTCTCCTCGCTCCTGGCTGTAAGGGAAGCTTCCGCGACTTGAATGCCCTCGCGCACTTTTGCCCGCCAGGAGGTGCGCTCCTCAGCAATGGAGATTGCTGGGAAGCAGTCTGTTCCTTGTCTCATAATGTTGGTCTTTTTTAGGCTTATCGTTAGACCAAAATCCTTGCATGCCTCTGAGAACTTATTGACCAAAAGTTGGAGACCTATCTCTGAATGTGAGGTAAGGGCTGCGTCATCCGCGAAGAGCAACTCTCTAATTAAAACAGTTTCCACTTTTCTCTTCGCACGGAGACGGCTGATGTTGTATAGATTTCCATCCGTCCTGGTATGGATGTTTACACCCTCGAAGCAGTCCTCGAAAGCATGACGCAGTAGCATCGAGAAAAAGATACCGAAGAGAGTTGGAGCCAGTACACAGCCCTGTTTGACTCCGCTACAAACTGGGAAGGGTTCTGAGGTGGCACCATCGAAGAGCACTGTGCTTTGCATATTGGTGTGGAAGGACTCGATGATGGAGAGAAGCCGCGGCGGACATCCTATTTTTTCCAATATACGTAGCAGACCCTTGTGACTGACCAGGTCAAATGCCTTTGTTAGATCTATGAAGACAACGAAGAGGGCTTTCTGTTGCTCCCGGCATTTCTCTTGTAGCTGACGGAGGGAGAAGATCATGTCCATGGTTGACCGGCCATACCGAAAACCGCATTGTGATTCCGGGTAGACATTATGTGCCAGAGTTTGCAGGCGTGCAAGGATCACTCTGTTAGATTATGTTAGTTATAATATATCATGTACATTTAATTTAAACGCTTTATTAATTTGTACTGATGAAGGCAATGGCACAAACCTTGACACCTGTAACTATCTTCTTATAAAGCTTTACATTTAATGTTTTATTCACACACGTCGTTTTCTGTCTTATGGCTTCACTTTAAAAATTATTGCATAACGTTTTATTAATGACATAGATTTAGATATGTTGGTAAATTTTTTGAAACATGCCATATCCTTTTTATCCTCAAATATATTATCATAAATTCGTTAAAAAGAATGTTTATATTTAAAAAAAATGTTTCCCCGTCTGAAACAATTAACGCCATGATTACAAATAAATAATAATAAATATCCACCGACTGCTTATGTTATTATTTAAATAAATATATCATATAAAAAGAAATTTAACCACAAAACGATATCAACATTTTTTCTCTCACTTTTTTGTGTTTAGTTTTGTAAAAATATTTGTGGTATACTTTTAATATAAAATTTAAAAATATAAACATGTTATCTTTAATAAATTAAATATGTCGCCATGCCTTAACCTTGCATGTGAGCTTTAAATATGTCTGAAGTTAAAAAGAAAAGTATATCAAGCTTTCCTCCCTTTTCAGCTCCATGGAGTTTAAATGCACAATTAAGCTTAAGTGAATGCGTCCAAGTATTGCATATTCCAAAATGCATGTAACATTTTCTAGCAAATGAAAAACTTGTTGTTGCAGACTGTACTTCATCGTGTCTAAATGTTATATTTTCACGTACTGAATCACAAATCTATTTTCCTCCACCCGAGATGGCTTTTGTTAAATACATCATCTTCATTAGTTATGAAACAGCAACACGTGGATCAATTTCAATTCTTTAACATATTTAAAATTAATCGTTCAAATAATTTTAAAATGCAATGAACATATGTCAAATTTTGACATTAAGTAGCCAGATTCTTTTGTTGGTTTTCACTATACATGTACAATGCATTTGCAAAATCAGGAGCACTAACAACGCATTTCCAAAAAAAAATATTTCAAAAAAATATAAAAAATAAAGACAAATAAAATTTAAAAAATAAATAAATGAAAAAATGAAAAGAGTAACATAATGTTGGGTAAATGTGTGGTACCTGGAATGGGAAGTTATCGATAACCCTTGCAGCATGTCGGCGCTTTTCATCTCTTCAACCGTTTTCTAAAATCCTATTCGTTTATGTGATGATTTAACTCATGATGGGTAACTTATCTGAACTTTATATTTGAAGATTTTTAAACTGTTGCTCTGTTTCGGTAATTGAATTGAAAGAGTGTGAATTCTAGTGTCATATACTGTGATGTGTACTTTGTATTTTTGTGTGTGACTATTTTTCCTTCATTCTCTGGACTGACTCTTCGTAGAAGTCTAATAACGAGTGTGATAGCTTTATAACCTACCTGTCTATAAAAAGGTCCCGAAAAGCCCCCTTGGCTTTTGCTTTTTAAATATTTTAAACCGGCTTTTGCACAAAAGACAGCTACCGAACCGTGTATTGAATGAAACATAATGCCTTTTTATTTTGAAAAAATGCTGTACAACATGGTTAGTCCTAAACTTTAAAAAAAAATTACCATGGTACTTAATAAAACTCGCCTCTTTCCTTCAATAATACAAACTTAAGTTATGAATGATGCAATAGCTAATACTATATCGCCACCTTAGATTCTTTAGTAAAGTTTCTAGCGATTAGGTTGTATAATTATATCCTGTATATTGTCTAATATCTTTTAGAAGTTGTATAATTTTTTTGCACATAATTTTAAACCCGTAATCTCCTTCAGTTTCACTGTCTGTTGTTCCGGAGTTTGTTGTTACTTAAGACCACTTTCGGTTGTACCTGACACCAATGCGTTGTTGATCAATTGTCGACAGCCATATTTCTTGTCATCTCCACCCCGCGGCAGTGTCTTCTTGTTCATCACCTACTACAAGACTGACGATGGCTTGAGACTCTTTGATTCCGTCATGTGTGGGTTTTATTTTTACCACACCCCCACATTTATTTTAGCCCCCCCCCCACAAAAAATCGATGGGGGAAATCAATGCACGCAGATAGATTAGCACCAGAGGACTTGGAAATCTTATGGATGTGTTGATACGTGTGTGATGCTCTTGACCGTGCTAGGTAAACGAAAATAACTGCACACGTCTTTTATTTTTAAATTGATAGTTTGTTCTCCGGTATGACGTAAATGCTATCGGCGTATTTATATTGAGCTACTGACACAAGAATGCGTCGTTGAGCGTGAGAATGACAATTTACTATACTGATTACATCGTTATGCTGTTATTTAGATTAGCTTTCAAAACATATACAACTTTTAATCTGAAAGGTTTATATATCTATATTATTGAGTAGTGGGCTTATCATCCTGAATTTTAAAAGAAAAGAAAAAAAATGAGGTTATAGTAGGACAGTGATGGCGAACCTTTTTGGGGCCGCGTGCCCAAAATTCAATTAAAACCTACTTTATTATAGCAAAGTGCCAATACAAAGTGCCAGCACAGTGGCTTGATTAAGGTAATAATATGTTAGTTGCGTACCGGGTGATGAGGCTCTGGGTGCCGGTGCCGTCTGTGGCACGCGTGGCATAGGTTTGCCATCACTGGAGTAGGAGATAACAATAGATACCATTTAAGATTTGTTGGGCTTATATCAGTTCAACCCCCACTTTATTTTATTTTTATTGATCAACGGATTGATCTGTGTCCTCCCCCCCCCCTTCCCAAAAAAAGATCAATATTCCCTTTCAGCTGCGCGGTCGCGCAGATATGCGAACGACGCCGCGCAGCAGTTTAGCATTGCCGCGCAGCAAATTTTTTAAACTTGTGTACAAAAAATTGAATCTGTGCAACTTAGCACACGAGTTTTCTTACTTTGCGCACGGGCCAACGAACCTTAGAGGGAACATTGGTATGACGATTATAATAAGGTTATTCTATTTTTACATGCAGATTTGATCTGACATATTGAAACCATTAACGTTTTCTTGATTTCCTTTTAATATTAAAAATCTCATGAATGTTATCTATTTTCTCGCCATGTGAATAAGAGCACTCGTTCTACGTAGCATAACTGTCCATTATCGACTCAGAATTAGGATTTTCTAGTCACTTGACCCCTGACGTGCAAATTCAGGTTAATAGTTGATGGTTGGTCTACACGTGATTCCTGATAATGTCCAGATCTTCATTTATTTACTCTGCTTTTGGCCTATCTAAAGCAAATGTTTCTAATCGAAATCAATAATATGTAAACGTTTAAAGCTTTAGTTCAATCAAAATACTTACATCAACACAAGCTGCGGACCATCAACATTTCTGTGAAACTGATCTATAATTTTTATCCTACTTTGAATTTATTCATTGAATTAAATTGTAATTATTAATATGTCAATTAGTGCCTAGTAGTAGTAGAATCCCATTTTTCTTCTTAAAACGGTGCTTTGCTATATATTAAAACTTCATGATTTCCATACACTTAAGAAATATATTTTATCACTCTTTCTAATGGGATAAATGGTTTGGAAATGTCTTCAAGTTCTTTTTTTTTCTTTCTCTAATTTATTTGGGATAATTGAATAAAAATTTAGCTAAAGTGATTAAATAAAGTATTCTCATTAAGAAAGTTTGTTTATTTTAAAGTGTTTAAATTAAAACTCTTTTGCATTGAGTTTGACACGGTTATTAAGCTACTCGATGAATATTTGGTTATTTATGCTATGATACAGTTGTGATTTTAACATTATTTTTGATCGGTAGGGAATTAAATTACCAGCGGGTGAAAAGAAGAAAACAAAACAAACAAATCATTTAAATATTGTGAAGTTGATATCAGTATTAAAGGAAATTTTACATATTTAAAATAGTTTTCTGACACCAAATTTCAATCTTAACTATGAAATCACCAGCGCAATTAGTTTACCGGCTTGCCTTATATACTAAAAAGAGATTTTTTAAAAGTCAGTTGTATAGAGCAGGGGTGGCCAGACCTGTAATAACTGAGAGCCATTTCAAAAAATAAAAAAGATTGTTGAGAGCTGCATCAAGCACTAAGGGTCATGACCCCAGTCGCAATAAAAAACAAACTCCGTTTGTGATATATTTTTAAAATAATATTTGTATCCGAATTTAAGGATTTAAAATTTAAACCTTTGAATTTTTTTAACAATAATCGTATCTTGAAGAAATATATGCGTTACAGTTACAATATTAACAAATATTTAAATATGTAAAGTTATTTATTAGAAACTCACTGCTTAAAGACTCATGCTTACAGTCACCATTAATTGTTATGATTCTGCTGAGAAGCCTTAGATCTAAATCTGGTTGGTAGCTAATACGAAGTTATTTCGAATAAGGTAGTTTAGCCCGAGCAATATTTCAAGCGATGGCATAAATTGCCTCAGATAAAATTCCACCATTTTTTATTGAAAGCAGTGTCTTCTGCTGACATATTCTAGCTAGACTTTAACGCAGAAAGCTGGCTTTTTCTTAATTCAAATCAAGCCCAAATTATTTTCATGACTTTTTTCGGTCAAGATTTTTGTGTATGGAAAATTTCATTTATTTTTTTTTAAAATTATTAGTTACAAACGAAAAATTTTAATTTCATAAATTTTTCGCGACCCACAATGTGAACACAGAAGAGCCCCATACGGCTCGCGAGCCGCAGTTTGGCCACCGTTGGTATAGAGTATAGAGCAGGGGTGTCCAAACTTTTTGAATGGCGGGCCAAATTCCTTGCAATAAAGACCCTTGCGGGCCGGATTAAAATTATATAAAAACTAGGTTGTGCTGCGGCGCCGTGGTGCCTGCGGCGCCCACTTTTTTTAGGGCGCCTATGGCACTCACCTTTTTCAAAAGCCCAACTAACTTGTCCTTGAATGATAACTACTTAATATTAAACTTCCTTAAATGTACACAAAGTATTTTGTAATGGGGGTTGTAGGGCGCCTACGGCGCCCATTTTATTTTGGGTCAAAAGCCCAAGTGACTTATCCTTGTACTTGTATGATAAATCCGAAATATTTCTGAAATGTACACAAAGCATTAAAAATTTTTTTTTACAGTGCTAATCACAACAGGATTTTTTAAACAAATTTTAGAAAGCAGCGCACCAAATTACTGCACCAAAAAACAACTTTTTGAGTCAGTCAACACTGTTTACAACACAAATGCTGACGTCAAAGGTTCGTGCGTTGTTTGGTTAATGTTAATCTGAAAACCAAAATGATTATGATTTTTAAGTCCATATTTTGAGTTTTAAATAAAAGCAGAGTGGTGTCCCTTAGCATTAGGCGTAAGGCAGTCAGCGATAATTGAGGGTAAATATATATATATGATGACATAGGTTGAGAAGTTTTTATCGCAAAATTTTAATGTGAAGGTTGAAACTGAGATCTTGAATGCAGTAAATAGTTGAGGTCCGGTTCAATGCCACTGGTTTTGATACGTATGATATCACGTAGGTGAGAGTCACTTATTCTCGTCCTCACACGGTTCTTTTTAAAAATTCATAACTGAAAATGTCTGCTCACACAAGTAAGTCGAGCTAAAAAAGCTGAGCATTTTCTTAGCAAATGTTCGAATCTCTTTATATCTCTCTTCATCCAGCTGTAGGTAAAAGTCGTTGAGAGAAGCTGTTGTTGTCAGCTTCGAATTTCATTATCACTTTGCACTTCAATGGGTTCCAGCTGCAGATTGCCTGGAGCATTATCATGGTCAGCAGAGAAAGGTGAAGAAAATAACATGATGTCCTTTTCAATTGTTGCAAAGTTCTGAAAGTATCTTTAAAATTCATCAGCCAGGGATGTGATATCTGCAACATTACTCTGCATTTGCTCATTGAAGCTTCTTTCTTGGAAACTTGTCATGATTTCCTGTAGTGAGGTAAAATGTGTGGTATAAGGCTGCATTTGAGAAAGTTGCCTTTGAAAAAGTTGCAGCTTGTTCCCAAAGGCCTTGATAGCTGAATATAATTGGCTTACCACTGCATTTTGACCTTGAAGATTTGTGTTAACTACGCTAAGATGTCTTGTCATATCAACTAAAAATGCTAAATCTGCCAGCCAAGCAGTATCAGATAATTCTGGCATTGGTTGTCCCTTATCTTCCATGAATTGCCCAATTTCTTTTTTAAGTGCAAAATTAAGCACAAAATTTCTACTTTTAAAATAAATAATACTCAGATATAATACGTCAGTTAATTAATTATTTCAGATGAGGCCGCGGGCCAGTTAAAATGGCTTCGCGGGCCGGTTTTGGCCCGCGGGCCGGACTTTTGGACATTCCTGGTATAGAGTATGCAATTTATTTTGCCGTATTTTCTTGAGTTTTGGTCACACCCGATGACATTAACGCTTTGTCACCAAGCCATCACCGTACTTCTCATATTTTCTATGGTATGAGTCATCCCCACTTGACATAGTGTACTGAATCTAAGTTTGTAAGTAACTTTAGTGACCACAGAGAGATAAAGAAAAAAAAATAGCATTTTTCTTTAGTCTGTCGGTGGGGCCTATTGATTATCTTTTGTAGAAATGTGCATAGTAAATTCTTTAAAAACTCAATCTTAGTTTTAGCGTTGAATGTGCATGTGCTTTTTGCTCCGTAGAGTTCAGATGTTGCAAACCGCTAGGATTGGTGATTTAGCATATTGTAAAATAGTGCACATACACATGTACATTCTAAGCACGTACTAATAAACATATTTTACTTTTGTCTTCACTCCTCCTAACTTAAATCAGTTTTAACCGAGAGATTTTACAATAAAATAAGTTGTTTTGTTGTTTTTTGGACCAAGTCATTGTCATAATTTAACCTGTAGTATGAGGCACACTCATTTTAAAGTGCGGCAATATGTATTAAGAATCGGCAGCGCACGCCCATAAAGAATTAGTTATTGCTGGTTTTGTATTCTATTGATTTTTATATAATTATCTAGACCATGATTCTAACTTTCGGAAAGTGCATACAAAAGTAATCGGTCAAAACAACCGAGCATTGGTTTGAGTGAGGCATGTCAATTGGAATAAATTTAAATACTAACTACCTAACTTATGGCATTGATAACTGGCAACACCTAATGTTACTTCTAGGCGCGACAATGAGTCACTAAATGCAAAAGGTGCTTGTGGTGAATTTGGTCATAATGGAGGATGTGACGTATGTTAATTCCATTTGTGTTTTTAAAGGCTGGACACGCCACTCAAGATTCAATCTCTCACTGTTACTGTGGCGCTCCGTTCGTCACATTTGGCTGATGGTGTAGGTCTGAAAGCTTGAGAGTGTTTGTCAACTATCGACCGAACCGCGGGTAATTCCTGCTGTCTAACATTACTCTTCTTTTTTGATGGTGCATACAACTAGAAATATGCCTTATCTTGTAGCTGTAGGTCCACTTGTGTAAGAATAGATGATATAGGTGAACATTTTTTAAAGTGGTATGTTGGATTTGTTTATGTGCACACAGTACCAGACAGTGTGATAAAAGAATAGTCAAAACACAATTTGAAATTATGTAATATATAACGTATTATTAGAATCGTTCTTCGTTGAGTAATTACATTTATTTGTGTAATTTCTTGTTATAATATAGTGCTGAACATATTTGACGTAAAGATAATTATATCTAAAGACATTTGGAACTTAAAAGGGGAGGCAACTTTAAGCCCCGCTCCCATTCGCCTTTAGGGAGAATTGTGAACTTTGAAGCGTGGTGGTAGGAAGCGATCATGGCTACTTACACAATAAGTCGATAAATCGACATCTATGAAGTATGTCTTTCAAACGTCCACGTCGGAGCTTACCTAGTCTCCCCACAAGTCTCACCAACCCATCCAGTCTACCAGCGGAGTTTAAAGATGGTCGCAAATCTCCTGTTACATTGGGGGGATTGTTTGGAGATCAAGGGCGTATTTCTCCAGCATCTGGCAGGCGATCGGCATCTCCTGTGAGATCACCGAGAGGTGGGTCTCCGAACCGAATGAGCCAGGGACTCAAACATCAACCCACTGGCGTAGGGGGTTTAGTTGGTAGATGTGGATCGGGTTCTGGCTCTTTAAACATGCTTGGTCGGCGCCCTAACTCGTCGTCTGGAAGTCTCGGCAGCACTCTCCCGCACCACGAAAGCCTCAGGAGACACCATTCATCAGGCTCTACCTACACCTCCTCTGAGTCCTCCAGCAATATAAATGCCCTTATTGCGGAAGGCGGCATCAAACACCAGAATAGTTGCCCCAGCAACTTGGCACAGATCGATCGACATTCCCAACATCAAAGAGTTCATTTTCTTCAATCCGCTGGCAACGCACCTTCCGATGGAAGCAGTCAACTTCGAAACGACTTTAGTGGAAGATCACTCTACCATTCTAGTGGAAGTGTGCAGTCCTCTGGTGGTAGTGCTCAACAATCCACTGATAGTGATGACTCCGACACGGAAGTCAACTCAGATTCATCTAAACGTTCACGAATTTTTTCCCGAGGTGCAGGGCTTGTACACCAGGGTAGCATACCCTGCTGTCATTCTAGCAGTAAATGCTCACACGGCGATATCAAAGATGGGATTGGAAACGAGACTCAAAGGGCTTCGTCTCTCAATCCAACTTTTCATTGGGACGAACCACCATTGAGTCCATGCAGACCTAAATGTAAGCTTGTCAGACAATCGAGTTTAACAAGCAGTCTTCAGGGAATCTACAGTCCAAGCCAACTAAGCCCGTCGTCACCTCAGGGAAGTTTGCATGCTGATAGTCCCTCGCCAACATCATCTAGATCTCTTGACTGCATTCCATCCCCGCTAGGAGCACTCGGAGGTTCGGGTCTAAGTACTGGACGTAATACACATCCTCCTCTTCAGAGGAACGAGTCTATGATATACGAGGAAGATGTTCCTGTGATTGTTCGTCGCCGAGGCTGTATGCTGAGGGTGAGAATTACATCGTTTGTTGATCCCGATAATCCAGATGGTAAAGAAACGGAATGTAATATACCTGATTTTACGGTAAGTAGGGGCTTTCTCAACCTAGACCTGTTTAAAACAGAAATGTGGTTACGCAACAATTAAACAAATAATAAAATACAGGAAAGAACATACTACTGATGGGAAAAAATAATTTTAAGAATTTTAAATCATGACGATGAATTTTGACTCAAAGTTGTAATGAGATTTTGCTGCATCTCCTTAAACATCATTTGATCTTTTAAATTACAATTATTTTTTTTTAAACTTCCTACCTGAACACTATGAACCTTGACCTCTTTTAGCGTGAAACGAACCTACCCCTCCTATATCCTTCATGGAACAGCAACAGTCGCAAACAATTTATACAGATAAATAACGTATATTATTGCTCGACGACCGGGGATGAGTTGGGAGGAGCCAAGTTCTTTTTAGTTTATTGAATTGTAATTTTCCTAGAGCTTCTAACTGGGTATTTGGGAAAGAAGTTGCAAAATATGTTATTCAGTTTTCACCTCTTATTGAGCTCTATTATATTTAGTTTCTGTAGCCTGAAGTCATCTCCCACAAAGGCCTTCATTAACAGACTTGACCAAGAAAACAAATGGGTAGCCCCGGGTGAAATCGACCTTAACCTTTGGACGCTCAAAATCGTTAATATCTCTCAAAAACTTAATCGGAAATTGAGGAGATGAAATACTCAAAACAAATGTTTTCAAATTATCTAGTTTCCTTTTTTTTATTACAGGCTTCCCCTTTACTTAATTTTGTGTGTGCTGATAATTTGCGAGCAACCTCATTATGTATGATTATGATCAATAAAAGCACAGGGAGAGGATCTGTTCAAAATATCCTCTAGTAGAAAATGACATTTTAAAAGGTTACATACAATATTTTTACCTTTAACAATAACAAGATGGGAGAAAAATCAATCGCTAACAGTAACTTAGTAACAGAGTTAGGCTATATTGAGTACATGGCTTTAGTTTGTTTCATAAATTTTGCTAAAAATATGTTATTCGTATAATACAATAATAGAGTTGTAATTACTAATATAACAATTGGTTAATTAAAATAAATGTTTTAAATAATCTTTGCTAATTTTGTTGTATTTGACTCGATACTATTTTAATTATTTGTTTTATTTTACAATGTTTTATATATATATATATATATATATATATATATATATATATATATATATATATATATATATATATACTAGAAAAATACCCACACTTTGTAGTGGGAGTGTGCTGACCCTTTATCCAAGTATAAGTTGATGGTTATTACAATTTTTATTTGCCAAGTTAAATTTCAGATTCAACTATTTAGTTAAAATCTTATGAGAAACAGAGATATGCCATTTTACCGCGTGAGTTGTTTTCACTTAATGCAGTGCCTTTTAAATTAACCTTACTATTCAAAAGATATGATTTATTAAATAATGATTCTTGCCGACCATAATAACTAAATTTACAAAAGTGAAACATACAAACATACAGAGATACAAACACCAACTGAGCTTTATATATTAGATATATATATATATATATATATATATATATATATATATATATATATATACTAGCGTATCACCCGTCAAAAATGACGGAAGTTTTCAGCTGAAATCTATTTATTTTGAAAAAATGCACTTTTCCGTGTAAAAAGAGGATTTGATGATGGTTAATTATAAAATCAAAAAACAAAGGGGGCGCCGTAGGCGCCCTACAACCCCTATTATAAAATACTTTGTGTACATTTCAGAAAGTTTAATCTTTCGTATTTATCAAACAAGGACAAGTTATTTGGGCTTTTGAAAAGGTCGGGGCCGTAGGCGCCCTAAAAAAGTGAATTTTTAAATAAAATAAATAGATTTCAGCTGAAAACTTCCGTCATTTTTGACGGGTTATACGCTAGTATATATATATATATTTACGCTCAAGTATGTATGACTGACTCACTTTGGTCTAACGCTAAGGGTTATCACTATGCTTTTTTCTAAAATTGAAAATATAGACTTAAAAATCATAATCATTTTGGTTTCCAGAAAATACTTTGTGTAAATTTCATAAATATTTCGTATTTATCATACAAGGATAAGTTACTTGGGCGTTTGATCCTTAAAAAAGAGTGGGCGCCGTAGGCGCCTTACGCGCCCTACAACCCCTATTATGAAATACTTTGTGTACATTTAAGGAAGTTTAATATTACTTATTTATCATACAAGGACAAGTTAGTTGGGCTTTTGAAAAAGGTGGGCGCCCTAAAAAAAGTGGGCTCCGCAGCATAAATTAGTATGTATGTATATATATATATATATATATATATATATATATATTGAAATTACTTTTCCACTTCTCTTACACTCTTTAAAAAGAAAAGTCTTCGATAAAGTATTATTTAAGTTTTAAATGCATTTCTTACATGTAAAGCGCTGTCAGCCCAGTTCCTTACTGGGATACAGCGCTATATAAATAATCAATTTATTATTATTATTATTTATATGTGGTCTTTTGAGTATGTAAAGACAAATAAAATATGTGAGGCATTAGTCAAAACATTATAGTTTATATCGTTATTATTGAGATTGTGCAGTATATTTAACATTGAAATACAGCTAAATTACTTCCGTAATGGAAGGTGCTTGGGACCTTTGCACTTGGGCTCAGAACTAAGAAACACAGGCATTGGACAGACCCTGGTAAAGCATGTGACGATCAATGTTCTCTCTAAGGTTCGTTTGTCCGTGTGCAAAATAAAAATATTCCTGTGCAAAGTTGCACAGCATCTATATGTCTTGCAATATTTTACAAAATTAGCTGCGCGGTAATCCTAAACTGCTGCGCGGCGTCGGTCATATATCGGCGCAGCCGAGCAGCTTAAAAGGAACATTGGTGACGAAATTAAAGCCTGTCTTAATTCACCTCAAACTTTAACCTAAATTACAAGTCATATGGCGCTTTTTGGAAATGGACCCTGTTGAGGATCCTATCTTATGCGGTTAATCAACGATCATAACAAGACCAAATTCTAATAAATTAACTTTAACTTTTGAATTTTAATGTTAATTGGGTAATAAGTGAATGTTTTGACGCTTTAAAGGTTTTTTCCCACGAAAACTAAACCCGAGAAAGCCGGCTAAATTTACCATCTAATTATCTTTGAAAACATTTTTTATAAGTATATACACATATCAATAACATAAATGATGGAATGTGATGCCATTAAGACCTATGGATAGTGTTGGAAACGCTGATCACTGGTCCCAATTCCCTCACTGCTCCTGTTGCAACCACTGGTCCTAAATTCGTCATATTTTGTAAGAATAAAACAGCCCAACTAATAAACACAATTTCCCTTTCATTAAAAAAAGAAGATCATTTAATGTCGTAAAGGAAACACGTTATCATTTAAGTTTTGTTTCATCTGGGGTTTGTGTATTTGATTCAATCTCAGCTGTGGCATACATGGAACTATCTTGATATGTATTAATATACATGTGAAATGTGCTTATACTGGGAAAATAGTACCATTCATACATTAAAATAATAGTATTTAAAGAAGAATAACTTAAACTAACACGGATTCTTTTGTCATGCTGCTTAATAATGCTAGTATATAAATGGAAAGCCGGATTAAAGCCCATAGAAATTCACTCTCAAAACAGAAATGTGAGCTTTCTTACCGTTCCAGTAATGCCCCAATCCCATTAGTCAGTGGACACAGGATGGATCGAACTTGATTTATGTGGCTTCTTTAATTAGCAGTTTAAGGTCAGGAGAGAGAGTTTTTTCTTCTTGATGATATGCTTTCGCCAATTCGATTTTTATTTTATTCAAAGCGGCTTTCCGTTGTCATATTTGTTTTCTGTACTTACTATCTATCAACATTTGTTAAAACTAGGTAATAAATACCGGTTAACGAATAATGTTTTTTTTTCGATTAATTTTTTTTTATTGAATAAAATTGTACTGGCTTTTTACCGAATGTTGTGAATTGTACTATATATTTGCCACAACTGTAACTATTTGGAAAAACAGTTTTCCCAACTTTTTTGAGTATAAATTTGCGAAGTTCAAATAAATGAACGCCGAACACAATGTTCTCTTGAATAGAGGTGTAAAGAGTTTAAAATACATGTATTTTATGAAGAGCGAAACACAAATATTGGGTGAACAAGTCTTGTTTAAAGTTTTATTTTGTCAGATAACTGCTAAAAGGAGATAAATTCATTTTTATTCAAAAAATAAAAAAACTTAATAAATATTATGACCGACCTAGCCGCAGCGCATCAGTCACAATTTATAAATATAATTTTATTGGTTGTATCGGCAAAATACGAGCGACTTAACCAGACTGGGGCATAGCAAATTTACACGACCCAAAGTTCCCCAATATGCACCATCATATGAAGACTTTCATTAAAAAAATCTTTCAAAACGCTTAATGATTACTTACCTCTTATGAGACACTCCACCCAAATTTTATAAAGTAAAGGCTTGATTGGTGGTTTTTTATTCTTGATAAAACATTTACAATTATTTTCTCTTTAAAATAATTGCCTTTAAAATTGATTTTTTTTCATATTATGTGGTAAATTAAAATTGTATCTTATACCAATCCATATTTTACGTCTCTTTAATTACATTCATAAAATACATTTTATTATTATTTTTTTTAAATTCTGATGTTTTATGGTTTTCGTCTTTCTTCAAGAACATATCGAACATTATTTTAAAATGTGAAAGATTTTACCAGTAGTCAATGATTTTTATTCTTTTTTCTCAGGTATTTATAATTCTTTCAGTGAACAGATGTAAAAGAACATTCTTTTTAATTTAACGGGATATCAACATTACCACGTCATTCATGTCTGTTCCTGATTGGATTATAATTATCGGTTATAACTGACTAATATTTTTCTCATTGTTTGTCCTCCAGTCTGAGTTCCACACTGCTGGACACACGTCACCCCTCCCTTCACCTTTATTACGGAAGTGCAGGGATGAATTTCCATTTGGTGGAGGTCCAGGGGGTTTGCGACGGCTTCAGAGAACTCTTTCCGAAGACACCAAGCAGAGGCGCCGGGAAAGTATGCCATCAACACCCACTGCCCCGCATCCCCCGCCCACAATAACACACCGTGAGTAGCTAGCTAATCATTAAATTGAGCATCTTTCACACAGTCTCAGTGGTCCTCATGCTCCTCTAAAGAAAACACTACATTGTTTTTAACAAAAATATATTTGAAATGCTTCTTTGGTAAATGATTGACAGGTGGTACCTGCGTGAGAATACTGCTATCCCTTTTCTCAGAATTAGCAATTTGAAAACGTTCTTTCAAATAGAGAAATATCCACGGAAGCCCAAGATTGAGATGCACTGTATTTTTTAAGTGACAATAATCAATGAACGTACAGGGTTTGGAAAGGGTTTGAAAAATCTTTAGGAAGTTAAAGTGCCATGAATCGGGGCTTGGGGAACATTTTACAGGTCATTAAGAAAAATAAATATTTAATCATAGGAAGGATCGAATGGCATAGATTTTCAGAATCAAGAAATGTATGTGTTTGGGAAATAAATCATATTATTTTTTCAATTTTTAAAAAACATCTTGATGGTGTTAGAACTTTTAGTTTATTTTGTTTGAATCACAATAAGAATGCTAACCATGCCCAACTAACAATGTGTGTGTGTTTAAAAAAAAATAATTTAAGTTGTCTTATTTTTTATTATTTTTTAAATGTACAAAGAACTGAAATGTGTACAGAAATAAAAAAGACCCGTAAAAACAAAGTTTTTGACTATAAATCCCTTATATAGAGACATAACTAAAAGTATTGATTATGTTCAAACGCGACAAACATTTACAGACTGACACCGAGTGATAACCCCTGGCTTTAAAAAAGGGGGGAGGTAGTGTGGGCCAGACGGGTGCGTCAAAGTGTGTCTGAACCGTCACGTGAAAAAAAAACAATAACAAACAGTGATATTGAATTACATATGTTGTATAGAGAAAAACTAAAAATGCATTAATTTAATAACTGTACGTTCGATCGTTCTGAAATTTTGATACGATGCATTGTTAGGTGACACGAGCCTATGTGCCAAATGTCAGCTCGATGGCGTCACCGGAAGTGGGTCATTTTTTACTTTTGTTTTTCCGCCCTCCCGACCGACCGACCGCGAACCCAAGACTGAGACAGCGGAGAATTTAATATAAGGGATTTAATAAAACAAACCCGTGAAAACAAAGTTTTTGACTATAAATCCCTTATATATGAGACATAACTAAAAGTATTGATTATGTTCAAACGCGATAAACATTTACAGACTGAATCTGTCTTAACTTCCCTTTGCTTTATAACCCCTGGGGGCGGGTGGGAGAGGGGAAAGGTCTGGTCACCGATCGCTGGACCTAGCTCAGCGTGACACTTAAAATGTAAACAAAAGCACGCGGTACACCTGGTTAAAACACGAGATGTGTTCACCGATGGCTTTCGTGAAGTCAAGTGACCCGTAAAATGTAAACAATAGCGACTTCTACATATAGTTTTATATAGAAAACCTAAAAATGCATTAATTTAATTACGGTACGTTCGATCGATCTGAAATTTTGAAGATAAACCAAAAATGCATTAATTTAATTACGGTACATTCAATCGATCTGAAATTTTGATAGTATGCATTGTTAGGTGACACGAGTCTATGTGCAAAATTTCAGCTCGTTAGCATCACTGAAAGTGGGTCATTGTTACTTTTGTTTTTCCGCCCGACCGACCGTGAGCACAAGACGGTGAAGTTAATATAAGGGATTTAATAAACTACCCCGCAAAACAAAGTTTTTGACTATAAATCCCTTATATATGAGACATAACTTAAAGTATTGATATGTTCAATATAATACGCAACGCACGCCAAACATTTACAGACTGAAACTGACTGTAAAACCCGCGGTCATCGATGGCTTGACTGAACTCCAGCACGTGGAGGTGAACAATAGCAGACGACTACATTGAATTATATAGAGATAAACTAAAAATGCATTATTTTAATTACAGTATATTTGATCGATCTGAAATTTCGATACAATGCAATGTAAGGTGACACGAGTCTATGTGCAAAATTTCAGCTCGATAGAATCACGGGAAGAGGGTCATTTTTTATATTTGCTTTTTGTTTTTAAATTTTAGTTTATCTCTATATAACTCTTTTTCGCCGTCTCCTGTTGTTTACCTCCACGTGTCGCTCAGTTCAGTCCAGCCACCCCCCCCCCTTTCCCGTATTACAGCAAAGGAGAGTTCAGTCAGTTTCAGTCGGTAAAAGTGGTCGCGCTGCGTATTATATTAAACACAATCAATACTTTTAGTAATGTCACACATATAAGGGATTTATAGTCAAAATCTTTGTTTTTACGGGGCTGTTTATTAAATCCCTAATATTAGCTTCACCGTCTTGTCTGTCGTTCGACGTCGGTCGGGCGGAAAAACAAAAGTAAAAAATGACACACTTCCCGTGATGCCATCGAGCTGAAATTTTGCACATAGACTCGTGTCACCTAACAATGCATCGTATCAAAATGTCAGATCGATCGAATGTACCGCAATTAAATTAATGCATTTTTAGTTTATCTCTAAATAACTATATGTAGCGGGCTGCTTTTGTTTACATTCGCGTGTCACGCTGAGTTCAGTCCAGCCATCCGTGACCCCGGGCCCCGTTTTACAGCAAGGGGAGATCATTTGGTTTCAGTCTGTAAATGTTTGTCGCGTTTGAACATGATAATACTTTTAGTTCTGTCTCATATATAAGGGATTTATAGTCAAAAACTTTGTTTTTACGGGGTTGTTTTATGAAAATGATTTAGCTCTCCTTTGTTGAGTGGTCATTTTACGCATGTTTAACTAATTCCTTGAAGAATATGTCGCAGCTTTTAAATGAAAAATTCTGTGATTGTTTCATTTTGAGGTTGTCACACTTGTCTATTGTTAGATAGAAGATGAAGAGTAGGGGAAATGGTACATTTGTCAGCAATGCAATTTTACTTAGAAGTTGTTCTAGTGTTATTTACGTTTTTAAAATAAAATAAAAAAGAATCACACACGCAGATAATAAATTATCATTTATTAATGAACGTACAATTACCGCCGTACAACGTTGTCTTGATAGTAATAAGTGAAGCAGAGCTTTTTAAATCTTAAATGGTCTACCAATCTCAGATTGTAATTTTGGAGGAACAAAATAGAGAAATCATCTTTTTGTCTAACTGGGAATAGTATCCTTATCTTACCAACGGTTCTGAACGCGTGTCTTTTGCAAACAAAATATATATTCTAAAGTCAGTGAACAAATGTAAAGAAGTATGTACGGCCGTACACAAGCATTACAAAGTAATTATTATGAACTGTACATGTTGGCATGCATGCTTAGGGATTGGTTTAAAGTTACTACTGACTCGGTTGTTCAAGCAAATCATATTAATGTGTATGTACTTTTGTTTTAGTTTAAATTATTATTTAAAAAAATTTTTTTTTAAATATATGGCTGACTATCAGCTGCGTATCAGTTAAGTTTCTTCTTTAGCTAATTTTTAAAAAAAATTTAAACATTTAACATTACTCTATAGCCAAACATTACAGGAAAAACAGATGAATCTCATACATTTGATCAGATGTAGCATATAAATTACATAAATCTGATACATTTAATGATACAAATATGATACATTTAATTACACGAATATGATACATTTAATTACACGAATCTTATTCATTTAATACATGAATCTGATACATTTAATTGTATTGGCATACTGCAATAAACTCATCTTAATCCCGCAACTAAAAGACTTCAACGTTTTTTATTTATTGTAAGTAACACTCGGCCATATTGCGATTCCATGACATGAATTTCGGGTTTTGTTAATTAGCAAACGGTCTTAAATTAAAGATTTAATTTAATTGATACATCTGTACTTTTTTCCCATATACGAATTGCACAGATATGGGTGTACTGGCTGAGCCAACCAATCTGCTACGAATGAAAAACACAGTCCTTGGACAGTCTGCTCCCTCACTCACAAATAGCTTGGTAAGTTTTTGTTTTCATTTTTTCTTCTAAATCTGTGCACATTAACACTCAAAAAACGTGACGCTACGCGCATGAAATGAAACCTTATAGAGAGACAGATGTGGTAATTTTTTCTAAATCATTTGTGTGTGTGTGTTTACAAATGGATTGGAAAGATGATATAAATATGCTTGTTCCCGTGTATATTGCATGAGATTTAAATAAAGGTGCTAAAGTGGGGTAGTGCTGCAACCTTTCTGGATGATGTCTTCTTGGACACATTCTGCAAATCAGTTTTACTTCATTTTCATACTTCTTTTTGTTTGCTGGCTTGTTTAGTTGCGTCTTTTTTAGGCCTAATCATATCAAGTGCAATAACCCCTTATGTAAATTAAGTCTAGTTTCATAAGCCAATAACCTGGTTTGATTAAAATATAGCTTGGTTCCATAAAGAAATAGCTTTATTTTATAAGTAAAAAGCTTCGTTTTATTAACAAATAGCTTGGTTTCAAAAACAAATAGCCCATGTTCATAAACACAGGGACTAGTTTACACCGACGAAAACCTGGCTCATAAGCATTATGTCAGGTTTCACCAACAAAAGGGGCTAGTGAGAAAAACGAAGAAAAAACATCCTAAACTTGTATTTTAACAAGCACTTTTGCACTTACAAGCCCACATGTTTTATTAATAAATAATCTAAATTAGACATTGATCAAATTATCCCCTAGGCGCGTCTTGTGAGGTATCAATTAAAAAAGAAGAATATTGTCTTTATAATATATGAAGGTTTCCATTCCTTAAAGGTTTCACCATATAAAATGCTCCGCCCATGCAACCAGACTAAATGTGAAAATTCTTCTGCATGATTACCTCTATATGATTTATTCTTCTGTTTCCTGTTCAAAGGCAAAAACAAAAAGAATAGAAAATGTAATAAAAATGTGCTGGATATGTTCTGTGTAATGAAATCCAAACAGCATCCAGCTGAGCCTTAAATCAATTGACCACTGGAAGATTGTGAGTGATGTCTGTTGGATCGAAGCCGGTCTAAGCCAGTAGCATCGTGGGCTTGTCTGGTGGCCTTGACAGGGAGGGGTAGTGGGGGTTGGGACACGTCAATTTCACCGGGAGACCGGCACGTTGGTATGACGTCAATGATTTTTGCATAGTTATCTAGTTCATATATCAAGTTTTTGTCAAACTCACTGACTTGTTGACCTATATTTTCGAGTAGAAACGAATATAATTCCCTATGCTGGATGTCAGGGGGTTAATAAAAGGGAATTAAAAAAGACAGGTTCTGTATGAAAACTGCAAAGGAATTTATTGATTCTAAGAAAATTATACTTATCTAACCATTATGCATGTTAATTTCGTTCAATTTTATATTTTAAGATAAGGAAACTAATGAATTTGAAAGTTATATTTTCCCACTCTATATTAAAATCAGAGAGAGTGCTCTTTTTCAATTAGTTGTAAAATAATTGTGTATCTAATAAAATATTTTTATTTCATTTTGACACCTAGCCAGATAATGTGCCTTTGAAATGATATTTGTATATTAGGTTGAGATTAAATCTGAATTAAATTATTCCATTATTGAGAAATGGCCTCTAGAATGAGGGAGAATAAAAATCAAACCAAATAGCTGCGACTTAGCCATTATGGTTAATGTCTGCACTTATTGTGATGACAAGACGCGGGTGGTACTTGTGTTGTATCTGTCTAGCTGGCATAAGAAGACTGGACCTGATATATGCTGAGGGGTGACCGACCGGACAAGAAGCAATTATAGATATTGTAAGAAAAAAAATCACAACATAAATTTAGCAATTAAAATTTCTTTGAAAAAGTAATAACCAGTAATAAATTAGTATATTTTTTAGACCGTAAAAGATGTATTTAATGGGTCTTAAATTGAACTGTTCCATTCTTTGAAGCACATTAAATTTGAATAATACAAAAGAAGTCATTTAGATGTTTTAAAAAATGTTACTTTTACTGTAATTATAATTTCAATGTGGGTAAAAATGAAGAAAGTAAAGAAATCAAATAAAGTTAATTCAACTAAACTTTAAGCAATGAAATAAATTATTAAAACTCTTATTATTATTTCAACATATATCTAGTGATATCTCTACAGTACTCGATTAGGAATTGTACTCAACATATTTAATTATTACTTTTTCAATTTATTTTCTATTATTTTTGTGTTCAGTTGTCTATTGGTTCAGTTGTGTGTGTGTTTATTTTCTCCTGTGTTCACTTTTCTGTGTGTTCAGTTGTCAGTATGTTTACTTGTCCAGTGTTCAGTTGTCTGGGAATCATTCTTTGGTGGTTCAAGGTTTGAAGAACTCAAAGTAAGAACACAAATATACTAGTTGTCATCACTGCATCCTTGTTATTCAAGTGGCATTAGTCAAATCTTACCACTCAAGGTCAAGAGACCTGGAAAAAAAAGCCTTTCTCTCCTTCAGTTTAATAAAAACAAAATGCGTGTCAGGGCTATAACCTCTACATGCCACAGGAATAATGTCAAGTTTGAAATGAATAAGTAGCTGGCCATTGAAGAAATAGGTTGTCATTCTGACTGTATACATATCTAGAAGAGTATATTTTTAAAATGTACCACAAATAGGAGGATGAAAATCGAATGCCCCCTTTTTGAGGAATTGTAAATTCTTAAGTTTTGTCATGTAAAGTGCAAGATTATGTACCCTTATAATGTTATTTGTATGTCATGGGTGGCCAGACCTGTAGTAACTGAGAGTCATTTTAATCATTTTTAAAAAAAATTGTTGAGAGCTGCATTGAAGCAGTATGGGTCATTAAACCTGGCTTGGAAATCTTCCAGTAATCCTTATAATATATATTTTATAAATTGTACGCGAGCCGCTATGTGAACACAGAAAAGCCGCAGCATGCGGCTCTTGAGCCGCGGTTAGACCACCGTTGGTATATATAATCAAAACTTATGATATAAATTTGATCTTTTGTATAATTGTACTCTTCTGAATAGAATTACACTTTTTAAAACTGGTTTCACAACCCCAAACCTTTTAAAATAAAAGAAATCTTCAACTTTGAAAGGTGTATTGTAACAAAGGGCAAAAAAAGTAATAAATCGAGTTCTCATTTTTATATATACAAGAGTAAAAGAAACTAAAGTTTTAACTTCAATTATATAGCAATGTGATGACATGCATCATCGAAAACATATTCTACTCATCTTTAAGCCATTTGAGACTAGTTTTTAAATCAAACTTGCACTCTTTTTTTCCTTTAGAAGGATATATCAGTGACCAGAAGAAATAGCAGAAACTATGGCCGAAAATCTGTGGTTACTTTGACTTCCACATCACCAACCTTGCCACCAAGGTGCCCCTCCCCACAGATACATCCTGGTAGGTTTATGTATTCTTATGTACACTTTTTATTTGCATTTTATGAATGTGCTGACCACTCAAAATTTTTACTGTGGTGGATGTGCTATTCATTCTATTTTCTTTAATCTAAGAATGCCAAAATGTTTTTTACCCTACAAGCATGCGCTAAGGGTCTATAACTCGTTTATAGCCAAGTAGACGTTGCGTGTTTTTTAAAAACCAGTTATACCCCTTGTTAATAGTCAGTTGTTTTATTTATTTTTTTGTTGTTGTTACCCACACAACTATTTTTAATTGCAGTATAAAGTATTATTAATTAAAAAAGAAATATTTGACATGAACCATTTAGTGTAACATTAAAATCCAATAACATTTAAGAAATAAGTTTAAGTTTTAAATCATCATAGCTGGAGTTGGAAGTTCTTAATGGCTTGTTAGCCTAACATGGACATCTTCTTTGTAAATATTATTTAATAGTAAGAAAAATTTACTATTAAATAATTACTTTTTTAAAAACTTCTTTTATATAACATTTGTTCAACATACTAAGCTAATTAAATTTTCATTGAGTTGCAAAAGGGTTGTTATCAAAGATAATATATAATACCAAATTTTCATTTCTACAATCTTGAAGATTAAAAAAAAATAATTCTTGTTCAGTTGTTTTTTCCATGATATAATGGTTTTATTATGTTATGATATTATTATAGTTATATGTACATATGGATCAGTGTATAGATTTATGTATAGATATTAGGGCTTTTAACGATTAATTTAAATTTAATTGTTAACTTTTGAAAAATTAACGATTAATTAATCGTTAACTTTGATTAAAGCCAAAAATTGAAATTTATGGTGTCACAAGTAACATTTATTAAACGTACTTATCGAAAATCGAAATAACTCTGGAATGTCTTCTTTATATGACATCTTTTAACCAACAACGCAAACAGACAAGTGTATTGACATCACATGGTTCAAGTGATAAGCGGGTCTTATTGACAATATAGTCAACCGAGCTGAACAATCGTTCACATTGCTTTAGATTGTCTCAGCTGAAGTTTCTGATTCTGTAGTGGATGTTTGGTTTGCAGGTGATATGTAAGCAGAGTGTTAGAACCATGGTAGAAACCTTCCATTTAAGCAGCGCGGCTTCACAGATATTTGACCAACTCCACGCAGGAGTTTAGAATCACCGCGCAGCAAATTTGGTAAAATATTGCAAAAAAAATTGACGTTGTGCAACTTTGCATATGGGTTGTTGTTTTTTTAAACTTTGCACACGGACCAACCATGCTTAGACTTAGAGGGAACATTGCATGGTAGGCAAACGAATTCTCTCAATGGACACAATAACCTTTAACAACATTTTGAACATTCACGTCAGTCAATAGTTTAAAACCAAAATTTTCGTGTAATCATCTGGAAATTAGTATATATTTATTGCCCGAAATATTTTACTTTTTGACTTTCACTACATTTATAAGTGGTGGGTCGATGAATCGTACAAAAGTTTTTTAATTGTTAACAAATTTAAACGATCAATCGAGGAATTAATCGTTAATTTCCGCAGCCCTAATAAATATGTATTTACACATTTTTCTGCCCATAGATAGATACATTTAATGATGAAAAGTTGATAAAGCCAAAGATTTAAAATTAAGAAATTGCATCCTTTTTTCTTTTTTTTTAGTAACATCAATGTATTGTTCACAAAGCCTTGCAATTTTATTTTTTAAAAAAAAACAATTTAATATAAATTTTGTGAAGTTCCTTTTGTGAAGTTCTTGTACTTGCTTTTGTGCCTTTTATTTCCTTTTCCTCTATTATTTGCATTCAAAACAGCCCTTTCCTTATTTCAATAAAAATTTTCTCATGTCGACAGCTTACTTTCCTGTACCTATTACTGCCTCTCGTGGAGATCATACTCTTCTGCATTGTCTTTTCCCCCATTTCCTACTAAATTATACGTTCACCACAATCATTCTAAAGTGCCTCTCACTGTCTCCCGAGGAGATATAACTCCTCTGCACTCAGTGTAAGCCTTTGTTTAAATACCTAGCCTGGACTCCACTTTGACCACTATCAGCTCTATATACTGCCACCAAACCGCCTCCCTGGTTTCACAGCCTGTCTCTCCATGCTCCAGCCCTTCCCGAATTCCATCCATCGATCGACACACAACCCGGCTTCCCTACAAGATGGCTGGGCTACATAACACATGTCTCGTCTCGTTGATCAAACTCACATTTTGTCAATTATTGCTTTCCTTAAGAAATGCTTTTAGGGTTAGCTATGTAAGGGGAAAAAACTGGTAATGGAAACATGTTGTCAACAACAGTTACAAATGGGGAGATGGTGTGATTTATCTAAAATGAAATAATGACACGCTATCATAAAGTTTAAATATTTGTGGTTGAATCTAGCTCTTTATTGTCGCCCCATTATGAAGTATAATTTATGTTGACAATTTTGTAAATGTTAACGTACAAAGGCCCACAAATATACAAAACCATAACAAAATGCGGTAACAGTGATATTGTTATTGATAATAAGCAATGTATTTAGGACAACCCTTACATTAGACCACACAAATGTAAATATACATGTATGTATTTATATATATTTATTAAACAGAACGGGGTGAAATTGGGCGTCTAATTAGGTCTGTTGCATCCCTGATACGTCTTCAGATTTTACAAATTTGTCGTACATTGTCATAGACGTTCGTAGATCAGGAAGTCCGAAAATTCAATTGTCCGAGAGTAGATTCTACTTTTGTTAAAAGTTTCTGAAGCTTTTTTTAAATAAAAATATAAAAGTCAATGGAATTGTAGGAAAGTTTGCTGTTGTAAAAACAAAAGTGGTATTATATTCTATTATACACCTTAAAGAGCTCCAATATACCATTCTACAATGACAGTGAGCTCATTCAGCTCTATATGTTGGGACTGGCTAAAACATTTTGGAGCATGACAACGTATACAATTGGCTTGTGCATTCCGTACTAAAGTACTAGCATACTAATACAAAAGTGTCAGTTAAAGCTAAATAATTTATCCATTTGAATTGATGGCAAGTTTACATTAGTATAACTACCTTATTTCGCCCTGAAAACTTGAAAGCCTTGATCATTATGCGGTGACATTTACAGACATTAATATTTGACAAGCGCTGAAACAATTTCCTGTAAAATTTATAGATAGATGAATTACAAAATTTCTAATGAAAATATTTTTGTAAATATGTATTTGGCAAGCTAGTGAACTCATATTACAGTACAAAGCAATGGAGTTATTAGTAGCTTTGAATGAAATAGGCAAAGTGAATTTGGGCCGAAATAATGATAAATAAAAGTTGAACCAGTTATCAGTTATGTCGTAGTTACAAAGGACTAGAATAAGTGTGAGACAACATGTGTATAACGTTTGGTAAAAATATTGTTAGTGGCTTGGAGATGTTTCCCAAGACGATTGAAAACAATACCTGACCGATGCTCGCCGTGTAGACCTCCCCCATGCCCCATTCCCCCAAAATGTGTTTCCCACGACCTTGGACCATGGTGGGTTTTTTGTCGTTGTTTATTACGCTTATGTCTTAGACTCAGTCATGGTGGTTAGCTTGTTTATTCCTACAAATCCTTACCGCTTGGAAAACATACACTAAACATCTTTAAAAAGTGTCAGTGAATATTGTGTGATAGAAACTACAGCCGAAGATGATTAATATGATGACATGTTGAACTCTCCTCTCTACTCTCCGCCCCCCCCCTTCCTGAGACGAGCAAGATGTCTAACACTTTGTTAATCTCACAATCTCAGTTGTCAGCTTATCCCATCTGATGCCACGTGGGGAAGACTGGCCCTAATCGATTGGTGATATTCTCGGCATCAAATTCAGCTCCAGAAATCTTCTTGTTCAGTCACTCTCAACATCACTCACACGTTTCATAACAGGACCCAGAGAGAAATATCTGTATAAATATAATCAGTTTTCTATATAAGCGTACATTTCCTAATACTTGCAGTCGTAACTGCTTACATCTTTTAGGAAACCGCCATTTATTGAGAAAGACACAGTCCAGAAATATATCTGCAGGTAATGGATCTTTGGTAGTGTTTCTTAACATATGTGTCACCCAATTAAGTGCAATTCCCCACTCTTTCACCCACCCACCCCCGAAACCGAAATAAACAACACCATTTGAGAAAGTGCTATTTTTTAAAAATATGATCTCTAAAGTATTAAGCAACTACATCAATAAAGTTGAGTAAAAGTTTAGTTTTGGAGTTGTCATTTTTTCTGTGTACTAGATAATGCTAATGCCTTACTGCATTCCTTTCGGTCTTTCATAAAAACGTTTCCTTACTAATTTATGCCACCTCCTCACTTGTCCCCACCATTTTGAAGACTTCTAACCTTGCCTGCCAAAAAACCATACACAAGCGACAATAAACAGTACCCTTTGCTCTTCAAAATTAAAGTCACTATTACATGTATATACAAACTCTTCAAATATATACATTTTTAGTTAGTGTAAGGTTAAAAAAACAAACTAGATGATGTATTAGCTATGAAATGTGTTATGTATAGGATGTCTATTGATTGGTTTTTTCAAAATTGTGGAATGATGGTTGCGTGTTGCCAATGATTTATTTATTTTGTGTTTTATTATCAATTTAAACGAGAAAAAATTGCTGGGTGCTGGGGTGGAGTTCTAGCTGCTTATGCGTTAAAGTGATTAACTTATTGAGGAAAACTTCATTAAAAAATATTACTGGTTTTACCTTATGTTTAGTGGTTTGTAAGATGGCACCACCAAATCGAAAGACACACTGCAAACGTGGAATCAGACCTCGAGGGCAGGTTTCAATAACAACCCTAAACTGCTGCTCTCCATCCCACGCGACCAGGCTTTGATACAATTAAGAGATCGCAAATTGCGTTGTTTTGTATGTTTAAAAAAAAATCAATTTCACGGAAACCCTAGTCACTTATTCTTTGCATTATATCTTGCCGGAAATGGGATTTTATTTCCCTTTTCCGAGTATTATTCAAATCTTCATAGTTCAGAGGATATTTAAGAGTGTTTTCACATTTATCTAAGTACACCCAGAAAACTTTCTTTTCAGCGTTTTAGAGTACAGATAATGGTTTGGGTTTGTTGAAGCTCATAGGTGCTGAGGCTACTTCCACTCGCAGCATATATGCATTTCCTCTCTCTACCACTAACTATGGTAGTAGCAGTGGTGTGGTTCTCACTGCTGAATTTCACCTAAAGCTATCTGCATATTACTATTGTGCAAGATTAGACATCTGGTTTAGCCATAATCAATATATAAAATTACACTAAATCAACAGTACATTGATGAATTAACATTGTTTTAGACCAGAAATGCCACAGAGAGAAATTCTGAACATACTGTGTAGAGGCATGTTGATATGTAAAGCTAATAAACATTATGACAATCTAATTTACCGTGCCTTCGCTGTTTTAGTTATGACTGTTAATGTTGTTGTGAGGGCCGATGTGTACAAACTTGCAGTGAGACCCGACATGAGATGACATATTGTTCTTTTTACGAGTCTACACAATCAGCGAGTTATATCTTTGATTTTAAGTTGTTCAAACGAGCATTCGTCACGTTCAAATTTTGGCACGAAAAATATTTGAAATGTTTATCTTAGAGATATTTACGAAATCATTTTCCCATCTACAACTCTAAGGGTGAGATGTATAGGTAGTAAATAAACCTTTAGACATGGTTGACTATATAGTGACAGGTCGGATGGCCACTAGGCCTTGATCCGTCACAGGGTTAACAACACCTAGGGTGACTGGTTTAGTAGACACTGGACAGTATGGTTAGCGGGACCATTACGCGACTATTAACTTGGACCAGTAACATTTAACTAGACGCTGGTGAGTTCTTACACATTTCGCTCTTATTACATCCTTTTAGCTTACGTCTGTAATGTCTCCTCAATGCTAAGTTTCATTGATTTTGATTGAAGCCAAACTGATTCTCTGAAACTCGCTCACAATAAGTTGAAATGACCTGACTTTATAGGTATATATTAAAAAGTGAATATTTTCAGACAAATGTTTCCCCATTAGACAGACATGCTTTCGGATAACATGCAATGCAATAGTTCAATAGTAAACATGTTAGTTAACACCATTAACGGCATGAATTATATAAACTAGGCTTAACCATCGATCTGTTATTGCTCGTATTTATTTTACCTCCACGACTCACTTTTACCCCAGACGATTGGTTGATCAATTGAAGTGATCGTCTCTGGCCTATAGGTAACAGAAATTATGATATAATATCGAGTTCAAAAGCTTTTAAAAATTTCCTGTAGCGGCCCTAAATGTCTACGAAAAAGTGTGGCATCAGATTATAATTACATGCTATAATTATTATAAAGATAAAAATATTTCAGTCATTAAAAAGTTTATTAATAATCCCCAATTATTGAATATGTTGTCTTGAACTCGTGTGTCAGTAAAAACATTAAATGAGAAAGAGCCAGTAATGGTTGCGTTAAATGAGTCAAATTCTTATTTAAATAGCTTAAATGTAACGGTACATTGATTTTTCAGAAAAATCCCATGTATTTTATAGTTTACTTGTAATCATTAATAAAAGACAAATCAATCACTGACAAGATATCGTATACAAATGAACTGAAAATAAAATGAAATAGTAGTACCAAAGAAATCTATAAAAGCATATTTTAAACAAATATATATTTTTAATAATACTGTTTTAAGCTATTATATCTGGACAGAGACGTTTTGTATTTGATTCTCGAATATACATTTTCATAAAACCGAGGAATACAAAAAAGTCATAATCGGCACAGATTTACTTTAATTCCCAAACATATCTGAAATTTTGCCAAATCAATAAAGTTAAAGGTTGCATTTTGTTAAAGTGGGTAACCTGGATTAACGAGATATTAACAATCTCTGTTATATTTGATTTGAAAAGTGCACTTATAGTTAAAATTATTTCTTCACCTACCGATCTATTTTGGCGTTAGCTTCTGTTGTGAAGGCAAATATGGACGTTTGCTTAAAATAAATACCAATTAATAACAAGAACTGGGGGAAATTACTATTACAAGACAGAGCTGTGAAGTTAAATTAACTATTACTATTACACTCAAAAATTAAAACGTTTCGGCAAACCCCTTCATTAATTGGCATTCTTTCCCAAATGTCTAGTTAGAGTTGGCAGTTCAAAGATGAGAACAAAAAAAGTACCCATAGCAAAAAGGAAAGAACTTTTAAATTGCACCAATAAAATGTCTAATCTTAACGAGTGAGAAGACTAAAGACTTGAAATTAGTAGAAATAAGATTAAATACATATAAAATTAGAAATTAAGAAAAGCAGCGTGTTTATATTTAAATTTTGGTTTATCATTAAATCAACGACATGTTTCTAGAACACAAGCCAATATATCTTGTGTGTGTGTGTGTGTATATATATATATATATATATATATATATATATATATATATATATATATACTAGGGGCAATTACCCGGCTTTTCCGGGTTTAACAGCAACAAAAACAACAACAAAACAACAAAAACAGAACAACAACAAAATCAACAACAAAAACAAAACAACAACAAAATCAACAACAAAACAACAAAAACAAAACAACAAAAACAAAACAACAAAAACAAAACAACAACAAAAACAACAACAGCAACAAAGCAACAACAAAACAACTACAGCAACAACAACAAAGCAACAACAACATGAAGGACATTGTCGTCGCAGGGCAAGAGATGTGGACAACAACAACAGCAAAAACAACACAAAAACAACAACAGCAACAGCAACAAAAACTGCAACAAAAACAACTGCAACAACAACAAAAATAACAGCAACCAAAAAACAACTACAACAACAAAAGCAACAACAACAAAACAATTATTTTATGGCGATAGTCGCCTTCTTGTTAATCTCGACACCAAAATGTTTATTATTTTGCGTCATTATTTTACGTCTTAATTTTCAATAATTTTTATTTTATATAGCTCATATAAGGAAAAACTACATTTTGGGCCCCCGGCCCCCAGTATATATTATATATTTACGCTCAATTATCGCTGATACCTAACGCTGAGGGACATCACTCTGCTTTTTTTTAAATTTTGCGTTGTAAGCAGTGCTGATTGACTCAAATAGTTATTTTTTGGTGCAGTAATTTGGTGCGCTGCTTTCTAAAATTAGTTTAAAAATCGTGTGGTGATTAGCACTGTAAAAATTATTATATAAATGCTTTGTTTAATTTTCAGGAATATTTCGTGTTTATCATACAAGGATAAGTTACTTGGGCTTTTAAATAAAAGTGGGCGCCGCAGCACAACCTATATTATATACATATTTTGTGTACATTTCAGGAATATTTCCTATCAATGATACAAGGATAAGTTACTTACGCTTTTTACATAAAAAATATTTTTAAAAAAAACAATTAAAAAAAACATTATAAAATACTTTGTGTACATTTAAGATAGTTTAATATTACGTATTTATCATACAAGGACAAGTTAGTTGGGCTTTTGAAAAAGGTGGGCGCCGTAGACGCCACGGCGCCGCAGCACAAACTAGTCTTATATATATGGAACGAAACCTGTTTAATAACCTTTCCGGTATAATTTTGTGTACGTGTACCAAATTTCACGTTATTTGGTTGTCTGGATCTTGAGTTTATAGGGAACAGACCGACAGACAACAAATGCGTCTTATATGTATAAACTTTATATCAGGCGACTTCCGCAGGATCAAAACTCTCTTGCGTCCATTAAAGTATCTGCCTATATTGTATTTTAGTGTGATGGACTTATGTGGTGATGCTTTATCACCGAATCAGTTCAGGTGCCCTGTTAGTGATAACTGTTCTTCTAGGTGTATTCAATTGTCAACCGATGCTCAATAATTCTATCATCTGTGTTAAAAGCAATTTTTCATATCTCTCAAATTGTTAAACCAATACCAATAACTTTCTGTATGCTTATGGTCTGCGGCTTGAACTCTTTGTTATGTTACCAATATCGCCCCCCCTTTCTTTGCACACATATCTAGACCATAATAATTGAGGGGCAAAAAACAACAAATAAAAGTAGTAGGTTTCCGTGGCGCCTCCTTGTTTAAGCCAACCCTTTCCGTCAGTCGAGTTATTGTCTCGTGTGAGCGCTGTGTCCTCGCCACCAGAAGCCATGTAACCGTGGTAACTTGATTCGTTGTGTGTGGGGGGCGGGGGACTGGATTTGCCACAAGGTGTCTGGTGGACTAAGACAGTGCTGTTTCATTTTATTTGCTGCTTTTTTTTTAATATTAGTTTGTGCAAGCAACACGTTGTGTCATCGGTGTGTATAGACAACTCCTTTTTGTGTTGCACCGTGTCACTGTGTTAGTATATAAGGCTGTGTTTCATTGGCCAGTCATAGGATCTTCTAAGTGGTTAGCCACTTTCATGCTTCCTGAGATACAAGTCTGGTCTATTGACCCCATTTTATGGCTCAGTACGTGATAAGCAGCTTTTAGTGCTGTTGGTGGATTTCAACCGTAATTTCACACAATTGATTACCCTCGTTTATTCTCTTGATAAACGATTCGTACCATCTGAAACAAAAATGAGCCACATAACATGTGTAGCGTGTGGTAATCACAAAGTTCATTTATTGTGCCCTGCAGTAATTGCCATTGATTCTTCTAAATTTTACAGTTATTTTGTGTTTTAACTTTGTATACATGTTCTTGATATATTTAAGAAAATATAACTCATTTCTAACGATGACATAAAAATGACTTTGAACTTAAACGTCTTAAGTCTTAAGGAATCTAGTTCTGTTTCACCAAAAAGCAAGCATTTTGCTGCTCTGGTGTCTTTTTAAAACCTTATGTTACATGATGAAACAAGCGCCATCTGGTCTCATGCAGTGCGTTATTTGCTCACGAAAATATTTTTTGGGGCACCTTAATACCTAAAATGAAAAAAAAATGGATGGTAATGTCATTTAAAGTCGTAGAATAATTTTTAAACTCAAAGACGATGAACAATCACAATCGAACACGCTATTTAAGAAACATATTATATAAAAACCTATATTTTTATTGCAACAGAGGATCTCAGTTTGATCAAAGTTGAAGCTCTCTTTAAAATATTAATAATTCATTTCAGCATCTTTTCCCCGCGGAACGTACACAATAATTGATTTATGTAATGGCATTAAAATAATGAAGTCATTCTAAAGGCCGACAAATTACCTTTTTCGGTTAAAAAAAAAGTTACGTATGTTCAAGGCACTGAGGTCAACTTGTTGATTTCGAATGTAATCAGGTTGTTCGTGTCGAAAGGAAACTAATTGCTCAATTTACTTGTTGTTAATAAGATAAACTAGCATACACCGCAAACTTGCTAATAGATAGTGCAAAAAAAAGGGGGGGGGGACGAATACAACAGTAGCACGAACAAATCGGAACAACGCGAGTGAATGTTTGGCTCCGAAGCAGTTTTGGGAAGTATTTCGGACATTAAGACAATTTTTGCCTTGCCACCATATTCTCCTGAAGTATTCATGCACTGAGTGTATTATTGAGAGTGTGTGACTACGTTTCCGTGACTGAGATCAACGGAGAGCTCGTCGCCGAAGTTATCCCAATGTTGTGAACCAAATTATGTAACAGCCATGTTGCCGAGCAGAACTTCGTCTATGATCTTTTTCCAGAAATGTGCTACCGATAGAAACATACCGTTACCTGATGAAGGAATTAGTATAACATTGAACAAAGCTTTCCTCCCTTGAAATACATGCGAAGCGGTTAATTATGTTTGCTAAGCAAGGGGAAAAAGAAAGGGCATAAATATAAACATTTTTAAAAATTAAAAAAAAATGTTGCCCCTGGGGCAACCTGATACTTTCCGCATGTCAGGCGGATGTAATAACCAATACACTACGAAATACGTGTACTTTGTGAAGAACAACGAAAGTGAATGCAAAAAGCATTGCTGGTCTCAAGACATGCCCCACCCCTCCATTACCTTCGCTTTCCAACCGTTAACTGTGATTAGTTGACCCTAGCGAGGGTCATTCGTCATGCTTACTTGCACATACTCGTTTAAGAGAAATAAATATATAGATGGTTATCTTTATTCACAGTCTGAGTGGAGCAGTTGTCGCCCAAAGGATCCACTGGGTTGTCGAGAAACACCCTTATGTAACAGTGAACATTGGTAATGCGATTTATAATTATTGTCATCAATATGAATTTAAAATTGAGACTCATTTTGTAAAGAAAAAAAATCATGAATAGCCAACATACCATGTTCAGTTTATGTTCACCGTCAAGCAAAATCATCAAAGGTTAAAGTAAACAAACATTGTAGACAATAATCACAAGGAGATTTTTTTAAAAATTAACGTTTATTTACAAAATGAAATAATTTAATAAAAATTGCTCATATTTTGTATTAAATTCTTAGCACTTTTAGCCTCAGGTTTACACGGTAAGTTTAAACTTTCCTTTATGATTACACGGGCATTGATCCCTGTATATACCCCGTCCTCATTAAAGAATAACCTAGTATGGCAGTCCATATGTGATTCGATCGCCAAGCTTGCTTAGTTCTGGCCAAATGTTGAGGTCATTAGTGAATAAGTTGCAGGAGTCTATGTCTGGAGCTAAGGGAATATCACGGTGACATAATGGTGGGAGACAGTTATGATATGATCTCTTGTTCCGAAGTGGTTGGGTATTTCTAGTGGAGTTTTGTCTTTTTGATCAGATAAATTAAATTAAAACATTAGTCTTTCAAGTTCCACTTCGAGTTTTTTGTGAACGCAATTTATAATGCTATAAATATAAATCATTTATAACGTACTAGATTGTGTTAACAAGTATTTCTTTTTTTTTACCCTTCAGTTTTTGGGTGGTCTTTTTAATTTAGACCTGGTAATTTGACTGGTTCGAGTCGGGATCGGGGTGTTACAAAAGACTAATTTTCTTATCCAATGGTTTTGAAAAATACATGCTTGGAATCAGTAACAGCTACGAATGCATTAAAGTTTTTACAGTTGAAGAATTAAAACACTAATCATGTAAATAATATAACCCTAATCTAGCGGTTTTCATCTTATATGATTCGACAAGCATTTTATAATATAAGTAACAGCGCTTTGTTTCAATTTCTAACAATGCCACGGATAAGAGTAATCGACTAGGAAATAATGCAAACATTTTCTTTTTTTAAAAATATTTCTAATAGCGGTTACTTCCAGTTTTGTTTAACTATAATAAGCTAATTTACCCATATTGATATTAGAAAATAGCAAAATTTTACCTTTTTGTACACGATTACAAGATACTACTGTTGACAGGAACAAAATGTGTTTTAAGTTAACATGTAGGACGCAATATTCATACTCTTTTGTATAAGAAGGAGCTCTGTAACTGGTAAGATAAGATAAATTAATTTTAAAATATCTTAATTGCATCGGTTTAGCGGGGAAGGTTGTTGTTTTTCCACACTGGCGAATGCTAATATCATAGCCAGTACGACATGGTGTGAACTTACGTTACGAGTTTCAATGGTCTTAATCGCAAGGGTTTTACGCCATGACCTTTACCACACCGAAACCTCCTTAACGGCAAAGGGCATTCACATGAGTGCATCACACATCTGTACTGTAGTCTTTCCGCAACTAGGATATAATAGCTTTTCTTGCTACTTAAATGAATCAGTGCGTGTTGAAGCTGTTTTGGGTAGCATGAGGTGCGGGAGACACCGCAGCAACCCCAGTGGGCGTTGGGCTCATTCAGCGCGTTTCTTTACCTGTTTATCAACATCCAACGCACGAACCCTAATTACACACCATTGGTGGCAGCGTGTGTCTAGTCCAGTGTTTGGGTTTCAGATTAAAACATCTTTGAATTCTTTACATATAGATAATTAAAAATAGAAATATTTTCTCATGATTTGAGGAAAATGCGTGTCATTAATGTGTTTGTTTTTCCATTTTCTTATGGATATGATTATATTAATGTGAAAGTGTATTCGTTCCAGTTATTGTTTCAATGACAAATTGACGAATGGCGAGTACTTAAATGTCATGTGCACCTAATAATCCTTTCATCAAACATTTGTTTAGTCACTGCAACATTTCGTAAGGTATTGCCATTTGTATTCTGAAATATTTGCTATCCTTCGCCTGCTTAAATGGTGAATAATTTTATTGTATTGTATCAGGATGAAATCGTATTTCGTTATTTAAGTGAGCCTTTAAAAAATACAAGGCTGCTTCGAATCAAGTAGGTTTCGGGCTTCTTAGCCAACTTTTTAACACGCCTGTTGTTTGCGAGTTTTAAACGAGGAATTATTGGTTTATTTATAAAATTGTGGATCATGTGAGACTAGTATGTTTTCTATGGGATATCAAATGTAGGACTCGAAACACTCAACTTAGCATGGATGATAACATGATTCTAATGTCGACTGTACGTCGGTCCTCCCACCATAACCTGTGGGGCTCAAATTCAGAAGACAATCTCCACTTTCCTGGCTGGGAGGAATTTCTCCAGAAACAGCGAAGCCGTAGCAAGTCAAGATGCTACAATCGTTCTCTGCTCCTTCCGGACATCTGTGGTGAGATACTTTAAGTTAATTATTTGATAACATATCCCATATATTAACTGTTGGATCACTCTCACCACCAAAGAAAAGTAGGCAAACGATGTGTTGGCTGTTTAAATAATGGGTTGTTACATAACTTTCTGGACCAGTAATTTACAAATAAAGACTTTGATCTGCTTAGCTAAATGGTTAAAATATTAACAAGTTCAAATTGAAACAATTTAAGTTGTTCATGCAAATATCTAGAAAAGTGATTATTAATTATATATCTTACAGACAAATGATTTATAGTCAATACATTCAAATAGTACGCCATTCATATTCCTCATACAGCCATCCCTTCCTTTAAACAATAAAAGTTTTGAAACTCAAAATAATAAACAATTTAATCCCTTTCCATAATAACAAATAGCAAATAAAAATTCGGCGTAAAGTACTTTTTAAACGGATGGAAGCAGCTCTGTTATCGTCTTGCTTTGCTTAACATCGCCGATAAGACCCGCCCCAAACCTCTTAAAAATGTAATTGAATTGATTAAACATGGGTCCATGTGCCAAATTTCAGCTCGATCGGATCACGGGAAGTGGGTCATTTTCGACTTTTGTTTTTCCGCCCGCCCATGAGATGTCATCTCATCATGATGAGATGACGACAGAGAGAGACGGCCGCGAAGTTAATATAAGGGATTTAAAAATGATCCACTTCCCGTGATCCGATCGAGCTGAAATTTGGCACATGGACCCGTCTCACCTAACAATGCATCGTATCAAAATTTCAGATCGATCGAACGTACCGTAATTAAATTAATGAGTTTTTAGTTTGTCTCTATACGACATATGTAATTCAATTTCACGGTTTGTTATTGTTTTTGTTCCACATGCCAGTTCAGTCCGCGCGTTGACGCGACCCAACAATGTACCGACGTGCTTTTGTTTACATTTTACGTGTCACGCTGAGCTCGGTCCAGCGATGGTGACTAGACCTTTCCCCTCTCCCAACCCCCGCCCCCCACCGCCCGGTTATACAGCAGGACTTAAGGCAGATTCAGTCTGTATATGTTTGTAGCTTTTGAACATGATCAATACTTTTAATTATGACTCATATATAAGGGGAAAAACTTTGTTTTTACGTTTTTTTTAAAATTTCATTTTAAATATGTTAATATTAAACACCGCACAAATGATTGTTTATGAAATAATGTATTGCTGGTGAACAGAGAGCGGGTGGGGAATTACATATAGCGGTAAAATTACTAGCGCTATGTGGGATTACTTAAAAGCTTGAATTCCCAGACCACTCGCTGGGGGATTAAATCAATGACAGCTTTTATAATCGGCACTGTTCTCCAGCGACTGTCATCCAATCGAGACGAACGGCTGTAACAGACTTGTGACGACAAAACATTAACGTCATCCACTGTTCGTTTACCTGTTGACCTACTTTCCCCGGGCTGCTGTCGTCATTACAGTACTATAATCAGAAAAGATATTAACAAATCAAAATTAAAATGTGCTACATGAATCATAGACTCAGTTTAGTTCTCTGTGGATCGAACAAGCTGGTAACAAGTCTTAGTGTCTTTTGAATCTTTTTTGCAAACTTCGCTTTAATGCTGAAATCTATATATAAAAAAAAAGCAAAGGCATTTAAAAAATGTTATTCAGCTTTGTTGCATTAAACAACGTGAACTAGAAATTATCTAAAATTATTATATATAGGGTGTCTTTAGTTGTCAAAATCTCTTAACAAAGTATCATAAATAGTAATATTATTAGTGGAACATACTAAGAGTTTTTGTCTTTAAACAATAAAATACATCCCAGATCGCAAAATAATTTTTTAATGAAATGTCCTACTTAATGCTTAAGAGTTAAGTGAAATTTTAATGTGTTAATTATACATTATATAAAATTCAAAAACGGAAAGTACATGTATTGTCCTAATAATTTTTCATAAAAAAAACAACGCCCCCTCCCCCCCCCCTTCGACAACCTCTGTTAATCCGGAATCCGTCTAAATTTAGAATTTCATTTGAACGCAAATGGTGTACACCTAAGGTACAACTCATTTTGTGAAGATGGGCTATTTGCTTTTAATTATATAACTGCACCAAAAGGGGATTTTCTGTCCCATGACTTGAGCAAACAGCACTGGTCAAATGTCCTCATCTTTGTTAGATTTTCGAAGTTAATATGTTGTTTTTCAATTCTAAAATCTGTATCATACCAATTATTTTTATGACCTTTAAGCGAATCTTACATTTATTTTGTGCTAATTTTGACGTCAGCTTTAAGTTTTACACGTAACTGTTGAGTCTGCAGGAAAATTTGTCTAGCCTATAAATCTACACAATGACTGTGTTTAAATAAATATGGACTAATATTCATTGGGATGGATGTCTTATAAACAGCATTGTAATAAGACCAGATAATTCGTTTACATCTTCATCTTTTTTTTTATTTTTAAAAAATATTTTTTTATACATATTTCTATCGGTTACTTCAAGATATATATTGCACTGTGGGGCCATCCATATATTACGTACGCAAGGAGGGGGGTCTTAAATTTACGGCATTTTGCGTACGGGGGGAGGGGGGTCTCGACTGAATGTGTACGTGCGCTTAACAAAGTTAATTTGCATAACACTAAGCTCTGGCTGCAAACGGCATTGGAGACTGACTGAGTCAAGACTGATATGCAATAATGTTTTATAATTTATTGCATACGAAATTTTGAATTTTGAATTACTTGGAAGTAATTAACATTTGCTTCAGACCAAACGTTTACACATTATTAAAATATATCCGTCGGATTTATATTTTCATTTCTTGAAATTAGATGAAGTTTCTCTTTCGCCCACCGTTGCCTTAGCCGTTATAAACACACAACGGGACGGCGATTTCACGCACCTAGGGGAAAAAGGGGGGGGGGTGTCTACATATTTGTGACGTGGGGGAGGGGGTGTTAGAGAAATGTGACATCAGATCAAAACTCGCAACTTTAAATAAAAGTGAAGACTCCCCCGTCAGGCCTTCATATGGACACCAAAGGGCAAAAGAAAACAAGGAAGACCAAAGGAAACCCTACGTAGAACAATCAAAAGGGAAAGCTCAACCATGGGTCTAAGAAATAATCAAGACCTAATAATACAATTGGTTACGGATAGTCGTAAATGGAAATCCATGACTTCTGCCCTATGTGCCGTCTTCAGCCGGAGAGGAAATAACTAACTAACTAACACGGTGTTTTACATGACTTCACAAGTGTTACGATATTAGAATGCAGGCCTACACTAAATAAATATTTAATATTTAAATGACAAAAAGCGTAACTTAAAATAAAAGTTCTGCTTAAATATTTGTTTGTTTACAATTTATTTAATGACGTTTTACATGGGCTTCGCGCGTGTTACGATATTAAAGTGCAGCCTTACACTAAATACATACTTAAACTTAAATGACAAAAAAGTGATTTGAAACATGAAAATTTTCAAAATTAAAAAATGCTTTTTTTTATTTGGGGCATTTTTGGACGTAATATTGGAAAAGAGGGGGGGGGGTCTAACTTTTTAGTGACGACGCGTGACGTGAGGGGGGGGGTGAAAATCGACCATAATCGCGGGACGTCATAAATGGATGGCCCCTAAGCTTTGACCCCCCGCCCCCCCCCAAAAAAAAACAACGCCGCATATATAATACTAGGGGCAAGTACCCGGCTCCCGCCCGGGTTTAACAACAACAGCAACAAAACAAAAACAACAACAAAACAACAAAAACAAAACAACAAAAACAACAAAAACAAAACAACAACAAAAACAAAACAACAACAAAAACAACAACAAAACAACAACTACAACAACAACAAAGCAACAACAACAAAACAACAAATACAACAGCAACAACAACAAAGCAACAACAACATGAAGGACATTGTCGTCGCAGGGCAAGGGATGTGGACAACAACAACAACAGCAAAAACAACACAAAAGCAACAACAGCAACAACAACAGCAACAACAACAAAAACAACAACAGCAACAACAACAAAAACAACAACAGCAACAACAACAAAAACAAAACAACAACAAAAACATCAACAAAGCAACAACAACAAAACAACAAATACAACAGCAACAACAACAAAGCAACAACAACATGAAGGACATTGTCGTCGCAGGGCAAGGGATGTGGACAACAACAACAACAGCAAAAACAACACAAAAGCAACAACAGCAACAACAACATCAACAAAAACAACAACAACAAAAACAAAACAACAACAAAAACATCAACAAAACAACAACTACAACAACAACAGCAACAACAACAAAGCAACAACAACAAAAGCAACAACAACAAAAAAAATTATTTTATGGCGATAATCGCCTTCTTGTTAATCTCGACACCAAAATGTTTATTAATTTGCGTCATTATTTTACGTCTTAATTTTCAATAATTTTTATTTTATATAGCTCATATAGGGAAAAACTACATTTTGGGCCCCCGGGCCCCAGTATCTTACATATATGGAACGAAACCTGTTTAATAACCTTTCCGGTATAATTTTGTGTACGTGTACCAAATTTCACGTTATTTGGTTGTCTGGATCTTGAGTTATTAGGGAACAGACAGACAACAAATGCGGCTTATATATATAGAGATAAAAGCCCAAGTCACTCACTGGCTGGCTGGATGTGGAACGCTGAGGAACGATGTACAACAGTCTATAGCAGTTTTAAAAAATAGTGTGGTGATTAGCGCTGTAAAAATATTTAATATGACGTCATTGCTTGATCTTATATTTTAAAATACAAGGTGTGCATCAAAAGGTGTGCAAATTAATTACAAATTAAAGACGCGCTGTAAAAAATATATTATATGACGTCATTGCTTTAGCTTATATCTTAATTTTGGAAAAAGGGAACGATGTAAAAATAGGATTTGAGGATTTATAATTATAAAATACCTTAGGCTACAACTTTGCGTACATTTCAGAAAGTTTAATATTTCGTATTTATCAAAAAATGATAACTTAGTTGGGCTTTTGAAAAAGGTTGGCGCCGTAGGCGCCCTAAAAAAAGTGGGCGCCTGAGGCGCCCCGGCACAATCTAGTAATAATATAATAGTCCAAGTCACTCACTGGATGGATGGATGTGGAACGCTATGGTATGACGTCATTTTTTAAGCTTATATTTTAATACAAGGCGTGCATCGAAAGGCGCGCAAAAAGGTGTGCAAAATAATTATAAATTAAAGCCGCACTATAAAAAAATATATATTATATGACATCATTGTTTTAGCTTATATTTTAATTTTTGAAAAGGGAAACGATGTAAAAATATAATTTGATGATTTATAATTATAAAATACTTTGTGTACATTTCAGCAAGTTTAATATTACGTATTTATCAAACAATGATAAGTTTCTTGGGCTTTTGACAAAAAAGGTAGGTGCCGTAGGCGCCCCACAGCTGCAGTGAGCGCCGTAGGCGCCCTACAACCCCTATTATAAAATACTTTGTGTACATTTCAGTATGTTAAATATTAAGTATTTATCAAACAAGGATAAGTTAGTTGGGCATTTGAAAAAAGTGGGCGCCGTAGGCGCCACGGCACCTCAGCGCAACCTAGTTTTCAAATATTTTAGTGCGCATTTTGATGTGACGTCACAAATGCGTGACCCCCTCCCCGACCCTTTTTAGGCGTGACGTCATTTATGGACGGCTTCAAAGAGTAAAAACAATATCTTCTGACTCCGGCTTAAAATTTATCTTTTTCAAAAGGGAGGGGGGGGGGTGAGCGAATTTGTACGTACGCATGCCCCTATGTACGGGATGCAACGTGGGGGTGGGGGGGTACAAAAATACGAATTTTGTGCGTACGTAATATTTGGATGGCACCTGTCTGTGTCTGGTTATAGGATTATACTAGACGTAACGAAAAAAGCTAGTTTTAAAATGTTATCCTGAAACGTTGGGTATGTTCAATGATATTTTTGAACCGGTATTTCAGTCCCACATACCTTTACTTGTTTTTGCTTTTTCACTATCTGGTCTGTCTGTGAAAGTTAGTGTGTGTTTTTCTTTTCCATTTCACTATCTTTCTCAATTTAAACACGACTACTACCCGCACAGGAACAATAAAATGTGTGTGTGCTAAAAGGGATTTTAAATTATTTAAATTGTTTTTTTGGGGGTGGGGGTGGGTATCATATCAGGTTATTTTATTTAGCAGCTTAAGGTCACTGTTTTACGTCAGTAAGACAAGTTGGAAACGTAAAGCTAAGCTATATCAATCTTTTGGTGTTGTTTTTTCGACAATGAATAGTTCACCCTATATCGAAATACCTCGTAATTATTTTACGCCTGCTCTGTCAGGTATTGTGCAAATTTAAACACTAGTTTATTTGCAGACAAATATGTCGGGGAAGTTGTTCAGCACCAATAGATGATCTGTTTAGACCTGCATATAGGATATCAAATATCTATTGCCTACATTATTTTGAACGATTCCATGAAAAGTATTGGGATAAGAGTATCGAACACGCGATTACACCCTCGACAACAGAGTTGAAGATTTCCTTTGGGAAGCCGGAAATTGCATCGATCTCACGGCGCCCGCAATATTGCCCAGGGAGCAGTTAAGCAATGTGCTGACTAGATCCCTCATGTCTATCACAATGACAGCGAGAAATCAGTCACTTCCTGGTCGTGAGCCTTGGTTTGCTCTTTCGTGTTTGTAAAACAAATGATAGTTCGGATCAGTTTTGATTAAAAAGTATTTATCAGCTTTCGGCATCTCATAAAAGTTCATAGTAATTAGTTCTTCTCTTTAGCAAGAGCCCACGATCATTACTCAGATCATTATGGCTCATGTTAATTAAATGTGATTCGGTTTCTTTTATGGAGGCATTAAACTGAATCATAGTTAACACAGGCATATTTCCCGGAATCGCTTTCATAACATAACATAATAAGGCGCTTGTTTTTTTTATAGACACCACGCTAAATTTAAACATAAATTAGCATATAAAACACATAATACCATATAAAACACATAATACCATATAAAACACGTTAGCATACCGTACCCCACTATGAACCTGTTTTATGAAGGGATCCCCTTCTTTTTGGAATCCCCTTTCCCTGATAGGATAAAATTCCAATAGCAACCGATTTCTTCATCATATCCTTTTCCAGATGTGGTCACATTCTCTGTGAGATCCCGTTTGGTTATTAACACGTTTTCATGTGAGACCCTTTTGAAGTTTAGAGTATGAAGGTATTTACTACTTATGCCTAAGATTCACCAAGACACGAAATAGCGTTGATTCCTATTTAACTACAAGTCTGTTACTTATGTACCGATATATAGTTTAGATAAGACAAAATAATTTGGAATTTTATAAACATTTAAAACAATCATTACATTGTAAATCATATTGATGGAGAAAACGCAATAAAGATCAAGAAAATTTCTAATATATCATCCTTAAGTGGCTCTTCAAAAAATGTTTTAGATAATGTAGGTAACATCATTTAACTTTAATTTATGAAAATGGTAATCTTAAAAAACAAAATGTGAAAATTCGGTGTAAGATATTGAGATCTATGGAACTAAACCAACCTTTCCGTAGAATATTAATTTGTTTATAAAACGTCCAAAGAACAAATCCAACCTTCTCCAATACCTATAAACATCAAGAAACTGATAATTCATATTCAAGTTCAGAAAACTCTAATGAAAAAAGGCTTGTAAATGAATAGTAATATTTAACATTTTCCTAATATGTTATACTTCAAAATTTACATCTGGGGTAAAATGTAAAAATTGCTAGAAATATTCAGATTTAAATTATTTCTCCCCCCCCTCCATATTTTTTCCCCTTTCTTTCCCGATCAAAGACACTTGAGTAACCATACAATCCTCTAAGTCAGATGTCGGCAACCTGCGGCTCGCGAGCCGCATGTGGCTCTTTTTTTTTGGTCTAGATGGGGCTCTCCTGTTCCATTCGCAAATATTAATAAATATATCATTTATTTTAAAAACTCATGTTAGTGGCTCTTTGCAGAACTGGTAAATGTTGTAAATTGTAACTTTTGGCTCTTCCTCCTAGTAGTTGTATTCATATAATTTTTAATCAAGTGACGTATTAGTTTGGCCTTGAATAGGAGTTCATATTGTAAATCTGACCTAGAAAATGAGAGAAAGCTCTAATTAAATTTATTTCATTTATTTTTTAGTATCTATTCGTATCTGGATACTTTATTTTTGTATGATATAAATGATAATTAATTATCTTTTAATTTCAGTTATGACATGGATAAAAAAAATTTTGTATTCACTTCTATTGCCATTCACTGGTTTTCTCAATGGTGTTTCGTAAATACTACATGCCGTCACTTTTACAAGCTTCTTTATATATTGATTATAATTGATCTTATCGACCAGCCTTCAAAATAAAAAAATAAATATTGTCATTTCCTCATTCAATCTACTTACTAGATGATTTTCGGATAGCAATCATGGCGAACACGCATTTTCCTCCTTGCCCATCTATCACATGACAACCTATCCCTCCCCAGCCTTGGGTCTCATGTCGATTATTGACGTGAAGACTGAGGCATTCCCCCATGTATTCCAGCCATTGATCCTACCCCAGTGCCAGTAGACACACACATACCCACCCTCACTCACACGGACTACCACACTCTAACACGCACTCACTGCGCCAATGCATTATCCAGTCTCATCTCTAAACTCACCTGATCTCTTTGTGCAGTTGGATCGTCTCTCCTCCACCATGTCCGGAGTTGTTAGTGGATTTATTTTTTATTTGTCAATTTTCCGGTGCGGAGATTCTATTAAATCTATCGGTAGACAGTCAGACGGCGAGACGTGCGATAAACACACACGCATTGTCGGGACCAGACTGCTACTGTGGACAACACATTGATTTTGTGACTACATTGTGTGAATACACACATTAGTTTTGAGTTCGTATGTCGTATTGCCATACGTATTTCCTTTCAATAATATAATTGTACAGTTATTAACAGGATTCGTGTTCTTTCTATACGATTTTAAATTAATAATAGGATTAACTTGGGCCTTTAAGGATATAACAAAACTGTTTATTCCTGTTATGGAGCATATCACACGAAACAGCAGTTGCTGATATATCTAATTTTATGCGCTCGTGTGATTAAAATTCTTAAATAAATATTTTACACCTACAGTAACACTTTCTGAATAAGTTGCTAACATTAATTAAAATGAAAAAGACCAAATTTGAAATCAACATGTTAAATATCGTATTCTTTTTCTTCATAAAAACGACTTTTTTCAGTTTATTTCCGTGTCGCCTCTATAAAAAAAATTATTTTATGACCTCATCGTCAGTATGAGTTGTACGTAGTAGCAGTTAAATGTATTTTTCAATAACTTGCGTCTGCTCTATTGTCCCTCTAACTCCCGTACTATTAAAAAGCAAATTGGATGAGGCATTTCATGGGACGGAGGGCATGAAAACACTTAAACTATTCACAGAGAGCCAATTCTATGCGGGTTATTAAATACTGAGTTGTGGTGGGTCGATGGCACATCATTGTCAGATACAAAGTCTACTGCACCTGGGTTCAGGTTTTAAAGATGTTTTTAAAATGGTGTATACTGTACAGTTTGTGTGTGTGTGTTGTTTTGTTGTTTTTCTGAAAAAAAACTTAATTAAAATACTTCGAATTCAATGGACTTCACTTTGGCCTTTTCGTCTGTTTCTTTAGGCGTGATCTTAATACTTGTAAGACGATAGCGAAGACATTATTTGAAACAATGACGAGAATATTTAAAAAAAATAATTTTGATGAATGCCATCGTGAACGTTATTAAATAGAGGTATTAACAAGTGTTGTAATTCACTATGCCAGTGACACGCACATACAAAAATGCTAGACTTGACCATTGTTGGTGTATGAAAGACCATTTGATGAAAAGTGAGATGATATTCAGAGATTAGGTCAATTAACAGTTGAGGACAATGGAGGAAGATTTAAGCAGCCCCAGCTCTGGGGAGTTACCGATGCTTACAATATCAAAATGTCAAGGTATGGTTCTTAAACATATCAGTGTCTGCCTTTGGCAAACAAGTTGGGGCGCTAAATATTTTTTGTAGCTAAATTAAAATCACATTTCCATTTCATCATTTCAAAAATGCAACCTGAGAATCCGAGGTCGCCAACGAGGCAAAGGCTGACACTATAGTAATACTTTGAAATGAAAATGAATGTAAAAACATGTCAAATGCGTCAAAAGGTAAATTGAGTGTTTATAAACATTTCAATCTGTATTGTAATTTAAATACCTGTAAATGGCATAGCCCACTACGTATTTTTCAATTTTTCTTAGAGCAAGGGGACACGTTTTTCGGCGAATAATGTAACTAAAGGTGTGTTTGAGTGCAGTGTCCACATTGAAAACGATGATCCGTGTGGATATTTTTTAAAAATTATTTCTGCAGAGAACTTTAAAAAAAAATCCTTAAGGGGCCGTCCATAAAGTACGTCACGCTATTTTTGACCATTTTTAACTCCCCCCTGTCACAAACTGTCACAATTCTGGGACCCCCCCCCCTAAAGTACGTCCCACTTTCGAACAAAAATTGTGTTTTTTATTAACAAAATAATTAAAATTTAATATAAAACACTGTGACGTCACACATCGCCGGACCCCCTCCCCCCCCTGTCACAAACTGTCACACTTTCTTACACCCCCTCCCCCCTCTGGAGCGCGACGTACTTTATGGACGGCCCGGCCCCTAAGGTGTTATTAAGACGCAACAGTGGGTAAACCTGTCAATCGATATATTAGTAATCACTATATTAGTAATGGAATAATTAATCGTAATAACATTATTTTTAAATTAAATTTTAAAGACAATTTTTGATTAATTCTTTACGCACAAATATAACAAAAGTAAAAGTGACTTACAAAATTTGATGATCATCTACAATGATTTATTACAATTCTAGTCGGAAAGACTAATCATACTAATGATACAAAATAATATTCAACACTATACTACCTCACATTATTAAGTCCGCTGGATTCAGGGTTGTGAATAGCTGCTAGGAGTGTATGATAATTATGAAAATTCACTGTCTAATTGTATTGTAAATTGCTAATATATAATAACACAAATTAGTATATGCATTTTACCACCTAAATATCTGTGTCGTAAGGCAGATATCGGGGCCGTCCATAAATGACGTCATGCAATTTTGGTCGATATTTCCCCAACCTCAAAAAACAAATTACGTGTTTAACAAGAAAACAAGTCTTCCTTAAAAAAAGTATCTGAAGTAAAACTGCCTTTGGCTAATTCAATTAAAGTCGTCAGCTTACGATTTCCTCATTTTGTGATTTAATTATATTTTTTTAAAGTCTGAATACACCCCTCCTGCTTTTCTTGGAATTTCTCACACCACGCATCCCTAGGTTTAAAGTTTAAAGTAATAGTTTAAATAAAATTTCTTACAATCTCGAGCTGTGGCATATAATAATGATCATTAGCTAATCATGGATGGCATAACTTATCTCACTGGTTTCATGTTGAGTTCTGACTCGTTTTAAATAAAATCCGGCATGCTTTCTAATTCTGTTGTTTTTTGTTTGTTTTTTAAAACTAAGAATACTGCATATGATTCTAGGTTAAAAAATATATTTCTCTCCTCAGTGTTTTACATAATATTTTTGTTAAATTTTGAGTGATTATTGACATGGACCGAAATGTTTAAGTTTTCATCGTTATTGTAATATATTTAGTGCAAACTTCCTACTTTTTCATTCTTTCAATCATTCATTTGATTTGCATTCTTAATTAGCATATCTTTAGGTGAACGTCATTGAAATCAGACCACCAAAAAAAGATTGTCAAGATAAATCGAGCATTATAAGTAATATTTTAAGAGAGAATTCAAGTAAAATATTTGAATGATGTGATGCATCTGTCACCAAACTCTCCTGTTAAAAAGTTTAGTATCCAATCGGGTTTCTTTTAACACAATATTTCGAGAAAAATAATAGTTTGTCTGCTGTAAGGCGACATTGTTGAATTCCTGAGATATTCTTTTCATTTCGATTTTGACATTCGGGTAACCCTATGTAATTATGTGTTATTTGGGTAAACTTGTGTTATTATTTGTTTTTGGGTAACCTAATGTGATTTGGTTTTGGGGTTAAGCCTGTGTTATTTGGGGTAACCCTTTTGTTATTATTCGATTTTGGGGTGGGTACCCGTGTGTATTGTGTTGAGCTTTGTACCTTGCCCCTTGATGTGCCCCTTACCTGTGGTTTGAGGCAATATCTAGTGGACTTATAAAACTTTTTACACTAACGTAATCCAACGGAAAAAAGTCTGAGTCTAGAACTGCAAAGATCATGAGTTTTTAGTGGCACCTCGTTTGTATGATTTCAAGTTCTGACTTGATGGTCGGGACGACTTTTAAACAATGTTATATTTTTCTGATTTTTTTGGTCTGTCTGATTTTTAAACAATGTTCTATTGTTCTGACTTATTTGGTGTGTCTGACTTTTAAACAATGTTTTATTTGATTTTCAAAGGTGTATTAGATTGATCCCCTTGTGAGAAGTGTAATTAATAAACACTTAACAGTCCATCTTGTAAGATAACTGCCATAACTACAGGTTAATTGGTGTGCGTGACCAACTGGAACAAATGGTTAAAACTGCATGTTTGCATTGTAAATCAAGTATTAGGGTCTATAGTTATCTTAATATCTTTTCTGGATATAAAAAACTTTTGCCTCTTTGCATCCTTTACAATTTTATATCTAATATATATAGGGCTTTGACAGTCCACAAGAATTTCTCATTAGAACTGTACTTTGCTTTTCTTTTGCTTACAACAGGGATGTCTCTTACTTAGTTTGCCTTTACTTAGCGATTTGAATGTTCCTTTTTTCCCCAGGTGATAAACATTTGTAGAGCAATATGTACATCGATTGTTTTCCCTCATGTAATAAAATGGCCAAAGGAATTATGCATTAACACAGTCTATGCTCTTTTTAAAATCCCTTATATTAACTTCACCGCCGTCTCTCTCTGTCTGTCGTGATCTCTGTCTTGGGCGGGCGGAAAAACAAAAGTAAAAAATGGCCCACTTCCCGTGAAGCCATCAAGCTGAAATTTGGCATATGGATCCGTGTCACCTAACAATGCATCTTATCAAAATTTCAGATCGATCGAACGTACCGTAATTAAATTAATGCATTTTTAGTTTATCTCCATACGAGGCATGTAATTCAATTTCACAGTTTGTTATTGTTTTTTTTGTTCACGTGTCAGCTCAGTTCGGGCGTTGACGCCACATGGTCGATGTACCTGCGTGCTTTTGTTTACATTTTACGTGTCACGCTGAGCTTGGTCCAGCCATCGGTGACCAGACCTTTCCCCTCTCCCACCCCCCACCCCCGGGTTATAAAGTAAATGAGAGTTAAGACCGATTCAGTCTGTAAATGTTTGTCGCGTTTGAACATACTGTTAGTTATGACTCATATATAAGGGATTTATAGTCAAAAACTTTGTTTTTACGGGTTTGTTTTATTAAATCCCTTATATTAACTTCGAAATCTTGTCTCTCTCTCTGTCTGTCGTCATCTCTTCATCAGGCGGAAAAACAAAAGTCAAAATTGACCCACTTCCAGTGATGCCATCGAGCTGAAATTTGGCACACAGACTTGTGTCACCTAACAATGCATCGTATCAAAATTTCAGATCGATCGAACGTACCGTAATTAAATTAATGCATTTTTAGTTTATCTCTATACGACATATGTAATTCAATTTCACGGTTTGTTATTGTTTTTTTTCACGTGACAGCTCAGTTCGCGCGTTGACGCCACATCGTCGATGTACCGGCGTGCTTTTGTTTACATTTTACGTGTCAAGCTGAGCTCAGTCCAGCGTTCGGTGACCAGACCTCGTGTTATAAAGCAAATGGGAGTTAAGACAGATTCAGTCTGTAAATGTTTGTCGCGTTTGAACATAATCAATACTGTTAGTTATGTCTCATATATAAGGGATTTATAGTCAAAAACTTTGTTTTTACGGGTTTGTTTTATTTACCCTCTCTTTGGTATTCTATTCTCATATTCAGAAACTTAACTTAACACATTTTATAAAATTATATTACTTAAACGGTTCCCATTCTCTATCCGTCACGAACTATTTCACATTTTAAAAAATACAACTAACCTAAACTTAACAGTAAGCCGCTGGATGTAACTTGTGGATATTTTTTAACTACATCCGCCTCCATGTTCCCTGTTTAGGCAAGAAAATACCCTAAGCAAAGTAAAAACTGGTAAATAAGTGTTGTGCCTGTATCAATGGTTGTCCTAGTTTGTCCTTCGTTATTAAAAATTTGTCGCAATTGACTTGTCAGTCTAATGTTTATCTAACAATGAGTCCAATAATTAAGCAGTTTTTCTGACAGGTCTTCAAATATGTATAATTCCAACAAAATGTTATATTTGCCTGTTAGTAAGAAAAAGTCACGGGACAATGCATGTGTACACTTTGAATCAACATTCCTAACGATGGAAATGGTACGCGAGTGTGTTTTAAAAATTAAATAATGACGCTATTTTCTTTGCCTTTGACATTTTATCGGAATACAACAGAGGCACATTATTATCGATGTTCTTCAGCAGGTTTTTAAAAAAGAAATGTGTTTATCTTAATAATATATTTCGCGTTCTACTTAAAATTTCTTAACGTTTGGTTTTCAAACAAGTCCAGAAGTTGTAGGTCATGAAAATATAATGTCATCAATTTTATTCAATAAACGCTTAACCTTCTGCATCCTTTGTCTCCCTACCCCTCCCTTTTTTTAAAATTCCGAATCATTCATTCCTCTCTTTATTGCTTAATGACCTGGAGGCTATATTATCTTATTTCTGACATTTTAAGTAAAATGAAAGTATAAAAATTAATTTAAAACAATAGAACTTTATACCCATTTAAAGAGTTAACAAGATATTTAATATTTTACTAACAATTCAAATACAAGACGGATGCAAAACCTATAAAAACTTCATCAGCTAACATAACATCCCCTTTAGTTACTGTCTGTTGCTAGGTGAGCCCACAATAATGATAATAGTCATTTGCCTTGGAAAATTGAAAACATTGGCAGCTACTTTTAACAGTTGATGTCGGTATGGGAGTGGAGGGATATCTTGCACAGGTTTCTGTGTGTCACTTTGGTGCTAAGCAAAATTTGGCATTACGTGGTCACAGCGAATATATATCTTCAATAAATATAAAAAACCTTCTTGGGATGGTTGTGTTGATATCTAAGATATGAATATGACCCCAGTGATTAAAGTGCGCCTAACGAGATTAAGAAGAGTTCATCCACAGAAAAGCTTCAACATATTGCCTTTTACCGAAAACCCAAATAAATGTATACATTTTCTGAAAGTGGTGTGAAGGGTACATAAAGACTGACAGGTATGGTGATTAATAATGGAATTTAGTTTCTTTACACCTCAGTCACCTGTCATTTCCTACAATAGCCATGGCATATGCTTAAAGTTATCAGATTGTAGAAAATGTTTAATTTCTTGGAAATATATGCATAAATGTGTATGAATATGTGTATGAAGTGTATGCATGCATCTTAGTTTCCTTACTACTCGTCAATTTAAAAAAAATAGTTTTGGTGGAATTTCTTGCGGTGGCATCGCTAGCGAGGGGGGCGGGCCGCCCCGGGTGACACCCATCGTGATACCCGAGATTAAAATTTTACTGTGTACGATTTTGATGTCAGAAAAAAAGAAGAAATTTTTTTTCATCTAGAAAGAAATTAAGAAATACAATCAAATAAGTTAAACGCGATAACTTTTATTTAAAAAAATATCAGTTCACACAAACAACATTAGAACACATTAGGAAGAAAAAAAAGAAAAGAAACAGTCGCAGCAGAGAGATCTTTAAAAAAGGCTTGACATGAAAGGGACAGTGTCTTATGTTTTAAAAGATATAAAGCCATTTGGGCTTGGACACACCGACAGCATGGACGAATCCCACCTCACGACTCCCTCCACATCAGTGGGATGGGGGGAATGCGATTTTTTATTCCCCCAAAAAATCAAAAGATGGTTTTTCTTTGTTGATGTTGTTCTAGAGGAAAATTATGAATTCCATACCTTTGAGTTAATATTTCGTTTTATATATATTTATTAAAGGCGTGAAAGCATAGACATGTTTATATACAGGTAGTCCTCCGGTTACCATGGTCCCATCCCGACTTACGCTGTTTCGTGGTTACGAACGAGCCTGCTTAAAAAAATATTGCGCGTTATTCCGTATTTTTAAATACGTATATATATATATATATATTAACTTTTTTTTTCATAGGGGTAACGAATTGTTTTCTCCCTTTGAAATCAAAAATGTATTGAAAAATATGTACTATTATTATTTCAACCTACAACTTTCGCTTGCGAATTTTTCTCATGGCGAGGTTTTCAAACAAGTTAGCATAGCTAAGTACGCTTACACGTTCCTTTTCAATGCTCATTAGAGCATTCTCAGTCTTTGTTGTCCCATGAAAATTTTTACTCATTTATATTCTTTTCAACTTTGAAAAGGATCGCTCTCAGCTGCAGTTTGATGTCATCATTGAAAGATAGATGCGAAGTGCGATGTGTACATTTGTATAGGACTGTTTAAAACTTAGCTCATTCAAAAGCAGCAATTTTTTTTAGCTCTGTGCACGTGTTTTGAGTTTCGCATTGGGCTACTTCCTTTTCCTTACCCTGTGCCTGGGTCTGGACAATAACTTTTTAAAGAGTTCTTAAAATTGGACTAATTCTGAAGGTAAGCAGTATTCGAAATTGCTTGAATATTCTTCCATTAACTTGGCTGCTGCCCATCGGATGGCGAAATTGCTGAGCTTGGTTAGGTTTGTAAGAAAGGGAAATTTCTCATGGATGTCTTTATATGCGCCTAACCGATGTTGTAGGGCTTAAGAAAGTTTGTCAATGATTACCAGAAATACCTCAACTTTGAATTTTTCTCTGACGCTTTCTTTTTACACGCTTTTATTTAAGTCACACTGTTTGTATGTTGTATCCATCCATACATCCTTTCTTCAAATCTTGAAACGTAAAATTAAACCACTTCTGATGGTCCTAGAGATCTCAAAATTTTACCACAGATAGATCTTGGATGACAATGCATTATATCAAAATTTCAGATCGATCGAATGTACCGTAATTAAATTAATCAATTTTTAGTTTATCTCTATTTATCACTATTTAGAATGTATAGTCGTCTGCTAGAGTTGACCTCCACGGCTCACTGGTTTCACTCCAGCCCAAAATTCCCGTGTTTACATCAAGGGCAGGGGAGATCAGCGCGTTTCAGTCTGTAAATGTTTGTAAATAAAAGCGTGTCCTTTTTTTTTAAAAAGATGTTTTTTTACATTTTACTTATTTTTAATTTTTTTTATAGCATTGAAGATTGTTTATACTCTTTTTTTTTACCACGGACTTGTCTTTTCCTTTGTCTTCATAGTAATCAAATTAAGAATGCTGTCTTTTAACAAACTCAAATTTAAAGTAAAATATCGACTTCCAGTTGTTCAAGTTCCTTTAGAAATCCTTCTGCTTCAAGTCGACAGTCACGTGGCTGATTTTCGTTTGTTGCTAATTCTTCCAAATCAGCGATGTTCTCATGGTATGAGTTATTAACAGACCTTACAGCATCATGTCAGGCTAACCATCTTGTGTCAGACAAGGCTTTATTAACAAAAAACACATGCAATTGATACATGTTAATAAAGCCTTGTCTGACACAAGATGGTTAGCCTGACATGATGCTGTAAGGTCTGTTAATAACTCATACCAAGTACCTGTCAACGATGAGTAGATGAAACAAGCCGGGTATAAAGATTTTGCAGAAGAAAAAAAATCTAACTGCAGCAGGACAACCTGCTGTACTTTTCCCAACCAAATTAATAGAATGAGCTGTGCACGGTACACAATGAGCAACACTGCACTTCTCATAAAGAAACCCCTGTTTCCGTTATAATTCCTACTCATATGTGCCGCATTGCCGTATGACTGTCCAAGGCATTTTCAGAGATTCATACAAATATTTGCCTGCATCTTTATTATGCACTATCTATCTATCTATATATATATAATTATCTTTATGGGACCATGCGAGACACCACGACGCAGGCAAGTATGTGCAAACAAGCATAATGAATGACCCTCGCTGGGGTCAACTAAACACAGTTGACGGTTGGCAAGCGAAGGTAGTGGAGGGGCGACCAACAATGGTCCTTGCGTTTCACTTGCATTGTTCCTTCACAGAAAACGGGAGATTCGTAGTGTACTGGTTATCACGTCCGCCTCATGCGGGGAAGGTCCTGGGTTCAAGCCCCAGCGAATACATTAGTTGTTTTTTTTTGGTTGGTTTTTTAAATGTCTGTTTGTGCCCGTTCTTTTAGCCCCTTATTGCATAGCATACGCCGCAGACTTGCTCATCATAGACAGTGCAAAGAATGGTGGGGGGGTGAGAGTACAGACACAAAAAGCAGCACCAAGTAAATAAAAAATAGCGAGTAAACGTGAAGACATGCACACTGAGGTTGTTGTCACCCGCCTCCCATTTAATACTACCAACCCATAAACATAAACTGTGACTGGCCGACCCTAGCGAGGGTTAGTCATATTTAGGGTTGTTAATTGCGTGTTGTTGTTTTTTTGTGTGTGTTTTTTGTTGTTGTTGGTTTTGCTTGTTTTGTTGTTGGTTTTTTTTTGAAAACCGATAATCGATTATGTTACTCCGATTTTAAACCGATTATCGTTTTATAGCTGACTTCATAGAAGTTAGGGGTGTATCGAATTTCGCCTGCAAATGTCTCGAAACCAACAATGAGTTGGTATCAGTGCTTTTAACTCCTGGGAAATTACCCAAATCGTGGGAATTTTTTTAAAAGCCAAATTAGGCAAATTTATAGAAATGGGAATTTATGAGGATTTGGCCTTAAATATGGGAATATTTGAGATTGCTTCGCCAACAGAATTTAATGCATTTGGGAATTTTTAGTCTAATTTAGGAATTTTTTTACTCCTGCCTGAGAAAATTTGGCACCTTGAGTTAACAGCACTGTTTGGTAGTCCTCAACAAACGTTCACTCGCGTAGTTTTGATTTCTTCGTGCTATAGTTTGTGTCCGTTCTTTCTCCACTTTCTTTGCACTCTCCATGAGCAAGTATGCGGCGTATGCTACGCCGCGGGGCGTCTAGTAATTTACAATAAGTTTGGGGGACCTTAAGTTATTGGGGGCCCCTAGTTTTAACCCGTTCAGCCCTCCTCCCTTTTTTAAGATCCGCCATAGGGGGATGGGGTCACTCGTCTGTGACGATGTGTGACGAGGGCGAGGGGTGTGGTTAACAAATGTGACGTCACATCAAAAACGCGCAACTTTAAATTAAAGTTCCACTTAAATATTTGATTGTTTACCATTTATTTAATCGCGTTTTCAATGGCTTAATGCGTATTACGATATTAGAGTGCAGACTTACACTAAATGCAAATTTAAATGACAAAAATAATTTGCAACATGCTAATTTTTAGTGAGAAAATACGGCTTGGAGGGGGGGATGTCAAGGCTTTGTGACGTAATATCGTAAAATAATGGGTGGGGGGGGGTTAAGTTTTTGTGACAAAGTATGACGCTGGGGAAGGGTGGGGTAAAAATCGGCAACCTCACGTGACGTCATTTATGGACGGCCCCTTCAGTCGTGAAGGGGTGACACCATGAACTACCGCCCCGGATGACACCAACCCTAGCGACGCCTCTGCTTTCTTGCACTATTTATTCATTTTTGATGACGTAGTTATAATAGACAACTTTGTGTATCTAAAATATAAAGCTAAGGGTGTGTTTGTATCGTTTGTTGATAGTTCGCGGGGTCACGCTAAAACCAAACGATGGATCGCGCCGAAATTTTTAAAAAATAATAAATTTCTTAAAAACCCAGTTCATACGGACTGATAGATCGCCGTTCAAAAAGAATTATTTTGGTGTTTTTTTAAGCCTTTAATTTGAGTGATGCTTGTTGAAAAATCTTTTTTAAAATATATGTTGTTTTTAATTGGAAGTAATGGAAGATTACGGTCAAATTTTTGTGCACGAATTTTTAATATGTTTGCTCTGTAGTCGTACCTGGTGTAACTACTTGATTCGTTCCAGAACTTGGTTCGAAACCCGGCAATTTCGTAAACCAAAACATGGAAAAAAATAAAACAGCGACAATCTGTTAGATTATGAAAGGGTCGTCCGTTTTATTTAACAATCTGATTAATTGAAACGAAAGCTTGTACATCACGTAATAAATAAAGAACAACATCGACTCATTTAGTATCTCATTTTTATTTATGATGGTTGAAATGGTTGATTTTTATATAAGGTACTAATTACCGATTGTACACACATGAACATCAATATCATATTTCGTAGTGTTTTTGTTTCTTGTTTTTTGTCTTAACCTCCACTGTTTTCAGTTTCTGCTTTCTAGCAGCATTACTACCGTTCTTCTAGCTGTTGTAACACATCAAAAGGTTAACAAGAATAATTATTTTATTTTCAAAACTCATGTTAGTGGCTCTTTAAAAATTTGAAAATTTTGTAAATAGTAATTTTTTGGCTCTTCAGTCTCAAAAGGTTGCCGACACCTGACATAGACCATACTATACATGTGTTGTGGCAGCTTTTGTGGCTCATAAGACCAATCTTTCCCCGAAATGTGCGTTCACGGGTCGGACACGAGAAAGTCGGGATGTCATTAGCAGGGTTTTGGCAAGATCTTTCCTGGTCTATCCTCTGGACCTGGCAGCATGTTCTGTAGCTTTATAAGTTGCTACGGTGCTCTCTTTCCATGTTTAAGTTCGCCATAGAAGAGCCTCTTTGGGAACCGATGGACTGTCAAGTTCATGGTGTTCCATGCCCAGCGTAGATGGGACTGCATCAGGCTTGAATAGATGCCTGACGAGCTCTTCAGTGTCTGGAACTTCTCCCCGCCCATTTGATAATGAGAATTTCCCTGAAACTTGATGCACAGATAAAGTTTCAAATGCTTATATTTAAAGTAAGGAGCAGAACAACTCTGTATACTTTTAATTTGATTTGAATGCTGACTTCCCTTTAGTTAAAATTATTTGGTTAATCAATATTAAGAACAGTATGACGGTAACTGAACTCATTATATAACTACTTTGGGCGGTATCCAACCTGAAAAGTGATCGTACCAGGACGTCGAAAAACCACACAAAAATGGGACTTAAATAGTGCGTTTGAAAGATCTTTGCTTTACACATGAACAGAGTAATAGGCCTGCTCGCACGTGTGCTGACATAAAATGTGTATCCCAAAGGAGTTTCATAAATATAATTTTTACAATATGTACATGGTCTCTTTCTTCTTTACATGTTCGTATTTCCGCTCCTCTTATGTACCCTCAAATTGCAGTTCGTCAAACATTACCTTAACAATCATACTCATTTAACATTGGCCGTCCTCTTGTCATAAATTTACTTTGTTTTATATTAATCTGTATTATTATAAATACATCACAATGGAGACAAAAGGTTGAGAAAGCAAAAAAAATTCCATTTGTAATTAGATGTAAACATCATTTACATATATGAATACATCATCTTTGCCAAGTTCTGAACTAATAGTATACACACACACCACTGTTGAATACATCTGTATTTATAAAACACATAGGAATGATTGTTCATGGGTTGTGGTTTTAATAAAGGGTTGTTTTTGTTTTTTTCCGTTTATTTGCTTTACTGTCTACTTACTTTTTGTTCTTGTGTTTTTTTTAAACAGTTTGATTTCTGCAACCATAATTTAATCTCATCATTTAATTTGTAATCTCCAGGCTCTCCTCATGAAAGTCCCAGAAATTTGTCACCCAACCAACATGGGCATTTTGCTTTCCAGGCTATCCGAAAGTGAGTTTGTCCTTGATCACTGTGTATTTAAATATGTTTCGTGCATAGCATTGCAATATTCAATAGTATTCATAGTATATTTATTGAATCAGACTAAACAAGTTTTCCTGTATTTATGAATATCAATTTGAGAGCCCCAATTTATTATTCAAATTTTGTTTTATGTAGTAAAAAAAATTGATATATTTTACAATTTTGATTCTAATATTACTACAATAATTTATTTTTCTAGGTGTGACGGAAGGAGGTGGTCATGTGCCTCCATTCCCTCTTCTGGCTATGGAACCAATACTCCCGGGAGCTCCAATGTCTCGGTTAGTATCTGTTTTTTTCATTTCTAATACTGTCTACCATTGTTTCCAATTTTAAATGGATCACAAGGTTTTCTATGGGGTAATAACTTTTTTTCTGTAAGAGTAGTTCCATTTTGATTAGATGACAATAACGTTTGAATAATTGGAAAGTAATCATATTTGAAAAATCTACTTTTAGTGTGGTTTTTGTTTGCTGTATACATTTTTAATTTATGTATTAATAAACGGGGTCATAGGGTTATGTGTTATTTTGGTTTGATAAAATGGGGATATCAATAAGTTAGGGAACTTATATAGTAGTTTTGTGTATTTTTAACATTACTAATTTAATTGAAACTTATATATTTGGTGTACTAATTTACTGACACTGACAAGAATTAACAAATTTTCAACATTTTTTTAAAATTACTAGCCTAAAAAATAACTCTTTTTAAAAAAGTAGTGACAAGACAGAAATATTATGCTACTCTATCTCCTTTTTTATGAAGCAGTACCAAATCCACCACTAATCTTCAAAACGTTCCTTGAAAAAAATAATAAAATAAACTCTTCAGCACAGTAGCATTATAACAAAATCAGTTGCATCAGTCAGCTTTAATTGTTTGACTAGCCCTAGTACAGACTGTCTTTCCTGGAGATTTAAAGTTAAATAGACAAAAGTAAACCGGCAAAAGGGTGTGTTGGATTGGAACATCCTGTTATCGTTGTTTCAATAGCTTTTAACACTGAGAAGGTGGTATCGATTTAAACGCTACGACACTTCGAGTTAAAAGGTCAGGGTATGAGAATCAGATATCGATTATGTTCCGTTTTGCCCCTGCGGAAGTCTTCTTTCAAACACGGCTCACTCGCTACCCGAGGCTGTCTCTTGTGGAAATACCGGGCCTGAAACCGTCTGAACTTAAAACAGCTCTAGCAAACAAAGCACAGTAGCGCTTCTAACGGTAAAGCAAGAACATGTGCGCAACTAGCCAACAACCCATCTGAAGACAAATATGATCATGTGTGATCACGTGGGGATTGTTTAAACCCCGTAACATCAACATGGATAATCGAAAACACGACTCTCCTTGCCTTATGACAGTATCGACATAAACTATATTTCATTTCGTAAATAGAAGTAAATAAAACAAACCCGTAAAAACAAAGTTTTTGACTATAAATCCCTTATATGTGAGACATAACTAAAAGTATTTACAAATATTTACAGACTGAATCTGTCTTAACTCAACTTTGCTTCATAACCCTGGGGGGGGGGTACATTTAAGGTAGTTTAATATTACGTATCTATCATACAAGGACAAGTTTGTTGGGCTTTTGAAAAAGTGGGTGCCGTAGGCGCCCTAAATAAAAGTGGGCGCCGCAGCACAATCTATATTATATACATACTTTGTGTACACTTCAGGAATATTTCGTATTTATCATACAAGGATAAGTTACTGGGGCTTTTGACATTAAAAAAAAATTTAATTAAATTTTTTTTAAATATAAAATACTACTTTGTGTACATTTAAGAAATTTTAATATAACGTATTTATCATAAAAGGACAAGTTAGGGGGCTTTTGAAAAAGGTGGGCGCCGCAGGCGCCCTTAAAAAGAGGGGGCGCCGCAGCACAAACTAGTCTAATAATAATGATTTGAAAAGTACTGAAGTGCATGCATGTATTTAGAAAGCCATTTTATTTATATGAACCAAAACATACCAGGTTTTTTACATGTGCGTAAGCCAAAATGAATTAATATTTAATCTATTAAATTCAACTAAAACTTAACTCCACATAACCCCCCTCCTAGCATTGTACAATGCGAATATATTGATTAATACGAAGAAGTATTTTTAAAAAGGATTAAAAACTTTCTTGTAGATAAGATATTCTGTCATAGAGGAAATAAGTGATAATAGAGAGAAAGGGAAAAAATATTGTATACAACAAGCAGCAGGCTAACATTGCCTTCTCACAATAACAAATAAACCGAAATTGCAGCAATGAGAATTAATCGTCATATAGCCACTTTGGAGTGCGTGAAGTTCGACCACTGCGTGTGGTGATTGTAGGTGCAACCTGCTCTCGATTGTTGTCGGTTGTGGGGGTGGGGGTTTTTTAATAGTGTTCTTCGGACAAGGTGATGGTTGGTGGACATGCGGAGTCGAGACATCTTGGATCATGAAGGCAGCTTTCAAACGATCAATCGAAACTTTGTCTATGCGTTTACCAAGTTGTAAAGTAAAGTATGTATCATCTGTCTTAATTATTGTATACGGTCCGTCGTATGGTCGTTGGAGTGGTTGTCGATGTTTATCATTTCTAACGTAAACAAATCCTGTCGAGGCCAAGTTTGTGGGGACATATGTTGATAGTTCGCTATGAAACGTAGGGATATGTGGCTCTACTTTTCTCATTGTTCGTTGAAGAAGTTTGAGATACGAGGAGTCGAGTTCAAATGTATGGCCCTCAACAGGTTGTAGGAACTTTCCAGGTAGGCGGAGAGTGGTACCGTACACTAACTCTGCAGGCGAGCAATTAGGATCAACTTTCCATGAGGAGCGAATGCCCAACATTACAATAGGCAGTTCTGCGAACCAGTCAGTGTCAGATGCACGAGCCTTTAGTGAAGCCTTAAGTTGCCTGTGAAAACGTTCGACCATACCGTTGCACTGTGGATGATAAGCAGTGGTCATTTTGTAATCGATACCTAAAAGTTTGTTGCACTTTGCCCACAAGACGGATGTGAACTGGGGGCCTCTGTCAGAAGTAATGTCCTCGGGTACCCCAAAACGAGAGATCCAATGGTGAACCAAGGCTTGTGCGCACGTGGCAGCTTGAGCGTCCGGGAGGGGAATGGCTTCTGGCCATCTGGTAAATCGGTCTATGATGGTGAACAGGTAGGTCATTCCTTGACTGTGAGGTAATGGGCCTACAAGGTCTACGTGTAGACTTCGGAATCTTGCGGCGGGAGCTGGTTGTTTTATGAGAGGTGCTTTAGTATGGCGATGTACTTTGGAAACTTGACATGCGTGGCATTCTTTGCACCATTTGCGTATATCTTTCTTCATGCCCCACCACACAAAACATTGACTAATGGATTGTTGAGTTGGACGTACTCCGGCATGGGACAGGGAATGAATACAGTCAAACACTTTATACGAGTCCATGATTGAGGTAGAATTGGTCTAGGCTTACCTGTGGAGACGTCGCAGAGCACAGCTATGCCTTCGGTTTGTATGTATTTTAGCTGAAGTCCTGTATCCGGTGTACCGTAAAGTGTCATTTCACCTGATCTTTCTTAGTCAAGAGAAAGACGTTGAAAATCTCCTGCCAAGGGACTCAGTAGATCTGATGTTGGTCTATCCTGTGAAACAGCGTGTACAGCGTCATTGATAGTCTGTTCGACATTGATGCCAGGTCCGTGTGATGTGGCAGCCCGAGACAGTGTGTCCGCCACAACATTATTTTTCCCGCTGACGTGCTGGATATCAGATGTGAACTCAGCAATGAAGGAAAGGTGTCGACTCTGTCGGGGTGATCGTTCTGTTTGACTTGTGAGTGACTGGGTCAGTGGTTCATGGTCTGTGAGAAGTGTAAAATTTCTCCCTTCTAAGAAGTGTCAGAAATGTTTTATAGCACTATATGCTGCTAGGAGTTCTCTATCAAAAGCACTGTAGTTTTTTTGAACGTTTCCGAGAGAAAAAGGCGATTGGCACAAACTCTCTACCTATGTGTTGTTCTAACTGTGCGCCAAGGGCAGTGTTTGAGGCATCGACGGTAAGGACTGTTTTTGCTTCTGGATCAGGATGGTGGAGAAGGACGATTTGACTTAGAGATTCTTTGGTCTTTTCGAAGGCTGACTGACAGTCTGTAGACCACTCAATTTTCTGCCCTTTACCACTAGCTTGAGCGTGGAGCGGAGCTAAAGTGTCAGATATGTGTGGCAGAAAACGATGGTAATAATTTACAAGACCTAGAAATCTTTGGAGGCCAGTGCGATCTGTTGGAGCATCATAGTTGAGCAAGGCGGTTACTCTGTCAGGAAGAGGTTGTGTACCCTCAGTTGCCACTCGATGGCCAAGGAAATCTAGTTGTGAGGCTCCGAAGATGCACTTTTCTTGGTTCAGCACCATTCCGTTGTCTGAGAGGAGGCGGAAGAGCTGGTGAAGGTGGGAACGATGTTCCTCGATAGTACGGCTCGCGATTAGGATGTCGTCAATGTATACGAAGGCAAACGGCACATCTCTTAGAATTCCATCCATGAGACGCTGGAACGCTTGAGCCGAATTTTTTAGGCCAAATGGCATACGTTTGAATTCCCATAAACCGAAAGGGGTTGTGACAGCCGTTTTAGGTATGGAGGCTGCTGCCACTGGAATTTGATGATAACCTCTCACCAGATCGACTTTTGAAAATATGGTGCATCCGTTAAGGCGGCTATTAAAGTCCTGTATATGCGGCAATGGATAGCGGTCATCTTCTGATGCTGCATTTAAACGTCTGTAATCACCGCAAGGTCTCCATTGACCATCCGACTTTGGAACCATGTGTAGCGGAGAAGACCATGGGGATTGTGAGCGTTGAATAATGCCCATTTCTTCCATCTTCAAGAATTCAGATATGGCCATTGCAAGTTTTGCTGGATCAAGGCGCCGTGGCTTAGCGTGTACAGGTCGGCCAGTTGTGATGTTCTACCCCGTGTTTGTTTATTTCTGAATCGAAATTTGGGGTTGTAAGTTCTGGGAACTGTTGGAGAAGAGTTGTTAAGTCATTAGATGGCATTAGGGAAAGGCCTGCTAGGGAAAGGGGAAATGATGCGTCTTTTAAGACGATCTCTATATTGTCTTTAGTTAAAAGACGTTTGCCTCTAAGATCGATGATCAGTCTATTGGAAGTGAAAAAATCTGCACCTAGAATAGGGCGGGTGACATCTGCAAGCAAAAATTGGTGTTTGTAAGACTTGTTTTTGCCTACTGTTGCGGTTTTTGTTTTGTCTAGTCGTGACGTAGGGTAGACGAATAGCTCTGCTCCAGTGTCGACTAAATATTTTGTGTTGGAGTGGCGATCGTAGACTGATAGCGTGTTCTTAGAGTTGAGTGAGCCGGTCGCTGACACGCTTAGTGATCGGCTGGGCCGTTTCCAGTGTTGTTTTTTTTGTCACGAGACTTGCAAATTTGCACCCTGGCTGGCAACGATAGGCCTTGGGCCCAAACTTCTTGTGGTATGTACATATGCTGGCCTGGTATTGGTAACGAGGCTTGGGTGGCCCGGTACCTGTCCGTCTGTTGTTTTTGTAGAATGCGTTGACTTCACCTATACAACTTTCGGAGGAACAAGGTTGATCAGGCGGTGCTCTCTCCATGCCCACACTGGACACTGCGTAGTTCGTTGAGCGAGTCTCCCATATCCTATCTGCTGCTTCTGCCAACTTTTCGGTGTCTTCTATGTCGTGGCCCGCAAGCACCGTCTTTATCTCATGTGGGAGATTAGCTAAGAACAGAGCTCGTTTGAGTGTTTTGGGGTCATCATTGAGGGCATTTATTTTCCTGAGAAGGGCTGTAGGCCTACGATCCCCCAGACCAGATAAATTTAGCAGCTCTACAACCTTCTGGGCCTGGCTCTTTCCATAGGTTTTCAGCAGAGAAGCCTTTAGGTGCTCATATTTATTCTCAGTTAGAGGATTAATGAGCACAGCCTGCACTTCCTCCGCTGTATTGACATCGAGGGTGCTAACAACATAATCGTATTTTGTTTGGTCATTGTTTATGTGTTTTTTTTTCCAAACTGCGCCTCAATTCTGGCAAACCAAACTTCAGGAGATTTTGTCAAGAAGTCAGGTAACTTCAGCGAGACTGCATTCAGGTCTATGGCCCCTTGTTGCTGTTGGTTTTGTGCAGATAGTAACTGACTTAACCGATCTATTATTTCTTCAGTCATTATGATGATCACGTCGGGGTCACCAGTTTTATGCATGTAGATCTGGATAATAATCTAATAATAATGATTAGAAAAGTACTGAAGTGCAGGCATGTATTTAGAAAGCCATTTTATTTATCTGAACCAAAACATACCAGGTTTTTTTACATGTGCATAAGCCAAAATGAATTAATATTTAATCTAGTAAATTTAACTAAAACTTAACTCCAAAAGAGTATATAAGCAAGAGTTACTTGTACGACAAATCTTAAGGGAGATGAAATTCCACTGAACAATCCTGAGAACATCCAGGATATTAATCTAGACAACCAATATGCTTGACGCCGGACTGTGCAAATTAAATGGAATTTTAGAATATTGTATTGTCGCCGAATATACGGTGTCTGCCAAATTTCAACTCAGTCGAGCAAAATGATGTTACAAGATTTGACGCTAACAAACACAGAATTGCAAGCTAAATAAAAGCGTGTAATAAAACAAACCCGTAAAAACAAAGTTTTTGACTATAAATCCCTTATATATGTGACATAACTAACAGTATTGATTATTTTCAAATGCTACAAACATTTACAGACTGAATCTGTCTTAACTCAACTTTGCTTCCTCACCCAAGGTGGGGAGGGAGGGGGAGAGGGGAAAAGTTTGGTCACCCGATTCGCTTGACCGAGCTCAGCGTGACACGTAAAATGTAAACAAAAGCACCCCGGCGCTTCGACGGGTCGCCTCAACGCGTCAACTCAAACTTTCACGTGGGAAAAAAACAATAACAAACCGTGAATTTGAATTACATATCTCATATAAGGATAAACTAAAAATGCATTAATTTAATTACGGTACGTTCGATCGATCTGAAATTTTGATACGATGCATTGTTAGGTCAGACGGGTCCGTGTGCCAAATTTCAGCTCGATCGGATCACGGGAAGTGGGTCATTTTCGACTTTTGTTTTTCCGCCCGCCCATGAGATGATGAGATGACGACAGAGAGAGACGGCCACGAAGTTAATATAAGGGATTTAAAAAGTATCACTATCGCCTCCCGACCCCACCTCGGAAAAGAAATATATTTAATTAATTTTCAAATAGTTTTTAAACAATATTTTATCAAATATAAAGATGTTCTATAAAATATAAGTCGCTAAGTATCTTTAAATGCATTACCCATAGAAAATATGAGCTGAAAATATTTTTAAAATTTAATTTAAATAATAACACATTTTATTTTAGTCTGCATTCAATTCAAAGCGCCTTTTGTTACACCGAGTACTCATCTATGCTTCTTTGCTTAATGTACTTTAAAGAATTATTTTATACTTTTTAATGATTTGAACTTTTGAGCTCTGAAAAATTTACATCTATTGAAAAATTAATATTTTTTTTTAAAGTTTAATTTAATATTGTTTGGTTTGGTTAATTTAAATTATTAGCTATTTACATTTTGTTTTTCTACACCACACTACACATATTTCTATACAGTTTAGCTGTGAATTTAGCCTAATTATTTTATATTCAGCTTATTAACAAGAAAATGCAAAATTTAAGAATTTTAAGTTTTTTTGAGTTGTTCATCACATTTATGTTCAATATTGCCTAATGTAAGTTTTAAAAGATGTTTGCACCACTTAAATCAAACTTACACTAGCAATTAATACTCCATAACCATTCCATAAGACATCTCTCTCCACACTCTTATGCTACCTTTCTTAATGCTTCTCTGGTCATGGCTAACTGAATATTTATACACCATTGTTTATTCAGCTCTTCCCCCAATCTCACCCACAGTCACGCTACTCCTCTCAGGAGCGTCTCCACCAGTTCCCCTCCCAACCCACAGCTGAAGAACTTCACTTCCTATCCACCCACTTTGGGAGTTCTGAGAACATGGCTGTTTCTCATGACGACCAGGACCTTCATCCTCATACCAACATGAGGCCTAGGTCCAGGAGTCTCAGGTTAGTCATTTCTTCAGTGCATTTAGTTTTATTAGTACTTAAAAATATTTTAGTCAATGAAATATTTTTTTGAGTTGAGGATAGATTGTCAAACTTAAGAATAAAAAACAGATCATAGGAATTTTTTGTCTTCCAGCAAGCTATCAATGACTTCTAGAAAGCTATTTTCTACAGCAATGTCTGCTCTTTAAGATCAGCACTTTTATACTTGATCAGAATTTTTCCTTGTCTTCTTAGGAAAGAATACATACCAAATACAAATTAGTCAAATACAGCTTTTTATCCCAAAGTCTCAGTGTTTGAGCAAAGCCAATCATTTCCTCTGTTTAATTATATGTATCCCCCTTAATGCACTGTTCACCAGACCTTGAAAAACCATTCATCCCCTTAGTGGCTTGTGACAATGAAAGTTGATCAAAATACTTTTAACAATACTTCTATCCATATGACACTTGAAGCTTGCTGTTTTCTTATAATTTACAGTATGTTGCTTCTTATAGATTTTCAGTAAAATCATATATTAATTGGACCCCTTAGATGAAAATAAATATAAAATGTGCATTTTTTTCTCATGCCATTGCATGCCTTGTAGATGAACATTATTTTTTTTCCTATTAGGTTACATTTTTGCTGTCTCATTTTTGGTCATGGAAACTTTGTTTGTATGAGTCATGATTAAGCAACAGGACCTTGAAAAATAATAATAATATTTTTTTTATAATGAAATAATAATTGCCTTTTTAAATTCCTTATATTAACTCACCGCCGTCTCTGTCTGTCTTGGGCTCGCGGTCGGGAGGGCGGAAAAACAAAAGTAAAAAATGACCCATTTCCCGTGATGCCATCGAGCTGAAATTTGGCACATAGGCTCGTGTGACCTAACAATGCATCGTATCAAAATTTCAGATTGATCAAACGTACAGTTATGAAATTAATGCATTTTTAGTTTATCTATATAATATAAACTATATGTAGCGGTAGCTATTGTTTACATTTTACGGGTCACTTGACTTCACGCCAGCCATTGATGACCACATCTCGTGGAGGAGGATTTCACTCAGTCTTAGGCTGTAAATATTTGTCTCGTTGGAACATAATCAATACTTTAAGTTCTGTCTCACATATAAGGGATTTATAGTCAAAAACTTTGTTTTTACAGGGTGGTTTTGTTTTCTGAATGAATTTATTTAAGAAAAGTTGAGGGGAAAATGTTTGCTATTAAACTGTACCATTTTTATCATCTTTGAGCAGTATTTATCTAAGTTGTGCTAATCATGTAGCACAAAAATTCAGTTTCACTGCGGTCTTTACTTATATTCATCTAACACAGTGGTACAAAACATCATTTATGTATTCTGAAATTTAATAATAAATAAATTGTTTATCAGTAAAAGCATCTAAAATTTCTTGTTTCAACCCATATAAGAAAAATTCAACATTGTGTTTTTTTAAAAAGATTTTATGAAAAGCAAGCAATATTTTATTAAAAATATTGGTTTGGAAAATTACAGACATTGAAATTTTTAAGCTAGCATTACTTTTAGTTTAATGAAGCCATTTTGTTCAATGTTATAGTGACCAAATGTGCAGAATGAGTGGCACTTTTGCCAAATATCAAGATTTTTTAAACTTTCATATGCAGGTCTCTGTAACCTAAAGCCTTAAATAACTTCTAAATATTTCAGGATACATCAATAAAAAAAAATATTACAGTGAAACAAAAAATAAATTCATGCATTACATAATTTTAATTTTAAGTGTATTAGGTTACTAAACTCACAACTGACTTTAGGTAAGCTCTTACATGATCTTTCTGAAAAACAATTACTCGCAAATAGTTCATTTTATTTTTATCTTTGAATTTAAATGATATTTTTACAATACCAAACTTAATACTTGAGAATCAGTTTTATTACCTCTTTTTTTCCATTCCGTGTAAGCATTATAATTAGACTTAGAAAATATATTTTAATAAACATACAGTATTTCACATGACAATGATTTCATTAAACAACTTAGAAAATATGTGTGGGTTTTTTTATTCTGTTTTGTAAAGCTAATTTGGAATAATTGGGAAGCAAGCTCAATTTTTTTTTAATGTGACCAACTTCACTCCTTTCACATTTTATTAAATTTTCTTCAATCTTTTTTTTGTCCTTGAATTCACAGAAAACACTTTTTTTCTAAATGTTGCATTTTTATAGACCTAATTTACAAATGAATTTTCATTTAATTTTTTTGCATGATGCATTCTGAGGCATCATTTCATTTGATTTTTCCTTGTGCTTATTTTCTACAGCCTTTCGTGGCTTGCTTTAGAGTAAGAATATTTGTTGTTGTCACAATAATGTTAGTTATCCTGTACCCTGTTGTCATCTTTGTATGATTGTTTCTGTGTGACTTATGTTATTTTTGTTATTGAAGTTTACCCAATCTGGATATTTAGTCATATTCCCCCTTCCCATACTTTCCAAAGTTAGTATGAAGGCTTGACAGATAAGTAATTTTAATTTATTTTTATAAAAGAAGAAATGCTGTTTATTTATAAAATTGAATAGCATTTAACAAAGGTATAATATTAATAAATATGTTAATTTTCACTGCGACATTAGCGAGGAGCAGATGTTATTTATAAATGACGAACTACAATTAACAATTAAATTCACCCAATTAGTTTATAACTATGTTTCTTTAACTTTAAAAAAATTTAAATGGTATGAATATAGAATTTTTACAAACCTCTTAAACAGGTTTATGCAAGAATTCCCCAAAACTAAAAAAAAATGTGTTAAATATTTTTAAACTAACTTTCTAAACAATCACTTTCAAAATAAATGTTTATGTTTGATTTTTTGCATTAAATACGTTAAATCTTTGTCACTGAGGTTGTTTTCCTAATGCTTTAAATTCTCATTTTCAGCAGTTATTTTGTGTGGCATTAGAAATCATTATATACCCTCCTGATATGTTACATTATATGATGTGTTTGCAGCAATACTCAGGAAATATACAAAAATAATACTGTCACTTATCTTATGTAAACTGGATCTAATAGAAGCTTATCTTTCTAAATATCAGACGGCTACAGAAACTAAACACTTTTTTCTTTCTTTGTCGACTAACTATTGTTAATTCGGATTGTTTGATCTATAAATAATTGAAGTGATATTCCAAAGTTCTTTTCAGTAAAGAAAATATCTGTGATTCAGTAACTAAATTAATTTCACAAATATCACTTTTGTCAATAAGTTTAACTCTGGATTGAGATCATATATTTATTTCGTAACGACTCCTCAACCCCTCCCCCACAAAACACATTAATTATAATAATTAAGACATTATTTTGAAGACGTTGATTCTGAAAACATTTTAAGAAATGTAAGATAACTTATAAATAGTGGCATTTAAAACATACTTATGTATTTCATGTTGATTAAAGTTTGGTTATACATAGATTTCTTTAGTAATTAAAACATGCACACTGTCTCATTTTAACACATTGAAAGAACTAGTTCATTAATTACACAAACATATTGATGTAATATTGTAAAATTGTGGGAAATAGTATATAATATAATAAAATGCTTATTTACTTATATAATTGTGAATATGCTGTGTCACTAAATACATTTAATTGATTACATGTACATATCAGTTGTATCAAAGCATCTTGGATATCGTTAAGGAAAAAAGCTATGTTCTCTTTTTTAAATTAAAGATATTTAATATATGCATTTAGAAAGTATTCAGATTACACCCTGAATTATTAAGCATTTAATCTATTATGTCATATGTTGTTGGTTGTGAAATTTAGTAAATACAAAATAATTTTTTAAGACAAATTGATTCTACAATGGACCATTTTCTACTATAATAAATAATGTACAATTATTTTATAAAATAAGCTGTATGTATTCAGCTTTACCGTTTTGATCTAGCCATCAAAGTTTCTCCAAAACAAATAGTTTTATGTTCATGGAACAAATAACCTCCCAATCGCAAGCATTAAGATCATAAAACTCTGTCAATCAGATTATAAATACATGCGTCTGTCTTTTGTGGAATGTCATAACAGTGACTCTATGTTACCAGAGTTAAAAGAAATAGCTTATTGAGCATTCTAGTTTTTATTCCTGCTATGAAATCTCTTTTTGATGCTTTGCAATAAAAAAATATGTTTTAAATTACAGTAAAACAAACATTTTAAATTTTATGTCCATGTGAACATATGAATGTTTATAGCCTCATGGTTCTGATGTTTTTATAGTTAATAATAAAGAGGTTGTCCCAACCCTTTTTCAAGCCAATCAACTATAACAAAAGTATGTTTTCTGAAAAGTTACCTTAAATTAAAAATCAAGATATCTAATATGAAGTATGATATTTAAAAGTCACTGTAATATTATCATACTTGAAACATTACTATCTTCGATAAAGAAGAAATTGTAAAGTTACTTTGCACCATAACAATTTATGTTAATTTAATTGAACTTTATCCATAATCATAGGGTCTTAAATTATTGCAAAGATTTAAATGACAGCACCCTTGAAATCTAAAAATAGAAAATTAATAAATATTAATCACACTTTATTTTAAATTATCATTTTAGTTTTGGGGCAATATTTACTTATTAACTTGTGTCTCAAATATGTTAATGTCTTGAACTGTCATTTCAGACATTTTTCATACAAATTTTTTACTCTTTAAAAGAAAAATCTATTTAAAAATTTAATCTTTAATGAATATCATGTAATTTAACGATGATCTAGTCCAAACAAAAATTATTTTTTTTAATTTCATTCCTTTTCCTTTGATATGTCTACTGAAAAAGGTAAATAATTATCAGATGCATTCCTCTATTCTGGGATGCATTTGTGCTAGTCAAGGCAAAAAGAAAAAGTCACTCGCCCTGATTTTTTAAAATAAACATCCATAAAATCATCTTCATGATGATAACCCCCTATGTAGGTGAACTAACATTTCCACAATTCTGAGCTATAATGACGCATATAATATTTTCAAAATTTAAATAATTAAATTTATTGTTTGTAAATGTAAAATTTCAGCCTGTCTAAATTATGTTGCTATAAAAGAACCTGTTTAAAATCCTGAAATCTGTGGTAAATGAGATCTTTAAAATACCGCAAACACCTACATACTTTAAATTATAAATATTGTACATGATTTTGTTTTAGCATTACAAAAATACCTTAGCTACTACTAAAATAAATTGTTTAATTTTTGTGTCCTATAATCACTTCATTAAAAAAAAAGATTTTATTGGGAAGCAGGCAGCCTAATTCTTTAGTTATTACGGACAGTAGATTTTGCTAAGAAGTGTTTAACTTCCCTTTTTAGTGGTCCTAACCATTGAGACTTGTGTGCTTTGCCGGGGTGGCGCCAAAGTGGTAGCGGGTCGTAGTAGGGAATTCCATCCCTCCTTGTGAGGTCAATTTAGTGGGAGGCATTTTGGACTTTCTGTCTTGGATGCCCAGGTGGCTGCTTCAGAAGTGACCGCTTCCAGTGGGGTTTCTCAGCTGTTACGTCCCTTCGGGGGCCAGATAGCTGAGAGGTTCTTCTGGGAAGACCCATGAAGAGCAATAGGCTCGGGGCTACTGATTTTCTTCCACGTATAGGTTCATTAGTGGTTTATTCAAGCTTTTTATGTGTGTATAATAAATAAATATATATATGATTCGGAAATCGCTGTGGAAAAAATTAACACTTTTGTGTGTAGTTGATAAAAAGAAATAAATTAAGTTAAAAATAAACTCAAATTATTCAGTTTTGAAAATTGTTGACAACTTTTTGTATGTAACACTGCTTGAGATATCTGCATGTTATATAAAGGTATAAGTTCTATGAATTTCTATTGTAAATCTGAATTAGATTTTATCTCTCAAACCAAGTAAATATTATTAAAAATGTTATTTCGGTATTATTTCGTGTTTTACATATTATTTGAAAATTTTATGTTTTTAAAATACAGTATCTTATAGTTTTTGAGATACAGCATTTACCTTTTTTAAATCTCTCAATATGATTCAATTCTACTTAAATAAACAGGGTTAAAAACAAGATTTTAAATATCAATTCCAGCCTGTCCTATTTAGTATTACCCATTGTTGCATTTAATTTTTAAAATAACCAGTTTTATGTGTCATAATTTTTTTCAAATACTGAATTTATTTTTATTTTCTACAGTAGCCCTGCTAGATCACCAGGAGTTGAGTCAGAAATTATTATGATGAACAGCGTTTACAAGGAACGTTTCCCTAAGGTGGGTGCTGAACTGGCTGTATAACTTCCTAATGCTTAGTGTACTAGATTGTCAAAGGCCTTCATGGGCAATTATCTTTGGTAATCATTTACTCATTGGTCCTCAAATGTTGCATAATCCTTAAATTGTTTCTTTTGTAGGCCACCATTGAGATGGAAGACAGACTGAAAAATTTTATAGCTAACAATGCAACATTAGACTTGGCTCAGGAATCTGATGCTGTTCTTTGTTTCCTTCACTATCAGGTTTGTGTTGCTATTTGAAATTTTATATATTACTCTTTAGTAATTTACGTCTCTGTTTTCCTACTAATTATAAGAAGCAGCCAACTTAACAATAAACTCAGAGAGTAAAAAAAACGTGTGTGGGTTTGTGTATATACATAGGACTGTCACAGGAATATCAGGGTCGGACTATCCTGTCAGATAGACATAAGGATAAAAACACCTTTCTTATTCCATATGCAAAAACAAACTCATACAAATTTTCGTTCTTCCCGTCTGGAATTCGGGCGTGGAATGGGTTGCCTGAAGAAACCAGGAAAGCCAACACTTTATCAACATTCAAAACTCTAATAAGAATGCAGGACTAAACACAAACCATAGATAAGCGTAGGACGCAATAATCTTCTGTATAGAAGGAGCGTCTGAAACAGATAAGATAATATATACATACATACATACATGCATATATATATATACACACATACACACGCATGCTCCCACACATAGATATACATGTGTGTATATACATAACTAACTGAAGTAATTATTAATTTTTTTTGTAAAAGTGAAAGTACTGATAATAAAATCAGTTAATTTGTGTGTGTGATTTATCTAGGTTATTGAGCTAGCTCGAGATTGCCTCAACAAATCTGCTGAGAAGATGGTTACCAAAGCCTACTTCTATGAGCTACAGGATAACCTAGAGAAACTGGTTCAAGATGTAAGCCAGAAAAACATATTCAATAGTTTTCTTCACAATAATAACATTGATACGCTTGATCAAATTCTCTTCAAAATAAAAACAAATAAATTTTGATAAAAATTTCAACAACTTCAAAGTCATACAGCAATTTATTTAGTCAATGAAAACATTCTGTACATATTTTGAATACCAGTTTTCTTATTTCATTAATCTTCCACTCTAAAGGCTCGGGAAAGGTCTATGGAGGCCTACAAGAACCTGTACCCACTTGTGAAACAACTTTTGTTGATAATCTCTCGACCACTAAGGTTGCTGGAATGTCTGGTAATTCTTTTGTTTGATTTCTTTAATATATAGAATGGGACTGCAATAAAGCTTTTAAATAAAATACAAAATACACAAACAAATTGTGTAATGAGGACAATAAATTTGAGCTTTATTTTTAAACTAACACGACATTAAACCTTTTTGGCTAATGCCTTCATCAGTCAATATTTTATGTTTATTGTACTGATGAAGGCATTAGCCGAAACGTTTAATGTCGTGTTAGTTTAAAAATAAAGCTTAAATTTATTGTTCTCATTACACAATTTGTTTGTCTATTTTGTATTTTACTTGATTAGCTTAACATAGTCTTATTTAATTGATAAGTGTAGTTTTTCTCACGGTTTCATTTTTGCTTTTCTCATGTTCTTGTGATAATTCTATTCTTGTAGGAGTTTGATCCTGAAGAGTTTTACATGCTTTTAGAAGTTGCTGAAGGCCATGCCAGACAAGTAATCAAAGACGACATTCCACAATACATTATTTCTAAGCTGGGTCTCACTGGTGATCCTCTGACAGGTATTGATGGGACATAAAAATTCATGTCAATGTAACACATAAACTTATTTATTATATGGGGCAATTTCCCTTTACTAATAAAATTTCTAAGATACCTATTTTTTTAAAAACAATAGGCTATAAAGTACTGCTTTAACTAAATCATGCAAATAGTTTTTAAAAACTATAATTATTTAAATAATATCTATTTGTGTCTTTCAGGTATATTTATTCCTATTTTTTTAGATTGACTCATTTATTCCAATTTAAATCTACATCAAGATAAGATAAAGTTTAAATAGGTTGATAGGAACATTTTTTCCTTTTATTTAACTTATTTATTTTTTACTGTCAACCAGGCTTCCATTCAGTAGATCACTTTGATGCCCCAGACACTGCGCCAGAGGATACAGAGGGAGACAGAGAAGATGATGTGGAGACGGAGGTAATATTTACAAATTTATTGTAGAGCTATTCTTTTTTAATTGTTTACCTTTCAAGCTTTTCTTTTATTGAAATAGACACACAATTTTCAGTATTCATATGCATACGTTTTTTTTGTTGCTATCTTCTTCTTTGTTTTTTAACTTTAAGGTTTCACTAGATTTTTATAATTAATTTCTGTATTGTAACTTCATTGTAGGAACAGGAAGTGGCCAACTTGACCAAAATCAAACTTCCCTGTGAGGAAGATTATGAGACTTTAAAATTAATCAGCAATGGTGCTTACGCGTAAGTGCTATGTTATAACTCTGTTACAATATCGGGAAACAGGATATTTAAGATTCATATAATTACTAGATGGGGAGTATTGGAATATTTTTGAGCAATTATGAAATTGCATTCAAAAATCCTGATTGTGCCAGAAACATGTATCCTGTTTCTGAATTATTACTGAGATGCAGTTAGGCTATTAAAATAGAAGACACTCTCCCTATGTGCTTCATGGCAGATTTATGCATCAGAGTTCCCTGCTGTATTTTTCAAACACCATCTATGCCACTTTCTCAATAGCACCATATTTAAATGAAACAATCAAGAGTTTGCCTACAACCACTATAAAGCATCCAAACTAACTTCTTTTTAAAAACACTTGTAACCAAAGCATCACAAGTTAGATAATTAATTTAAAAGCTTCTTTGTGTACAATGCTCAAAGATGTTAAACTGTATAGTATTTTTAATTTTAAAACAAACAAGTAATAAAAATTCAAATGCATATTTAAACGCAATTTCCAGCAAAGAAGATTTTTTTATTCAAGGGAAATCATTCTAGATTACAATAAAAGTCGATTCAAATAAGTAATTCTGAAACTAAACACAATATGACATCATATCCCCTCACACCAGCAAAAAGCGGGAAAACCCCATTAACTATCATTCTAGATCAGTGCTTCTCAAAGTGGTGGTCCGCGGACCGGTGCCGGTCCTTGGGCCATCCGCTGCCGGTCCGCAGATGTTAAAAAAAGGACCGAAAAATGTGTCAGTGCAGGGAAAATAGTGCACGGGTCCCTGGTGCAATGGAAAAAATTCCTGCCGGTCCGCCATACTAAAAAGTTTGAGAAGCACTGTTCTAGATGACATTAAAAGTCATTTCAAATCAATAGTTCTGAAACTAAACAAAACAATTGCTTTCTACAAATTGGTGCTAAAATTACGGGAGTCGAATGAAAAGAGATTTTCAAAAATTCCTTCTCCAACATTGTTCTAAATATTTTTAGCTATTGTTGGGCGTTTGTTTCAACCCGATAGATGTCATGGTTTGCGAGAAATTGACAAAATACCGATATTTTTTCGGGGTTTTTTATTTGCCAGGAAATCCAGTAAACCTTTTCTGTATTTTTTTGGCCGTTGCACATCCTTGGCACCTCCTTAGCATATTTGCAAAAGACCCTAACCCTCTATCTGGTATGGTTCAGGAGGAGTTGCATGTGCAAGCTCGAACAGTGCACAGACATTTATGTATAAACACAATTCCCAAGGGATATTGCATTAAAAAATGCATTTTTTAGAGCCCTATAGCTATAATATATGTCTTTTCTGAAGCCTATCTGTCACCAAAAATGACAATAAGTTACATACAGCTTATTTTACCCTTTTAAAAATATAAAACTAATCTGGAATGATTTAAATAATAGCATTTAAAGTCATTAAATTGAAAACCTTTGAATAATGTAAATACACTCATAAAATACCTTGATAAGTTTGATAGTGGTAAGCTTATAGTTATATGTATGATTTTAAGTTTCAAAAAGGAATAAAAGAATGAATATATTTTGTATAGAGCTGTATATCTAGTGAGACACAAGGAGACAAGGCAGCGATTTGCAATGAAGAAAATTTGTAAACAGAACCTGGTGATGAGGAATCAAATAGAGCAAGTGTTCCTTGAGAGGGACATCTTGTCCTTTACTGACAACCCTTTTGTTGTTTCAATGTACTGCAGCTTTGAAACTAAGGTAAGGGGCTGTGGTCACTTGTCATATTTATTGTTATACACCATGATGTTATTAATTAAGGCAAAGTCAGCCGGGTCTATGTGTGATCAAGTGGGAGTTATTTGTTTTTTTCATTGTACAATTATGAAGGAGTCTTGCAATGAACAGAGATCAGTTATTGTATTGTTAAACATTTCTCAAGGAGTTAGATCATTTTATAATATAGCAAATAAAATTATTAAGCTGAAAAATATCTTCATTTACTTTGAATCTGTCTTGTATAATATGATAAATTTCTCAAAATATAGTATTACTGTAATGATATGACAATAGTATTGCAAAACCTTTTCATTTCCATTTACCAGAAACATCTGTGTATGGTGATGGAGTATGTAGAGGGAGGTGACTGTGCTACCTTACTCAAGAATATTGGATCTTTGGCACTAGACCTTGCAAGGTTAAAATTAGACATAATTGATTGTATTGAAAATGAAGAATAAATTTGTGTTGATTTGCAAATGCAATTTCCTATTAAGGGTATGGATTTTGTTCATAGAAAAATAAAATGCTTGTATTATAATTTACATTAAACTAGTTTTTATTAACATCAAATTAATTTTTTTTTGTTTCTCTGAAGGATGTACTTTGCCGAGACAGTTTTAGCATTGGAATACCTGCACAGTTATGGTATAGTACATCGAGACCTTAAACCAGATAAGTAAGTCAACATTTAGGCTTTTTATATGTTTTTAAATAGATTGAGTAGTATCAAAAACATTTTATTTCTATCTTCTATCTTATTGAATATGAGAAAAGTAAAGTTTTTTTTCTCACATGTGTAGCCGAGTGGTGGCTAAGTTAAATTAAAAACAATGAAGTTCCATTCACTTGGTTAGGATATCAGACAGTTTATTTCGGAATTACAAGAATGGGCCATGAACAAGTTAACAAAACAGTCCTCGCTCCAAGCGCTACCTCAACACTATTCAACTCACAATCTCCTCTCACACAGACCAGGGGCAGTGTGTCACTGGCCCACCGGTGTGTCCCTGCTAATCACGGGACTGACCTCCCAGTGCAGTAAACACGGGTAGTTGGTCAGTCGCTCTGTGTGAACTCCCGCCACAACGAGGGCTGGAGTAACCCTGCACTAAACCGTGAAGGTCACTAAAGCGGACTGCTGAGGCCAACTCTAGCAGACGGCTACACATGCTTATGTTTTTTGTTGTTTTTTTTCACATGAAGCTACATGAATACCTTTATAACCTCTTGCCTGTTTATTAACTCAATAGCTCCTGAAGGGCTACTTCCAAATCTATTTCATATTCCGGACAAAAGGAAAGCAACTTTGTTAAGCTTTTGATTCCATTAGAAAAATGCTTTTATTTGCTAAAGATATTCGTTTATCTTAAAAAATAAAATGATTAATGCATCAAGAAATGAATTAAGTTTAATAATAATATAACATGCACTGCGAAATAATGACGATTAAAGTCCGATAACGTGATTCTCGGCACCTCGGGTGAATACATACGCCATATAGACGGGTCAAACTAATTCACACATGGATAGAAAGTGAAAGAATATAATAACATCCGGTAATTTTTATTGAAATCTCGTAGAATCACACAATAGCCGGAGGCCTCGAGGAAAGCGAGATTTTGGTGCTATTGTGAACTAATAATACGCGAGTGCGTCGCTAGGCGAACAGACGCATTTGGGCGCATCCATACGGACCCCTATAAGGACGCATTTAGTCGTATCAGGAGCTAATGAGTTATCTCTTCCATTTTTATAAAGCACTAAAAATGTTCTTATTTTTATTTTCAAAACACAAGTACTTGTATTACCTACAACTTTGCTTTTTTTTTAAAAAAGGAATTTTGATAAACAGGCTTCTAAGTTTTTTTTTGTTTGGTGGTATTTTTTTAATTTGAATTCTGGAATTCTGAAGATCCTGCCATACCCTAAAAAATACATCCCCTAATTATAATGTACTTTGGAAATTACAGTTTATTGATCACAGCACTTGGTCATGTCAAACTAACTGACTTTGGACTCTCTAAAATTGGCTTGATGAGCTGTAAGTATTTTCCTAATTCGCTTGAATTCTAATTAACATTAGCTGTTAAATGTTACTTCATACTCCATCTGAATTGCTTTAAAATAATGCTGATTGTTAACAAAATTTGTGTACTTGCTAGCTTGGCCTTAAAATGCTTTACAATGTCAAATCAGTGCATTGAATATGTTGTAATACATCTTCTGTATATATATTTAACTATTTTACATCTTGTTTCATCAGTAACAACAAACCTTTACGAAGATGCCCTTGACAAAGACTGCAAACAGTTTAGGGACAAACAGGTATTTGGCACACCAGAGTACATTGCTCCAGAGGTCATCCTCCGATCTGGCTATGGTAAACCCGTCGATTGGTGGTCAATGGGAATCATTCTCTATGAGTTCCTTGTGGGTTGTGTCCCTTTTTTTGGGGACACTCCAGAGGAATTATTTTCCCAAGTTATAAATGGTAAGCTATTTGTAGATGCAGAGAAAAAAATATGATATTTTTAGACAGCAAAGTTAAATTTCAAGCTTTCACATGGGCTATAGATATATTTAAAGATAATAATAGCTAATGAATAGTAATTGTCTTCACATCTGTCGCAAAGAAATTTCATGAAAAATGAAAATTATGAATATATTTTATCTTCACTAAGCTACCAATTTGGCCCTTCATATTTCAGATTAAGTCTCAATTTTGGTTTTGAGCAATATTATAAGCATCTTTGAAGATGCTGCACATCTAATCAAATATCCTTTTACTTATGATTATAATTGTCCTGGTGGTGGAAATTCAATGTTTTTGTTCCTGTGATTGCAGAAAACATCCAGTGGCCAGATGAAGATGAGTGGCAGGTGAGGGATGATGCCAAAGATCTTATCTTAGGGCTACTGCAACATGACCCGTTACAGAGGCTTGGGACAGGTGGGGCACAAGAAGTCAAAGAGCATGTGTTCTTTATGGGTCTCAACTGGGAGAACTTGTTGCGACAAAAGGCAGAATTCGTCCCCCAGCTGGACGGAGATGATGATACCAGTTACTTTGACAGTAAGTTTGGAGAGTAAAAATATAAGGGATTTATAAATCATTTCCTTATTGAAGACTTTAAATAATCTTATTGGGTTTCTTTATTCCTGTAAATAGGATGTTCAATGAATTCATTTTCAAAAACTTAAAATATTTTGTTTATATGCTTTTACAATTGGAATTTATGGATTTTTTCATGTTCGTTTTTTACTAGGTCGTATTGATCGTTACAATCATGATCTGGACACAGAAGACACAGAGGACGATGGAGAAGACTTATTGTTTCACAGCTTCTCATCTTGCTCTCCTCGCTACTCAAGAGTGTATAACAGAGGCTTGGAACCCCTGATACATGATGTAAACATGGCCTTCCTCAGCCCATACGCTAACATCCCTCCACAGGTCTTTATACAAACTGGTGGTGCCACAGTTGGTGTTGCCATCTTGGTGCTCGTCGTAATGCTGTGGCCTTGAGTCAGCCTTGGATGTGGATGTAGTCACACAATATTCATATCAGCATCTGATGCATTTCTACTATCCTATATATTGTTGATATCCACTTAAATGATGTTGCCAGTATTATTCATACAAATTATCTAAATTGTTAACATCTTCATCTTTGTCAGTCATTCTGCATCTTCTCAGTTTACTGTTGCATTTTCATATATTCGCTCATCACTGCCTTTTATCTTTAATCTCAACATATCCTAACCAATAATTTTGCTATCTATCTGAATCAGTTTATCCATAGCAATCATTTTTAATATTCTTTTTACCCTAGTCCTAACCATTAATCATCAATCTCAGTGTTTATCTAGCAATCACAATGTATCATTATATTTGTAAACTAATGGTCTTTACTCCACTTTTTTAGTACTCACTTCCATAGTCAATCTAATCCTGGCCTAATGAGGACAAAAGTTGGTTCAGTTTTGACCATCAAGCAACACACAAAATCTCTGGCTGGTTTCTAATATTGTTTACATGTCTTTGTTTCATAATTGAAATGAAAAGCTCATTATTATTCTAAATATCCCAAACAACAATTATTATACAATTAAATTTATTCTTAATTTTACTGTTCCTGTCCCCGAATTCTTTTTTGTTAATATTTTTTAATAAATTATTACTGAACCTAAGTGTCATTTGACCTGGATGTTTTAATAAATCTTCACTTAACTGAAGAATAATTTTAATTTAATTAAGACTGTAATACAAGGAGATATGTTGTTTTGTTTATTTCATAATATATATTTTTTAAAATTTTAAAAAAAACTTACATTTATTTATAACAAATTTTGGCAAAAGTATAAAGTCAATGATTTTTAGATAGATTTGGCATAGAATACATAAAATTGTTTCGAAATTCTGGTGGGGAAATTTTTGCTCCCTCTGAATCCTTTTCTTAAATTTATAAATATATTTCTAATTATAAATCTCTTTCATTTTCTCTAGACATAAAATTGTAAAATTGATAACATTGAACATGAACCCATGAGATTGTATCTTTGATTGTTCCTGAAATCTTGTATAAGTCTCGGTATTGTTGTATTGTGCCCATCATCCTATTATGTTCCAAACACTTTGTATCGTTACTCCTGACATCTTGTCATGTTCACTCCTGACATCTTGTCATGTTCACTCCTGACATCTTGTCATGTTCACTCCTGACATCTTGTCATGTTCACTCCTGACATTTGGTCTTGTTCATGACATTTTGTCATGTTACCAGTTCTATGATTTATAATGAAAATATGTACCTCTAAGAAAATATGACAGCATTTGTAGAGTCAAACAATTTGTCAGTCTTCAAGCCTCTCCTACAGTTTGTCATGAAGTACATGGATATCTTCACTGGATGTTGTCTTCTCTCTATTGTTGGATCCTGGTGTTAACTATTACCCAATCACAGTTTAAAAAATGTTGCCATTTATAAAAGATTCTGGTTAAATCTGAATTTTCACCCAAGTATTAAAATGAAATAATTGATAACCTCCTTTATGCTCTGTAGCCTAATGTGCTAATTTCTTATCCCTCTGATGTATATAACTTTAAAAATAATATAATTAGGATAGAGTCATTCCATCAGGGTGTACTACTTGCATTGACAGTCACTTACTAAGTGCAGCACTGCCTGCTACTAATGACTTGCATATTAAATCCCACATGCCTTGGGAGTCTGCACACCTGTTTCACTAAAAACATCTCTATTGTAACTTGTTTTATGGTCACTTGCCATTACTATGCTAATTAATGGCACTATGTGTCAAGTTAATATTTAACATTTTAAGACTGGCTTCAACTTATTTTTTCGAATTTTAACTCTGTATTAATAATGATATAATTAAATTAATGTCTCATAAGAAATAAATGACCATACACTAACATTTGTTTCCAACATATCCACAATATTGCCTATTGTAAATAAATTTGGATACAATTATTTCAATTTTATTTTTTAATGTTTTAGAATGCTGAGAGATAAGATTTTATAATGATGTTTATTTAGGAATTGAGGGAAAGAAGGAGACACTCAAGTGCTGATGATTTCCGAGCTCGTGTCTTGGAAAGGCGAGCCCTTGAAAGAAAAGATTCCAATCACTCAGAAGGATCTGAAGGCTCTCTTGAGATGATCAGACGAAAAGACAGTGTGTTATCTGACACTACAGACAGCATCAACAGTGATAGAGGACAGAGAGACGAAGAAGCCTTTAGTTCAACTGAGAGGTTAGTCAGTATTAGGGTTCAAGTTCAGATTTACAGGGCTACAGCTCAAATGGTGGCCATTATGCCAGCATAAAGAATGTCTCTGAATGTCTGTTTAGCCTTAAAGTTTTTTGTGTAAATAATTAACACTTTGAATTGTATCTTCTAGGAGGAATTTCTCATTTATTGTTGCTATTTATTGGTTTCATAGTTGAGTGTCGAATTTATATTTAAAAATTTAGAGCTGTTAAGTTACTTGCATCTGTTCTATTCTATTGACATTTGATTAATGTTTACTATTGTTTATTTATCCACAGGCGTGCCAGTGACAACACGAGTGTGTCTGACTCCTCTCAGACTGACAGTGACTCGTGCAACTCACCACAGATCAATAGAGCCAGCAAACTGATGGGTAGTAAGAATGTCATTCCAAAGTTTGCTATTTCATCTGAAGAAGATAAGCCAACAAGTCCAAAAGGTATTAGCTTTTTTTTTCTGTCTCAAATGACAAGAGTGCAGCACTCTCCACTTGCTATACTTGTACTAATTATCTTGGTCAGTCAAGAGTGCAGCACTCTCCACTTGCTATACTTGTACTAATTTTCTTGGTCATTCAAGAGTGCAGCACTCTCCACTTGCTAAACTTGTACTAATTATCTTGGTCATTTAGGATGTTTTTGTTTTTTTAAAAGTTTCTTTGGAATAAAAGGCAATACTGAATCAATTTTTTTGGAAATTTTTTTTTAATGCAATACCTAGTAAATTTTAAAAAATTATTAGGGTGGAGATGTGGATTTTAATGAACGTGAATCTAAGAGATTATTTCTATCTCCATTCCCCACCCACAACGGTACATGTAAACCCATCTTGCAATGCTGAAACAGTATATGACGGCTGATCATCAAAATAAACTGCACACTGAAATAGCACTTCAAAATAATTAATCTGAACCACATGAACATTATTAGTTTGAAATATTTAATAGTTTGTCTATTACCTGATTTTCACCACAGTTTTGCAAGCCAGGGATTCCCAGAAATGGCATCTGGAAACCCTGGTGTGCCACAGTGAACAACCCATTTATTTTAGAAAATTTAATCAATCATCAGAGAAGTAAATTTTTAAAAATTGTAGTGAAAACATAATTTCACCTTGGCGCCAGTATTAAATATAAACAGTTGGGCACCCTTTGCCTATTAGATCAAAATAAACTTGTTTCCCAATCTCTCACATGTTTTCTCCCACTATGTCACTAATTTAAGACTAAAAAATTGAAAACATGTAAATGACAACTTTGTGAACTCCATTCCACTTGCACGCTTACCATAATTGTGAGATGTTAATGATGATTTCAGAGTCGAATGTTGGACTTGATATGACTTACAGATACAGAGATACAGTACCCAAGTACTAGTAATAGTGTGACACCTAGCATGCTCACTAGTGAAAACACAAAGCAGCAGCATGACAATTATTTCAAGCAAAGTCATATTTTTAAAGCATAAAAGAGTTAAATGAGATTTTGTGATTTTTCAGAATTTAAGGACATGAGTTTGAATAAAACAATGGCTTTTATGACCAAATCTCAAGAAGCTAATGAGAATATTCTGCTTTTTAGAGGACACTGCTATGGTTAATTTTTTAATATTATGTTTTCAAGGATATTTCAATGCTTCTTTACATAAAGAAATAAAATTAAAGGCAATCTATTACAAGTAGCAGGAACATCTACACTAAGAGTTGACGACTTTCAGTGTGAGGTGTGAGCAATGAAGCCTTCCTACATCCAATTGTAGATCAGGACTATGTTATATCCTGTATACTCAGTTTCATTGTACAGGTATTTACTTTAGAGTGCTACATGATAATTAAACATAGTCTTTATTTTGTCTTTATTTAGAGCTGTCTCCTGTAGATGAAGGAAAGGAAGGTAGCAAAGAGAGAAGTGAGCATAAGACAAAGACAGACGGGGGTAAACTGCCCATGCAGAAATCAGTATCTGCCAATGCCCTTACATTACTTATCACACCCACCACAGGTAATATTACTTTAAATTAACTCAAGACACTGATGAGACTCTCTATGTATTTTGTTGAAATGATCTCATTTAACTCCATTAAATTACACACTTAACAACTGAGTGATTACAATATGCCACTATTTACACAAAGAATTTTCAATGGAATTTAAAATTTTAACACTGTATATATTTAGATGAGTTTTCCACACCAAAAGCTGCGTCTCCGGGAGGATCAAGCACCAGCTCTCGGGATGGCTCACCCAACCGTGACACTTCTCCTCTTACTCGGAGCCTGAAGCCGCCCATCATCTTAAAGAAGGGAGCACGTGGCTTTGGTTTCAGTTTCCGTTCTATCAGAGTTTATATTGGAGAGTCTGATGTTTACACCCTACAACACATTGTTACAGTAAGTAACCTTTGTAAACAAAAATTCAGTTATAGTTCCCATTAGTGAAATGAAATGTTGATTAATTATATATAATTAAGTATCCACTTGACACTATATATCACTGAATGTAGGATAAAATCTCCAATTATATTTTCTTTTCTTTCATTCTTCTTTTTCTTCACCCCCTGCTCACAAAATTTCTTGTCTTTTTGGTCTAATATTTTATGGGGGTTCATGATTTGTGTGATGTTTAATATTCAGTCTACTTACTTTCTGTTATTTTCAAATCTTTTACATTATAACTCTGGTTTGGTGTTGGAAAAACTATGTTAAGTCATTTTTAAATTAACTATTTTCACTTACTTTGACCCTCTGTAGGAAGTTGAACCAAACAGCCCCAGTTTTGAAGCTGGCCTGCGAGCAGGAGATTTGATCACACACATCAATGATGAAAGTGTCCAGAGTCTCCTGCATACACAAGTAGTTCATCTCTTGAGCTCTGGAATTATTGTGAACATTCGAGCTGTGCCACTTGACAAGACCACAATTAAAGAGGGATCCAGGCGTAAAGGCAACCCTGGCAAAATGGCCCGACGCAGCCAGAAGAAACGCCAGCAGAAGGACAAGGTCCAAGAGAAGAAGAAAGGAAGGAACTTACTGAGGAGACTGAGCACTAAGAAGTCTGAACCACCAATGTTTCCCCACAGCCCCCACCTGCCACCAGGCAGGCAACAGTTTACACCACTGAATAGATCAAGCTCATCAGGGGATACTTTACCCATGCATCACCATGCCAAACTTGGCCGTTCGCCACCAATCTCTGTACCATGGTCACCTGACTCCTCCCAGGCTGGATCCTCCACATCGAGCTCCCCTAGTTCAAGTGTCCCTAACTCACCTGCCACTCAAGCAGCTGCCATAGCAGCGCACTTTGGCCGACCGAGCTCTCTTCACGTTGCCAAACATAAAAAAACAGCCAGTCTTAAATCGCCACACAGACGCAAGTCTGTTCACAACTTTCCTTTATCTCCCCTTGCTCGTACACCCTCTCCATCTGCATCTGTCCAGTCACCTGCCAGAAGTCCATCACCACTGGCCTTGCCATTAGGCCATCAGGTCGGGAGCTCTAATCTCACCCAACAAACTATTCCATCCCACCTCAACAGCCACGTGCTCCTCCACCATTCAGCTTCTGTGCCATCTTGTAAGAAGGCCCTGGTCACACCAACTCCTGTTAAACCATTCACCCCACCCTCTTCAATAGCATCCCCACAGCCTACCAGTAATAAAAGTCCATTGGGTCGTCCCAAGAGTTGTGAGCCAGGGTCACCAAAGCGTAGGACCTCCTCACCAGAAAGACTGCACCCCAGCTCTGCCAACCAAAGACTGACTGGAGCCACAGGCTGCGGCAACCTTGACAAACTGCCCCCACCTCACAGGAAAGTTTCACTGCAAGAACGGCTTCAGTCAGACTCCCACCCTGACCCAACATGAACTTTACATAGACCCGGACCATAACGTCTTGACAACCCATGCTTGGTCATTTGACCACGTCACTTTCAGACTATGTCACATTTCAGATTTTCCTTTGTAACTTTATGTACTTCACTGGTGCACACATTAACAAAAATAGATTTGTCTGTGCTACAAAGTCTTAGAACAAGAATACAAAACTATACATCATCATATGTTGTTAAGAGTCTCACATCTATTGTTCAATGTTAACTCTACTGTAACACCTCATCATCGATGTTGAAGCTCACATTTGAAGAGTTTCATTTCCTCTTTATGTCCTACAATACAGTTTGATCCGTGCTCGTGGTACATGCGGGGCATGGATCATTTGTCTGTGATAAACTGGAGCTACTACTACACACAACTGAAAAGGTTTCAAGAGAAACCTGATGTTTTGACTTTAGACATGTCCTTTATCTAAGTGTTCTTTTTGCAATAATAAACTATTCATTTCTTATGTAATTGAGTAAATTTGATACATTTGCTTTAAATTTTAATCATTCATTTAAACTGCTTCGAGGTGAGAAGTCACCCAGTCTAAAACACTGAAATTTATCTAAGTTGTCCTGTTATGACTGATCAAACTTACTTGTTAATTGCTGATTAGATCATCTTCTTTTGATGCTATGTTCCATGAGATGCCCACTAATCAAGACTTACCTGTTCCTGGATATTTTCATGTATTTGGGCTCACTTAAGTTATGCTTGCTGTGAAGTCTGTCACTGTCGTTTACCAAGATGACAAATGGTTATTTTCACAACACTGTTGCAAGCTATTGCTCAACCTTTCTTTAAATCTTTAAGACTTGTAAATACTAAAGACTAATTTGACAAAGAATAGAACTTTGATATTATTTAAAACTCTCATAATATAATTTATAAAAAAGTAACACTATTAACGATATAGATGTTAATTGTTCAGATGAGTTACTAATCTGATATTTATAACATCTGAAAATAAACATACTGCTTTTATAAAAGACAGTAGACCTTCTGAAATAGGGGTTTTTAAGTATTGCTTTCACTCCATTTTGAAAGTAATTGGCAATGAGTTTTAAAAGACCATTTTATTTGACCAAACTTTACTATTTTCTCTAAATGAGTTCAGTGAATAATTTCCTACCATTTCTGGTTTCCATCACTTGACTTGCTATAATATATGTGTTGATTTGTGTACACTACAATTATTTACTGCAGCTAAAACTCAGTTCCACATCTAACCAATGACACATAAATGCGTTATATGTGCCATGTGAATTGAATTCTATGGAACTTAAATATTTAATTTAGAAGTTATTTATAATGCGCATGTTCTTAAAAAGAAATATGAAAAGGTAATGGGGGAAAATCTTATATACTACATTCAAATCTTCTAGATTATCAAACAAAACCTAAAGAGCTAATGTGTTGAAAACAGCAGGCAAATGAAATATTCCCAACATGTGTTAAAAGGTGTTTTTAAATGTCAAATCTAATGTTGAAATATTTTAGCTATACACAATCATGATGTGGTTTACAATGTGTACAGAAACACAAATTCAGTGTCATGAAGAGTGAGAGCATCCTGCTTAGTGGCAGAGTAATGAAGAGTCTCATCAGTATTGTGTATCCTTCATTAAATGTGTAATAAATTGACCAAAATGACTGACAAAGATATCTGTAATAAAAATGTTTAATATAACCTAAATAAGCCACATGTATATGTATTTTATTAAGATATTTTGTAGCTTGTATGTAGTTTATCTGTTCAACTGAAACTATTTTAAGCTCATAACTTCCTTTTTATTAAATAGGGGACAAGATATTCAAACACAACTCTCCTTAAATGTAGTTTTGTTCATTTTGCTATTAGAAGCATGATGCTGCAGATCAAAACCAAACAAATTGCATTGACTGATGATATTTATATATATACATTTTTAAATCGTTCACGTTGGAATAAAGAACTGTAAGGGTTAAAATTAAGCCAGGTCCATCATAAAACTGATATGTGTTCATCAAGAACTTTTTTTTTAAAAATCTGTTATTTTTATTTTTATTCAAAGTCTTGGAGTAAATTATGAAATAGCTCTCTAAGTGGTTAATGGTAAGATGAGCTATTTTTTATTGAATGAATTTTATGGTTTTATTTTACATTTAATTATTGATGGGAAAAGTAATTTTAATAATCTAACTGTAGGAAGATAAAAAATAAACCATCATCTGATAAATTCCATTTAAATAAACCACTGGTTTCCAAATAGTATCAAATTTAAAACTCTGATTCTATCAACTTTCAAGTGTTTGTAAAAATAATTTTCTTTGGATAAATGTTGTATCATATCAATATGACCACTAACTATTATATATTGTACAAAAATTGTATTGCAAAATACCTTCAACAAATTTGCAACAGAACACAAAAAGTCTTTTATTGTACTGATGAACTGTTTTATCAATTTCAACAAAAATTTGTCCACATGAAATTTGTTTGAACACTGGAATTATTGTATCTCCCTTGTGTCTAACACTATTACAGTAATTACAATGTTGGTAACTTATCTTATCTTCTTATCTTATCTATACAGACGCTCCTTCTATGCAGAAGATAGTTGCGTCCACAGACCATGACAGATGATCTGTTGGCAAGTGATGCAGCGTTCACAGGCCACGGCTTTGTGGGTTCCACGCATTACCCAGCCGCCTAACAACATGTAAGGTTAGGTACCCATTCGGAGCGGGGTGACTCAGGGATGCCCTGGGCCCCGGGAACAAACCCTTGCCTTCACATGGATTCGAACCCGTGACCATCGGTACGACAGTCCAGTGCGCTGCCACTCGACCACCGCGTCCCCCTGTGTCTAACACTATTACAGTAATTACTGTGTTGGTAACTGGGATAATAACAGGGAAAAGACTATACATCTTTCAGGTGAAAAATTAGCTTAAACATTTTTTATCAAAGTTTTTTTACTCACATTTTAGCTTTATTGTGTCAAGTAAATCATCAAAAAGGATGTTTTAGTAGTGTGTTTTTTTGTTCATTTAAATGAGACATAGTGTGTGTCCATTTTAAGGTTAGCTAAATAAGATGAGTTGTCTTCAAGTTCTATGATGTTAAGAAGTTAAGGAATTAATATTTCTACACCAGTGCAGAATTGTGTACTCAGACTTTCAATAAATGATGTACACCCAACAACAAATTAACTTTCATAAATGGACCACAAAACTATGAATGATATTCTACCAATTAATGTTCCCTAAATGACATCTGTTTGTATCATTATTATAGAATGATATCATTGGATTATGCTCATTCAAAATGTATTGCATGGTTGTATAGTTTGTGTGGGTGTAGTTTCTTTTGTATAAAACTATATTGTTAGCAGTAGATTTTTTTTAAAGTATTTTTTTGTTGGCCTGTTAAATCATATGAAGATAATACAGTAATGCTATACTATTTCTATTTGTTGAAATTTCTTGACCTGCTCCCTTCTTTGGGCCACACATTTCCATTGTAGTTGATCTAGGTTTAGATTGTTATATTTTTTCTTTAAGATATCTTCTTATTGTAAATTGCTGTGTAAAAAATGGTTCTAATAATGGCATACATGATGTGAGCACTGCTGGTTGTTTTATGTGCTCAATTTCAATACCATACCTGTGATTAGCTGTGTAGTCAGGTGTTGTTTGGTTAGTCATATTTCTATTGCTTGTACCTTGATCACTGTTAAAACCTCATCATGAAGTTTCCTCAACGCTGGCACTGTTAGTCTGTTAGATCATATCATTTCTGAATCTGATTATTCTTCAAGTACAGAAAGTCTTGCTCATAAATTCCCTTTTTTAAAAAATGTTATGCTCCTACATCCCAATTTACCAGCCCCAGGCTTCTGTGACCCTAATGCAACTCTTGCAGTCCCACATGCCCAATATTGTTTGGCTCATCTGATGACAGATTTACAGATGTTAATCCTCACTCCTCACAATGATGTATTTCCTCACCATACCATCCTGATGTGTTCACCCCATATGTTTGAAACACTTTGTGGTGTACAGTTGTTTACCATTTGTGCTGCTTGTCTTTCTAGTATATCTGGATTCTAAAAAATTATTTCAAAGTGAATTGAATAAAAAGAAAATGTCATCTGATACATCAAAAAAATATTTTGATTTCAACTCATTTTTTCCTCTTGTTGTGATGTTTAATGTTTGTAGGTTTAGCATTCCCATGAATTTATTAATGGATTGATGCAATCCTTTGGCTTTAAAAACATTTAGAAGAAATGACAATGCCTAGTGTATTGAATTAGAAGTGTTTTTGAAAAGCTAGCTTTCTATCTTCTGTTGAGCTGTCAGATTCCTGTGGGAGGTAGTATAATAAAGTGTGATTGGTGGAGAGGGAATAGATGTCAGGAGCTGCAATGACCGGTACATTTTGTGATGAGCTGAACTCACTGCACACTATGTCTATTTATCCTGGTGTTTACAAAACCTGGGGTTACCAACCTGGAAGCAATGTGCGTCTGCTATTGCTATGTATGATGATATCGCAGTGATTCTGATTATCTTCAAGTAGCCGTTATACCTTGCTTTCTTTAGGTTTGTATTTAGATTAAACATTTTTAAGTTTCACATAAATTTAAGTTGTAAAAAATACTTTACTTAAGTACCTTTTAACCTTAAACATGTTCACCACACACAAAAATTGTCTCATTAATAACAGATGCTAACCAAATTTGTGGCCAATCCCGTTTCACTTTCAAGCAAAGATTTTATCATTCTTAAAAAGTATTTATTGTTGCCACAGTTACGGTTGCTAATCTAATAAAAGGATTTCACTTTTCATTTGTCCTAAGAATTGTGCACTGTAAAATAAAATATTCCTATAGTTAGTCAAGATAATTTACAAATTAATTAAATTGGGGGTAATTCCAAATGTTTGCTTTTAAAGTTATTGTACTCAGAGGCGGCGTTAGGTACGCGCGAGGCCTGGTGCAACAATGACCCCGCGGGGCCCCCCTAGATTAGATCAATTATTGCGCAAACTCAGTTGTGCAATATCTGCCGGCTCTTTTGTTACTAAAATATGGTCTCAATTCTTAAATGCGGGGCCTGATTGCCCCAGCTGCCACCCCCAAAGGCCGCTCCTGATTGTACTATTTTGTGCCCGAGGTACTAAAAAATAAGTAATCTTTTTTAAAATTAAAGCAATGATTTAAGATTGGATAATTGAAATCTGGTTTTTAAAAAACGCTTAAAATGGTGGTATCTAACACAAATAAATTGAAGAAACGAACCTCTTTAAATCTGATTTCATAAAGTTGGAAGAAACCCAAAGAGTTATAGAAGCACAAATAGGTAGGACATTTATACACATTAAAACCTTTATTTAAAACTCAGTTTCTTTTTCTAATTTTTTTTAATGCATAGCATATTTTGAAAGGATGAAATTCTCTCTCTCTCTCTCTCTCTCTCTCTCTCTCTCTCTCTCTCTCTCTCTCTCACATATGTTTGCCCATTGTTTACCGAACAAAAACTTGTCCCAAAAACTTAGCTCAGCTCCTTTTTCAATTATAACTAGAAACCTTACAGCTCCCCACCCCCAGTTAATGATTACTCTCTTCAGTAGCGTCCTGAACCTTTATCAGGGCCTTTAAATTACGAAGGATAGTGAATATTTGAAGTCCGCAGAAATACAAATATGGAAGTTTAAAAGACAAGTATACAATAAGCATTTTATGAGTATGGGGCCGTTCATAAATGACGTCACGCACCTAAAAAAAGGGGGAGGGGACACACACATTTGTGACGAGGGGGAGGGGTTGTTTAAGAAATGTGACGTCACATCAAAATGTGAAACTTTAATAAATAAAATTTCCACTTAAATATTTGGTTGCTTTAAATTTATTTAATGAAGTTTTACATGGCTTTACGCGTGTTACGATATTAGTGTACAGACTTACACTAAATACATACGTATACGATAAAAATTTGATTTGGAAAATGCTCATTTTCAAATAGAAAATGCGGCTTTTTTTTTGGATTTGGGGGGGGGCGGCGCAAAGATTTGTGACGTCATGTTTGACCCTCCTCTCCCCACCCCACTTAAAAACGCGTGACTTCTAAAAAATTAGAAAATAAATTGTAATTGTTGTGTTGAGTCGATAATGACGTAGCACCTTATCAGGTTTGATCGGAAACCAGGGACGACACTTAGTAAAAGCAAAGCAGGTACCCCTTCCCATAATTTGACTTGTTGGTCTGTTAGCTGTTGGGGCACACCATTATGAAGTGCTGAGATCAAAGCATAACTTACGACAGTAGTTACCAACCTGGATGGGCTAAAACCAGGGGCCCCCGATGATTTAGGGAACCCCAAACTTAGTATATTTTATAATAAAGATGGACACATGCATGGGCGTCGCTAGGGGGGCAAAAAAAACAGCTTTTTTATTTTAACTGACAATGCCATACAGGTACAATTTTCAATTAAATTCAAGTTCAGTATAAAATAAGGGTCGAAAAAAGCCTTAGAAATTAATAAGACTTACAAATTAGTGCTGTAATTGCTAAAATACAACATTTATTAATGCATTTAATAAATTAAAAACTTAAGTTCTCACGAGAAAATTGAATTTGGCTGTGAAATAATATACGTGTACAAACTGCAGGATTACCAAGGATGGATATCAGAAATTTTTTTACTGGCTAAAAAAAAATCGAAAAGTAGACCAATCGCGGGATTCCGAAATGCCGTTATTAGAAGATTTTGGGGCGTCTGCAGCATGTGACTTATCATTGGCATTGAGGACAACAGTACACGTTCAACAGCCAGACACAACTGAAGCAACTGTTCCTAATTTGATTGTCGCTGACACTTATTCATTTCCTAAATTGGATATTGGAAGGTATGTCTGGACATACGACCTTTCAAATAAGTTGAAATTGCAGCTGATTCGTGATTGTTGGACCCTTGATAAAAATTATGATTTTAGAGCTGGCAGTTAGAGAAACAGAGTTTTTAGTTTTTAGATATGCATGGTAATCAGACTATTCACCGTGGCTTTTATACTCGCAAATGTTAATAGGTGCCTTTTGCAAATATTGCGTGTTGTTTCTGCAAAAAGTAATTCTATGAGTACAGTGGGTATTTGTCATCAAACCATGTACAAAATATACAGATTTCAACGAAGATGCACGTAGCAACCTGCAAAGCACATTATGGCACATAGGCTCTCGTAAGATGCAAGCAATTTTATTTGCTTTATTGGAAGCCAAAGCAGTTTCTATAGATGAGCAGTTGGACTCATTATTTAGAAGACAAATTCAAGAAAATCGCAACAAACTGGGTCCCATCATTTCTACAATCCTATTTTTCTGCATGCATGTTTTAGCACTTCGTGAAACAGAATCAAATTCTGGTAATTTGTATGAACTTTTAGAGTTTCTTGTTGAATCTGGAGATGAAGTTCTTGGTAATCGTTTGTCAATTGGTTCTTGTAGTGCTGAGTATGGTTCATCGACAAAACGCCCCGGACAAAACGGCCCCGACTATTGGGCTACGACATAACGGCCCCGACAAAAACGGCCCTGGACTAATAGATGGACTAATAGTAAAATTTACAATCAAATATATTCGTATTTTTACTCACCTATTCAGTGTCAGGTTTAGCTAACAATAAACAATAGTAATAACACCACAAAAGTGAATTTAATAGCATTTACGCGAAATGGTACCAATAACGGTTGTTTGTTGACAAGAAACAATATAATAACATCACAACAAATAATTTTAAAATTTTACCACTTTTTTAAGGGTGAAAAATTTGACGAAAGCTTAAAATGGAAAAACAAAATAATTGTTTTTGTTAACAATTGTTAACAATTTGTCTGGGGCCGTTTTGACCGGGGCCGTTATGTCGGGGCCATTTTGTCTGGGGTCGTTTGACGGGTAACCGCTGAGTGTATCTGGGCAACTACGCAAAACACTAAAATCGAAATTTGTGGGTCTCTCTTGCGTGAAGACATTGTTCGTGAAGCAAATAATTCAGTTGCATTTTCTATACTTTCCGACGAGACAAATGACATTTCGGGAGGCATTGAGCAGATGTCACTTGATGTTAGATTTGTCAAATTAAGAACAAAATGGGAAAATGATGGTCACAGAAGAATTCCTGGGATTTATTACATTGTCAATAAAACCGCCGAAGGTTTAGCCAACACCATCGTTACTAATTCATTAGAATTTTGATTAAATATGACAATGCTTGTTGGTCAAGGATACTACGAATGTTCTACAATGGCAGGTAAAGAAGGAGGAGTCCAAGCAATAATTCGAAAAAAATACCCAAAGCAGCATTTTTACATTGCAGTTCACATAAACTAAATCTTACTGTGAACGATTTAAATAATGGCAATGTTGTACGAAACACAATAGGAACAATTAAGTCAATTATAGTGTTTTTCCGAGAAAGTAATCAGCAAAGAAAACTTATTCTAAATGTTCCTTTGCTATGTGAAACTAGATGGTCACATACATATAAAAGCTTGCGGATTTTTTCTGAAATTGTTTCAGAAATTGTTAAACAACTGGAATATTTAGAACAATCAGTAATGTAATCAGTTATACTTGCAGATATAATTCTTTTTTATGTTTGATAAATGTAAACTGTCTTCCATGTAATAAACTTTCAGGAAGTTTAGTTCAGTTTTATTGTAGCAACTTTATGACATTTTTATGAATTTTTTTTCTCAAATGTAAGGGGCGGGGGGCAAATGCCCCCCTTCCCTACGCCCATGAACACATGTTTGCATGAATCCCTGAAAATATCATAAATTCAATAATTAATAAAAAATCGTATCTATTAGCCTAATCTGATAGCTATTCGGACCAGATAGGCTTAGTAATCGAAAAACCTGATTTGATAGGCTCAATAAGAGAAAATATCAAAGAATATTGTTTATATATTTTTAAATTTTATAGTTTCCGTCAAGCTCTCTTGGTCATTAAAGTGTATAGGCTTGTGGTGCAAGCTATGTAGGGATCTATTCCCAATGGTGGAAACTTAAATTTTAAATTTGTCTTTTTACTCTCAATTTTAGGATAAACTGCAAACAGTTATTTCTTCGTGTTCGATTTTTCATGAATAATCTTTTTGGCTGAGAAGGCCGATCCCGTAGTGTACAGACAAAGCATGAGCAAGGAACCAATGGACTTCTTAGTTACAAGTTACAGTCTTATATTAGCTGCTAGCAATCATTTTATTTAAAGGGACGCTAGCTGGATACGTGCCCCAGTTTGAATTGCAGCCAGGGGCCCGTGCAGTCTTAATATATTTCATATAGCTTTGTGTCTAGGTTTTATTTCAATTTGATATTTGCCTTGCATATAACATTTCTCAGTGCACGCCACTTGACTTCGATCTCTAACAATAGATATACAATGTCAATGTAGAGGCCTTGTCATAATATGGCGGAAACCTATGGGGCTATATATTTTATATCTTTTTAAAAGACAAATTTCATTAAAAATATTAATAAAATATGCGAGTCAATATGTAAATGTAGGTATACTGAGAAGGAAGTCTCTTATCAGCTATTTGTTAATTTTTCGTTAATTTAAGACAGCTTTTTTGATTTGGAAAAGTAATTTTACCATGCTAACAATTTTGAGAACACAGTCATTCGACTGCATTTATGCTTAAAACGCTGTTTCCTTAAAATGTAATCTAATAATAGAACATTACTCATTGAGCTATGACGTTTTCCTGTTTTAGAAATGACAAACCATATTGCTAGATTTCCAGCTGACTCATCTAATCTTATAAATTACAGACTATATCTTAATGATTACAAACAATTATTGCGTCCTACGTTCCGGTATTAAATTGAAGATTATTTTACCGTAAATTGAAGTGCACGTGTACCCGTGTGCTATTATTAAATCATAAAGCGTTTTTCTTGTTCTCCCGGCATTAACTAGCTCATTGAGGAAAAAAACAACAATTTAAAATAAGATCATTTTATATTTGGGATACACGATTAAATTACTTATTAATTAAACAGGTGCAAAAACAAATTCTTTACAGGACACGTATTTTATATTTACTACTTTTTAAAACATTTTTGTATAAAATTAAATACATTTTATTTTGGATAAATAAATCAATATATTGGTACAATTTTTAGCGTTGCAAACTTTGTAGTTATTTTTATTATTAAATACCTTATATTAACTTCACGGCCGTCTCTCCCTGTCTGTCTGTCGTGATCTCTGTCTTGGGCGGTCGAAAAAACAAAAGTAAAAAATGACCCACTTCCCGTGATCCGATCGAGCTGAAATTTAGCACACGGACCTGTCTGACCTAACAATGCATCGTATTAAAATTCCAGATCGATCGAACGTACCGTAATTAAATTAATGCATTTTTAGTTTATCATTATATAACGTATGTAATTCAAATTCACTGTTTGTTATTGTTTTTTTTCACGGGATTGTTCAGTCACGCGTTGACGCGACCAATCGAAGTACCGGCGTGCTTTTGTTTACATTTAACGTGTCACGCTGAGCTCGATAAAGCGATCGGTGACCAGACTTTTCCCCTCTCAGGGTTATCAAGCAAAGTTGAGTTTAGACAGATTTAGTCTGTAAATGTTAGTCGCATTTGAAAATAATCAATACTGTTAGTTATGTCTCATATATAAGGGATTTATAGTCAAAAAATTTGTTTTTACAGGTTTGTTTTATTAAATCCCTTATATTAACTTCACCGCCGTCTCTCTCTGTCTGTATGTCGTGATCTCTGTCTCTCTGTCTTGGGTGGGCGGAAAAACAAAAGTCAAAAATGACCCACTTACATAATTTGCAATGTATGCCACGTCTGTCTGTCCGTGACGCTACTGATTTTCGTAAGCAGCGCACCAAATTACTGCACCAAAAATAACTCTTTTCGAACGTTCCACATAAAATTGTGGAATATGAAAATAAATGAATAAAATAAAAATAAATAAAAGTTCTGTATTACATTAATTTTTATTTTGATGCGTATTTTTTTAAAATAAATAGATTTCAGCTGAAATGTATTTATTTTAAAAGCTTCCGTCATTTTTGACTGATAATGCACTAGTTTCAGTAATAAGAAGTAGATCGTATGTGTAGATTTTTATCACATCAGTGCCGCACCACAAAGCACCGACACTGACGTATTTAATATGGCTTTGTTTTGTGAAAACTGATTTAGTAAGATCAATGAGAATGTCTTCATTTCTTTTAACTTAATAAAATGTAATGTTAATTTAATGAGACATATTAATAATAATGTGTGTTTTAGAAAAAATTGTTGTATGTTAAATTTATTTTATTAATAGATGTATACTATTCAAAGCAATAATGAATTTAATAAAAATCGTATTTATTTAAATACATGAGAACTAAATATGTTTCATAAAGCCTTCAATATAATATCTTAAGCCTATTTGTTATACCACATATTGTCTATATGAGACCATATAGGATGAAATAACATTCTATCTTATCCAAGTGGCATGCCACTTTACTTCGATACCTCGATCCCTACAAATAGGGATACAATGTCAATAACAGCTATAATTAGGGATACAGTGTCAATAAACAGCTATCATTAGGGATACCGTGTCCATAAACAGCTATCATTAGGGGGATAAACTGTCAATAAACAGCTATCATTAGGATACAGTGTCAATAAACAGCAAGGAGGTTTGATTAACTGGAGGTGGCGTCTGCTATCAGATGGTCGCTAGCGGGTGAAGCCAGTGGACGGAGAGTGGGGGAGCCTATCGCCATATTGTTGGACTCAAAACATTCCACCAGCTTTCATTACCATACCAGTTTTCTCATTCTGGTAACGACTCCAACGACTCGTATTTTGTCATCTCGTTTTTTCTAAAGTCTGCCAAGGTCCTAGTTCATTTCTGGTGGTCTAAATATTCTAATAGGTCAATTACAAAGAGCTGTAATGTATGTAAGGTTATTTATTCGGTCAGCTGATCGAGGACTACAGAGCCTGGTCTTATATTAATTATACGCTAACTATATCCTATATACTATACAGAATTATAAAGAACGTACAAACAGGTCAACACATTTATTAACATTACAGGGGTCAGCGGAGGACTTTCTGAGTGTATCATTTATATTGTGGCTTTGGGTGGCTTTCCGCGTAATGAAATTGTTTTGCTATATTTTGAATGGATTTGAACGATTTCATGATCAACGCTTATTAATTTCTTTATTTTGTTCTATATTAATAATTTAATGTATTACTTAATTTGTAACTTAACTTATTTTGTATAGTAAAATTATAATATTCACAATGGACAATTTTAAAATTATAAGAATAAATAAGATATAAATATAACACGAACACGTCTGACAAGCAAAATTTTTATTTTGAAGTTCGCAAATCAACTCACAATTGCAACTGCCATTTAAAATTCAATGGAAAAAAACTAAGAATATAAAATTATTAAAATGATATAACTTATATCATATATTTAAAATGTTTAAATGTAAATACTGAATTGAAAGTATTGAATGATTGACTACTGCAACCTACTAGTCAATGACAAAGAAGTTGAAAATGAAAGCCAACACTGAGCCTGTCCCAATTACCAAGGCTCCCGTTCAAAATATTACAATAATATAACATACACACTACACAGCTTCCAATGTTTTGAGTCGCTCAAGATGGCTGCTGCAGGGTGGGGGTCTGGCTTCATCCTAGTGACGTCACGCCGCCTCCAGCTAATCAAACCTCCTTGATAAACAGCTATCATTAGGATACACTGTCAATAAACAGCTAGGGATATGGGGATACGGTGGTCGAGTGGCAGCGCGCTCGACTGGCGTACCGATAGTCACGGGTTCGAATCCATGGGAAGCAAAGGATTTGTTCCCGGGGCCTAGGGCGTCCCCGAGTCCACCCAGCCTCGAGTGGGTACCTAACACATAGGGAAATAAAAGGCGGCTGGGTAATGCGTGGAACCCTTATAGCCGTGGCATGTGAACGTTGCATTACTTGCTAAAATCAATTGCAGATGGTCTTGGCTGACCAAAGGCACATCCAGAAAAAACAGCAGTCGGAGACCACGGGCCAATTGGCGCAAAACTCGTTGGCACGCAATACTCAAATTGAGAACGAAGAAGAAGAAGAATTAGGGATCCAATGTCAATAAACAGCTATCATTAGGTATACACTGTCAATAAACAGCTATCACAGCTATCATTCTCCATTCCGATCCCAGACCAGAAACTAGACTAGGTGACCGCCAAAGGACACGACACATTATGACATATTACGAGGGTTAGACTAGATAACCACCAGAGGACACACGCTGGCATAAGTTATGGGAAAGATAAATAAAAATAAAAGGAAGTTGGGGCAGAGAGAATGTAAGCAATTTTATTAAGGACTATGAGACAGTACATCTTTACTTTACGGTTACATCGGATCGGCATAAGTGTGAGTGAGGTGGTTAGATAAGGGTGGGAAGGACTTTCTACCGACACCTTTAGGTAACTTATAAAAGTGAAGCATCAGTGATCAGGTAAGTTGGACGTAACAACAGTTTGACTGGTTGACGGTCTCCCAAGGGTTTCATTCATTAGTTCTTAATCGTCAAAGAAAAAGTCACTGGGTCAAAATCGTTAAAACACCGCACACCACATTAATCAACTTTGGTAGCGTTGAATGTTATTTTTAACAAAAGTTATAGAAATGCACATCTTGGGATGGGTAAATAAAACATAAACTAAACTGTTTCTAGCTAATATCTGGTCTTATCAGTTACGCCGATAGAGTGTTTGGAACGAACATTACACACGCATCAACACATTGACTTACCTCAGAGGCATGCGGCATTACAAAAATACACAAACATCAACACATTAATTGACTTACCTCAGAGGCATGTGGCATTACAAACATACACACGCATCAGCACATTGACTTACCTCAGAGGCATGTGGCATTACACACATACACACGCATCAGCACATTGACTTACCTCAGAGGCATGTGGCATTACACACATACACACGCATCAGCACATTGACTTACCTCAGAGGCATGTGGCATTACACACATACACACGCATCAGCACATTGACTTACCTCAGAGGCATGCGGCATTACAAAAATACACAAACATCAACACATTAATTGACTTACCTCAGAGGCATGTGGCATTACAAACATACACACGCATCAGCACATTGACTTACCTCAGAGGCATGTGGCATTACAAACATACACACGCATCAACACATTGACTTACCTCAGAGGCATGTGGCATTACACACATACACACGCATCAGCACATTGACTTACCTCAGAGGCATGTGGCATTACACACATACACACGCATCAACACATTGACTTACCTCAGAGGCATGTGGCATTACAAACATACACACGCATCAACACATTGACTTACCTCAGAGGCATGTGGCATTACACACATACACACGCATCAACACATTGACTTACCTCAGAGGCATGTGGCATTACACACATACACACGCATCAACACATTGACTTACCTCAGAGGCATGTGGCATTACACACATACACACGCATCAACACATTGACTTACCTCAGAGGCATGTGGCATTACACACATACACACGCATCAACACATTGACTTACCTCAGAGGCATGTGGCATTACACACATACACACGCATCAACACATTGACTTACCTCAGAGGCATGTGGCATTACACACATACACATGCATCAACACATTGACTTACCTCAGAGGCATGTGGCATTACACACATACACACGCATCAACACATTGACTTACCTCAGAGGCATGTGGCATTACACACATACACACGCATCAACACATTGACTTACCTCAGAGGCATGTGGCATTTGTCTCAAACTTAAATTCCCATTGAATGTTGACTGGTTGTCAGTGTGTAATTTATTATTTAATCATTAATTTGTATTACGTGTCGAAATTTGTCATAAACGTTCATAGAAGTCACACAATCCATGGATGTCAATTTAAAACTTTTCAGTGACAATACTCAAATCACATAAACCTTTGCTGGTTGAAAAGGTTAGTGAAACTTTCGCTAATGTAAGTTTAAAGTCAACTGATAATAAAGTTATTTAAGTCTTTATAAGGGGAGATGGATAAAGAGTTTGATAAGATTATATGTGTAGGAAGGTTTAATTTCATAGCCCACAGAACTTATGTAGCTAAAATTATCAAAGACAGGATTGAAATAAAGTGGACATCCACTTTCACTAATAGGAAACGCTACTTTTAATTAAAACATAGTAAGTGCTGACTTTCTCTCAGTAGACTATATAAATTTCTAAGATTGTTTTTATCACTTAGTTTTGGACTTTGTTAAATAAGATAATATATACATTTTAATGATCAATATTATGTTAGGTAATGTAAAACATTGTATTAAGCTGCAAAAGTTATATAATGTGAAGAAAGGTAAATAAATATAGTTCATCAACTAGACAGGAAAAGTAATCACATTTATTAAATAGAATTAGCTAGGGGAAAATGTTTAAGGGGGGGGGGAGGCAGGTGTCGGCTTACGAGCGAGTCATATGTGATTTCTGCAGGTACATTGAATACCAGTGTTGTTATTTTAGATCACAGAAGTGCTTATCTAAATTCTACAGCATTTGACTGTTCTACCAGAAGCTAATTCATTTTTCCGTTTTGTTGTAAGTAATGACTGAAGTGGATGCCAGTGCTGCCAGTGACAATAGCTAATAATATTTAGAACAATGTTGGAGAAGGAAGTCTGTAAAATGACACGACTCCTGTAATTTTAGAAGAATTTTTTAGAGCAATTGTTTTATTTAGTTTCAAAATTATTGATTTAAAATGACTTTTAATTTCAAAATAATTATAAATTAAAGAAGCGCTGTAAAAAAATATTATATGACGTCATTTTTAGCTTATATTTTAATTTTGGAAGAGGGAACGATGTAATAAAAAAAACACGTAAAAACCAAGTGCTTGACTATAAATCCTTTATGTACGAGACGTAACTAAAAGAATTAAACAATACTAGCTGACCCGCGGCGTAGCACACGCCGCTAATGATTTAGTGACGGGTGAAGACTTCCTGAAAGACACAGTTGTCTAAATGGGTTGGGTTTGGGCAAAGGACTGTGAGTGAATGAAAAGAAGGAACTCTGGAGAGACCCGCGGCGTATCACCCGTAAAAAATGACGGAAGTGTTCAGCTGAAATCTATTTATTTTGAAAAAAATGCACTTTTTTAGGACGCCTACGGCGCCCACCTTTTACAAAACCCCAACTAACTTGTCCTTGTTTTATCAATACGAAAGATTAAACTTTCTGAAATGTACACAACGTATTTTATAACTTTTTACATTGTTCCCTTTTTACAAAATTAAAATATCAGCGAAAACAATGACGTGATAAAACTTTTATTTTACAGCGCATATTTAATTTGCACACCTTTTGATGCATTGATGCAGTAATTTTGTGCGCTGCTTTCTAAAATTAGTATCTGTTGAACATACTTGTAGCTTGGTGTCTCGCAGGGTCCGACCACGAAGACAATTATATTAAATAATATAATTTACAATTGTCACGCATGTAGTGTCTGTCAGTTCTGACGCTATTAATTTTAGAATGCAGGGAAAACCAAATTACTGCACCAAAGCATCAAAAGGTGTGCAAATTAAATATGCGCTGTAAAAAAATATTATATGACGTCATTGTTTTCGCTCATATTTTAATTTTGGAAAAGGGAACATTGTAAAAAGAGGATTTGAATGATGGTAAATTATAAAATAAAAAAACAAAGAGGGCGCCGTAGGCGCCCTACAACCCCTATTATAAAATACTTTGTGTACATTTCACAAAGTTTAATATTTCGTATTTATCAAACAAGGACAAGTTAGTTGGGCTTTTGAAAAAGGTCGGCGCCTTAGGCGCCCTAAAAAAAGTGCATTTTTTATAAAATAAATAGATTTCAGCTGAAAACTTCCGTCATTTTTGACGGGTGATACGCTAGTGTTCATTATAATACGCAGCGCAAGAAAATCCAAAAATACAAAATTGCAGTTGTGTCGTAAAACATGTTTAATATAATGCGCAGCGATCAGGAATATGTTTATAAAAAGTGTTGTCAATAAATTACACACCTTATTGCGCGACAGGAAAGGTCGTTCAATATACATGTAATACGCACCGCGACACTATAGCAAAAATATTTAACATGATACATTGAGATAAAATAAAATAATCTAAAAATTCAATAATTTAATTACGGTACATGCGATCGATCTGAAATTTTGATACATTGTTTTTATCATTGGTACGAAACTGCCTGCAAACTTTTAGCTCGCTAGCTTACGAGGAAATGGATTAAAAATCGTTCCAAAGTTTTGGCGAAAAGCAAAATATCAACCAAACAGAAACCACGAGTTAATATAAAGGAATTATTTTTTTTTAAACGTAAAAAAAAAGTTTTTGACTATAAATCCTTTATGTACGAGAAGTAACTAAAAGAATGTTCATTATAATACGCAGCGCAAGACCATCCAGAAATACAAAATTGCAGTTGTGTCGTAAAACATGTTTAATATAATGCGCACCGATCAGGAATATGTTTATAAAAAGAGTTGTCAATAAAATACTCACCTTAACACTCTATCTCAAAAAATAACATGATACATAGGAATAAATAAAATAATCTAAAAAATCAATAATATAATTACTGTACATGCGATCGATCTGAAATTTTGATACATTGTTTTTATCATCGGTACGAAACTGCCTGCAAAATTTCAGCTCGCTAGCTTACGAGGAAGTTGGTTAAAATTGATCAAAAATTTTGGCAACAAGCAAGCAATCAAGGGTTCAAACAAACAACCAGGCACCACGAGTTAATATAAAGGATTTAAATTTTTTAAAAACGTAAAAAAAACAAGTTTTTGACTATAAATCCTTTATGTACGAGAAGTAACTAAAAGAATGTTCATTATAATACGCAGCGCAACACCATCCAAGAATACAAAATTGCAGTTGTGTCGTAAAACATGTTTAATATAATGCGCACCTATCAGGAATATGTTTATAAAAAGTGTTGTCAATAAAATACGCACCTTATTGCGCGACAGAAAGGTTGTTCAATATAATACGCACCGCGACGCTCTATCTAAAAAAAAATAGCATGATACATAGGAATAAATCAAATAATCTAAAAAACCAATAATTTAATTACGGTACATGCGATCGATCTGAAATTTTGATACATTGTTTTTATTATCGGTACAAAACTGACTGCAAAATTTCAGCTCGTTAGCTTACGAGCAAGTGGGTTAAAAATCGATCAAAAGTTTTGGCGACAAGCAAGCAATCAAGGGTGCAGACACCACGAGTTAATATAAAGGATTTAAAAATAGGATTTGAGGATTTATTATTATAAAATACTTTGTGTACATTTCAATTTCAGCAAGTTTAATATTAAGTATTTATTAAACAATGATAAGTTAGTTGGGCTTTTGAAAAAAGTGGGTGCCGTAGGCGCCCTAAATAAAGTGGGCGCCGTAGGCACGACGGCGCCCCAGCGCAACCTAGTTATAATAATATTTAAATATGATTATTATTTTAAATAATTAAACATACGACATTTGTTTAACTGCAATGTATATAAACCCAGTTAGAAAATTAAAATGGAATCGTCTCTCCTGATATTTCAATGTTTCAAATCTTTAAAAAAAAATTTGAAATAAATACTCAACTAGACCCAACAAAAAAAAACAAATTAAAAGGGAATTTTTTTCCTTCTTTTTTTATTTCTAAATCTGGGAAACACTTTAAATACGTGAAATATTACTTAATATTTAAATTTATAATTTGTATTGTCTTGTGCCATATATAAAATACTTTAGTGATCTTTAAAAAAAAATTTTTTAAAGCTTATTTACCTGTGTATCAGTTTGGACAAAGATCGTGTTAACTAAATAAGCTCAGTTTCCATAAAGTACGTCACGCTCCAGAGGGGGGAGGGGGTGTAAGAAAGTGTGACAAATTGTGACAGGGGGAGGGGGGGGGTCCGGCCATGTGTGACGTCACGCTGTTTTATATTAAATTTTTATTATTTTGTTATTAAAAAAAACATTTTTGTTCGAAAGTGTGACGTACTTTAGGGGGGGGGTCCAAGATGCGTGACAGTTTGTGACAGCGGGGAGGGGGGAGGTAAAATTGTGAAAAATAGCGTGACGTACCTTATGGACGGCCCCTTAGCTTTCCTATCCATTTTAATAATAACGTTTCATATGAGTAGATTTTTAAAAGTTATTTAATCAGTTTTATAAGGTACAAATTAAATATCATTTATTGTAATTAAATATATCTCTAAAATTTGCCATGAATTAAATTTTTGTTGGAATTTTATGTTTTTTTAAACGTTTGATATTTAAAGGAACAAGTTAACAAAAGGTTGCCATATCTATAGATGCATGTAGTAAATGGCATACGAAAAAGCAGACTCCCTGGCAAAAGCAGGGTCGGCCCAGCCCCAACCAGACGTCCCAGTTACTTATCTCGGGGCAAAGACCTGCCTAAAGGACCACTTTAGGAAAAAGTGGTAACAGGAGTGGGCTGACAATACGACAGCCAGGGGGGTTTTCGCTAACATGCCCAGGCCAAGTCGTTCAGACCATTGGTGGAGCTTGAGTCGCAAAATCAGAGTTTAGTGACTCAAGTGTGAAAAAAGCATTGCCCAACCAACTCGTACTTTAGCAGACTAGACAACAAAAGGGACTCGAACTGCAATCATTGCAGCCTAGCCTCTGAGACAGTCTTACGTGTGTAGACGTCGTGTCCCGCGCTAGACATAGTAGGGAAGGTTAGGGAGGAAAAGAGTCTCACGTTAAGACAATGTTGTATGGTACTGCTCAGCAAATGGAGCAGTTTGCCCAGGTATTAGCCGTAGGACGCAATAATCTTCTGTATAGAAGGAGCGTCTGAAACAGATAAGATAGCCAAGGCCTTAAGAGACTAGTCTCAGGCCCCCATAGTATGTACTTAGTTTAGTAAATGGCATAACATATACGCGTTAATGGAAGGACGGATGAACTATCTTTCCCCTTCTTCGCTACTTAATTCTATTTTAAAATTCTGTGCACACATTTTTAAAAACGTGTACTACAGTTTAGTTAATTCAAAAAATACATGCGATTGTTTAGGAGAGATTACTTTCATAAATTTCCACGCAGGAAAAGTTAGATTAATAAAACTCACCGGGGCTTTCTAAGAGGCAAATGGATTATGGATAGTAATAATATGCACTGAATGAGAGGCTAAAGAGTGGCACCATTGTGATCCTTTATAGGTTACTTTTTATTGGTAGGGCAGGCGTTAATCATATCGCCCAAACCTTGATGGCACTATCTCGAACTTGGCCATTATTAATTTGTTATTCGCAAAATTTAAGCTTAGCATTTAGATTACATTTTATTTCCAGTAGTTGTGAGTCAACTATAGAAATGATTGAAAATGATACTTACGTGAAGACATTAGAAACATTAAATTGTCAACTATAGAAATGATTGAAAATGATACTTACGTGAAGACATTAGAAACATTAAATTGTCAACTATAGAAATGATTGAAAATGATACTTACGTGAAGACATTAGAAACATTAAATTGTCAACTATAGAAATGATTGAAAATGATACTTACGTGAAGACATTAAAAACATTAAATTGTCAACTATAGAAATGATTGAAAATGATACTTACGTGAAGACATTAAAAACATTAAATTGTCAACTATAGAAATGATTGAAAATGATACTTACGTGAAGACATTAAAAACATTAAATTGTCAACTATAGAAATGATTGAAAATGATACTTACGTGAAGACATTAAAAACATTAAATTGTCAACTATAGAAATGATTGAAAATGATACTTACGTGAAGACATTAAAAACATTAAATTGTCAACTATAGAAATGATTGAAAATGTTACTTACGTGAAGACATTAAAAACATTAAATTGCATAAAATTAAATTTATATATAGAATAAATGCACAAGTAACTGCATTCGATGTCTGTAGTTAATGCTTAATGATTATAACAAAGGCAAATTTTTGCTAGATGGAAGATTTATTTACCTTTAATAGTACACGCGATTGTTAAGACTGTCTATAAGGAAAAGATGGAACGAAAATAAATGATCGAAGCCTTTAAAGAAGAAAATCGATTACATACAGAAGAATTAATCAGTTGATGAGACGTAAACACTGAAAAAAAATTAAATATAAGATCAACGTAAAAACAGTGACACATTTTGTAAACATCAATATTGTTGTCATCATGAGAGAATACTACAATTAGGGGCCATCCAAAAAGTACGTCACACTATTTTTGACCATGTTAACAACTGTCATAAATTTCGGACACCCCCCCCCCTTTAAAGTAAGTCACCATTTCGAACAATACTTTTTGTTTTTATTAACAAATAATTGAAATTTAATATAAAACACCGTGACGTCAACCATGGCTGGACCCCCTCCCCCTGTCACAAACTGTCACACTTTCTTACACCCCCTCCCCCATCTCTGGAGCGTGACGAACTTTATGGACGGCCCCTTAGCAGAACTTACAAAGAAATGTAGACAACAAAAACGATGTACATGTAAATACAATTTTTTTCCGATGACTGTACTAATTTTACAAACATTCTATTATTTACAAATAATTTAAAATGAAGCTATAAAGAAGAGACAAATGAAATTCTTATCATAGTCTAAAAGAAATATAAAATAGAATGCTATTTTTATGTGATAGGGTATCTTTTTAGGAATACAGTGAAAGACAGAATATAACTTACGCAGAGAGCCTGACTGAATACTCAACAAACAGATGTATAAGTAATAGCGTCTTTCTTGAAACAAATAAGCTCAGAGAGAAATTGAAGGTCATGATAGCCGAATCTTTTCAAAACCTGGCACCTCATATTGATTATCTGAATATATAATTTTTTTCTAGGCTGTGAAAGTAAGACAAATAATTTAAATTGTAATTGCGTCTTTTTATCATATAAGAAGCATTTACAAGTATACTTCTTTGGCGCACCGCACGATACAGCACCGATGTTGATGTAATTCTTTATAAAATTTGGTGGCAATGTTAATAAAAACATTTTTAAAACGTATATTTAAATGTAATTACATTTTATCTGATACTATTTATTAATAACCTGTTAATTAATTTTTTCAATTGATGCCTTTAATAATTATGTATAAAAATAAAGTATTCAATGAAAAATCATATTTTATAATCGTATTGTTTAAATTTGATGGAGACTATGAAATAAACATTCAATTTTATAAAATTAATGTATGTCAAATTCTTAATTATGTAATATCTATGTAATATAAAAGTTTTGCAAGTGCATGCCACTTGATTTTGATCTCTAAATTTAGTATTAAATTTCTTTGTGTCCCGTCCTCGTCTCGATGGCCTTCTTCACTAGTCCCTTTTTCTTCCTCTTCTCTTTCGTTTCTTCCTTTTCCTTCGCTTGGGGTTTCGTTTCCTTTTCCCCTTGTTTTGATTTCATGGCTTTTCCCATTGGTGGAGCAGGTGGAGCGGGTGGAGGTGGTGATGTTTTCCCCGATGTTGCCGTGGCGTAGCTCTTGGGAGGAGCTGTTGCAGTGGATGAGCGACTGGCGGGGACTTTTTTGTGCTCACAAATGCTTGACCAGTGCTCCAGGCTTTGAGAATAGATAAATTGTACCCTCTTGCCTGGAACCTGCACCCATATTTTACGATTTTTAAAGATCGTGAAAATCATGAGATTAGTCCCCTTTTCCCCAACAAATTTCAACTCATACAAATTAAAAGACCAATAGAACGTTATTATTTAACTACTGTACTTAATGTTAGTGAATGTCATTTTTTGTTTTATGTTATCACGTTTTTATTAACTTACTTTCGTGTCTGTCTGCCCGCAATTTTTCAAATTTGTATACGTAAAATTAAACCACTTCTGATGGACCTAGAGAGCTCAAAATTTTACCAATAGATATTGGATGACAATTCATTGCATCAAACTTTCAGATCGATCGAATGTACTGTTTTTAGTTTATCTCTATATAGGCATCGGTATTATCGGTCTGCTATTGTTTGCATTTACATTCACGTGCCGAGTTCACACCAGCCTCGACTAAATCAACCATTTTTAACACCAAGGATAACTTCAGTGTGTAAAATCTTTGTTGGGCAATGCGTATGATCTTTATCTTATCTATACAGACGTTCCTTCTATGCAGAAGATAATTGCGTCCACAGACCATGACAGATGATTTGTTGGCAAGTGATGCAACGTTCACAGGCCACGGATTTGTGGGTTCCACGCATTACCCAACCGCCTAACTAGTGTTAGGTACCCATTCGGAACTGGGTGACTCAGGGATGCCCTAGGCCCCGGGAGCAAATCCTTGCCTTCACATGGATTCGAACCCGTGGCACGCTGCCACTCGACCACCGCGGTCGTTTGGTATAAAAATTAAAGATTTATAATTTAGAAGGCAAAAGAGAGATCTATAAGTGAGAGAATGAATGAACTGCATATGTTAAACCTCATAAGCGTCCGCCTCACGTTTTTAGTCATATGAAGTTAAAGTACTTGAACTTATAGGTTTTAAATTATTTTCTTGTTTTTAGTCCACCTATAAAAACGTGGTTTTTAAAAATCCTTTTTTATCTTTATTTATTTAAAATCTTATCCAGAGGGCACAAGTTTTTTTCTCTTGAATATTGCCCTCTATAATGAATAAGACGACCCCACACAATTTCATTCAATAATTGATTTCATTAAATTGTTAAATTAAAGGTGCAAAATAAGAATATAATGAACTATGTCGTTAGTTTTCTGCATGTCAAAATGCTTACTACCAATTTAAGGTAATTGAGCGTGTATATATATATATATATATATATATATATATATATATATATATATATATGATGATATGAGCATTTTGTCAAAATACAGACTTGACTGATACGTTTAAAGAAAAATCGTACTAATTGGGAGAGTGCAGACTCAAGATGTCGTATAATAACTGTGATCATAACAAAGAGAAATTAGACATTTTATTAAAACTTATAATAACAGGAAGAACGTAGACATTTTATATTAACTGTTATAATAACAGCTCTTTACTCACTACTGTCTCTGGTCTAACTGATGGAAATCCATTTTAATCCTTTACTTTCTATATCCTGACAAAATATAATTTTAAAAAAAATTAGTTTAAAAAAAGATTCCCTGTAGAATTCCTTGTAAAATTCATATCTATCTATCTATATATATAATTCTCTTCATGGTCGGACCATGCGAGGCAACAAGCTGCATGTGCAACAGAGCATGACGAATGACCCTCGCTCGTGTCAACTAAACACAGTTAAAGGTTAACAAACGAAGGTATTGGACGCAACAATGGCCCTTGCGTTTAACTTGCATTGTTCCTTCACAGAAAACGTGAGATTCGTAGTGTACTGGTTAACACGTCCGCCTCATGCGAGGAAGGTCCTGGGTTCAAGCCCCGGCGAATATATTGTTTTATTTTGTTGTTGTTTTTTAAATGTCTGTTTGTGCCCATTCTTTTATCTCTTTATTGCATAGCATACGCCGCAGACTGGCTCATCATAGACAGTGCAAAGAACGGTTAGGGGGGGGGTGAGAGTACAGACTCAAAAAGCTGCACCAAGTAAATAAAAAATAGCGAGCAAAGGTGAAGACATCACACTAGAGTTGTTGTTACCCGCCTCCCATTTATTACTACCATCCCTTAAACATAAACTTTGTTTGGCCGATCCTAGCGAGGGTTAGTCATATTTAGGGTTGTTAATTGCATGTTTTTTTGTTTTTTTGTTTGTTTTTTTTTGGAAAACCGATTATCGATTATGTAACTCCGATTTAACTTCATAGAAGTTAGGAGTGTACCGAATTTCGCCTGCAAATGCCTCGAAAATAAACAATGAGTAGGCAGCAACCGACGTTCTCTCGCGTTGTTTTGATTTCTTCGTGCTGTAGTTTGTGTCCGTTCTTTCTCAACTTTCTTTGCACTCTCCATGAGCAAGTCTGTGGCGTATGCTACGCCCCGGGGCGTCTAGTTCTAAATAAAATATCAAACAGACAACATAATATCTTTTTACAAAAAAAAATATTAAAATTTTAAAAATATTTTTTTATGAACACTGAGTCTAACGAGGAACGAAGCTGATCATTGTTTAAAAAAACAGCCATGGAAATCTCAATGTTTAACTTGTCACTTTTGGATCTACTGACACAAAATAATATAAATTCTTGGTTTGATACAGATATTTGCAATAGACTAAGTTTTTATATGAAGAATCATCACATAAACTTTCTTAGAAAGATGTTTACTTTAGCCCAAAACCTCCACCTAATAAGTAAATATTCAATGGTATTACTTAGTTTATCCTTTATTCAAGTTCAACTTTTTTTTATAGCTAATGGTTAGTAAAACAATTTGGATAATGTTATTAAATATTGTACTATTATCAAGTAACTTAACCGACAAGTTTTCTATGTTATAACAGTACCTATGATTAACCAAAAAAAAAGTAATTTGATATATAACATTCGATGTAATAATAAAACAAACCCGTAAAAACTAAGTTTTTGACTGTAAATCCCTTATATATGAGACAGTATTGATTATTTTCAAACACGACAAACATTTACAGACTGAATCAGTCTTAGCTCAACTTTGCTTCATAACCCTGGGGTGGGGGAGAGGGGAAAAGTCTGGTCACCGATTCGCTTGACCGAGCTCAGCGTGACACGTAAAATGTAAACAAAAGCACCCCGGTACTTCGATGGGTCGCCTGAACGCGGCAACTCAAATTTTCACGTGGGAAAAAAAACAATAACAAACAGTGAATTTGAAATACATACGTTATATAAGGATAAACTAAAAATGCATTAATTTAATTATGGTACGTTCGATCGATCTGAAAGTTTGATACGATGCATTGTTAGGTGAGACGGGTCCATGTGCCAAATTTCAGCTCGATCGGATCACGGGAAGTGGGTCATTTTTGACTTTTGTTTTTCCGCCCGCCCAAGACAGAGAAAGAAGGACGAGAGACAGAGAGACAGAGAGAGATGGCGGTGAAGTTAATATAAGGGATTTAATAAAACAAACCCGTAAAAACAAAGTTTTTAACTATAAATCCCTTATATATGAGACATAACTAACAGTATTGATTATTTTCAAACGTGACAAACATTTACAGACTGAATCTGTCTTAACTCAACTTGCTTCACAACCCTGAGAGGGGAAAAGTCTGGTCACCGATCGCTTGACCGAGCTCAGCGTGACACAAAAAATGTAAATAAAAGCACGCCGGTACTTCGATGGGTCGCGTCAACACGTCAACTCAAACTCTCACGTGGGAAAGAAACAATAACAAACAGTGAATTTGAATTACATACGTTATATATGGATAAACTAAAAATGCATTAATTTAATTACAGTTCGATCGATCTGAAATTTTGATACGATGCATTGATAGGTGAGTCGGGTCCGTGTGCTAAATTTCAGCTCGATCGGATCACGGGAAGTGGGTCATTTTTTACTTTTGTTTTTCCGCCCGCCCAAGACAGAGAAAGATGGTGACAGATACGGCTGTGAAGTTAATCTAAGGGTTTTAAAAAGAAAGATATTGTACGAGTTGAGAAACGCTGACTTCAATTTCTAATGTGGCTTTTAAAAAAGGATAAAGTCCTAGGGGCCGTCCATAAATGACGTCACGCTCCTAGTGGGAGGGGGTCGCACTTTTGTGACGATGCGTGACGAGGGGGGAGTGAGGGGGGTTGAAGAAATGTGACGTCACATCAAAAGGGTAACTTTAAATAAAACTTCCACTGAAATATTTAGTCGCTTACAATTTATTTAATGACTTTTTAAAATGTTTATTTAATTATTATTTTTAATCAGTGCTTCTCAAAGTGCCAGTCAGTAGGCCTTCAGACGCTGGTTGGCCTAAGCTATCAAGACACGAACATTAAATATAATTATAATCCTTAAGTTAGAGAACCGACACGATAACGTATGAAATTGCGTCGTTTGATGTTGACATCAAAGCATTTGTGATGTAACCGTAGTTCCGTTTGGTTCTCTTACGGTGAGTTTTACAAGCAACTATCAATTTTGATACGATGCATTGTTAGGTGACACGTGCCTATGTGTCAAATTTCAGCTCGATGGCATCACGTAAAGTGGGTCATGTTTGACTTTTGTTTTTCCGCCCGACGTACGAAGAGATGACGACAGACAGAGAGAGAGAGAGAGAGAGACAAGATTTCGAAGTTAATAAAGGGATTTAAAAAAAGATGTGTGGGCGTCAGACGTGAATTGTAAAAAGTTACAGATATTATAGAAGTTATAGATATTACTTTAATACATAAGATAACAAACTAAGTTAAAGAACACAATATTAAACTTAAATTATCTGAATAAAAGAACAGTTTTATTATAGTTCTAGGTCACGACTTTTTGTACACCACACTACACACTCCGTACAACACTGTTCGCTTGGTACACACTACAAAGTTCGTTGAACTTCTTTAAGTTCGTTCATTCAATTCATTGTAAATTGTTCATCATTGACTTTGACAATGTAACAACGTCGATAGCAGATACTCTTCATTTATAGGATAATAAATATTTTAATAAATAGTTTGAAATCCTTGATATGAAGTAGTAAAGTACACCCTATTAGCTCTTACACTTAAATATGGAGATATCCGGAATCCGGATCCGACAAATATTAGGGTCAAACTATCCGGATTCGGCAAATAGTAAAAAACCCATATCCGGCTGATCCCTACTTTTAACATAATCACTACTTTTAGTTTTGTCTCATATATAAGGAATTTATAGTCAAAAAATTTGTTTTTACAGCTATTTTTTAAAACTTATAATAAAAACTCTTTACAATTCACATCTTTTTAAATCCCTTATATTAAATTCGCGGCCGTCTCTCTCTGTCTGTCTGTCTGTCGTCATCTCATTATCTCATGGGCGGGCGGGAGGAAAAACAAAAGTAAAAAATGACCCACTTCCAGTGATCCGATCGAGCTGCAATTTGGCACACGGACCCGTCTGACCTAACAATGCACCGTATCAAAATTTCAGATCGATCGAACGTACCGTAATTAAATTAATGCATTTTTAGTTTATCCTTATATGAGGTATGTAATTCAAATTCACTGTTTGTTATTGTTTTTTTTCCACGTGAAAGTTTGAGTAGACGCGTTGAGGCGACCCATCGAAGCACAGCGGCGCTTTTGTTTACATTTTACGTGTCACGCTGAGCTCGGTCAAGCGAATAGGTGACCAGACTTTTCCCCTCTCACCCTCCCAGGCTTTTGAAGCAAACTTGAGTTAAGACAGATTCAGTCTGTAAATGTTTGAAAATAATCAATACTGTTAGTTATGTCTCATATATACGGAATTTATAGTAAAAAACTTTGTTTTTAAATCCCCTATATTAACTTCACCGGCGTCTCTGTCTGTCTTGGGCGGGCGGAAAAACAGAAGTCAAAAATGACCCACTTCCCATGATCCGATCGAACTGAAATTTGGCACACGGACCCGTCTAACCTAACAATGCATTGTATCAAAATTTCAGATCGATCAAACGTACCGTAATTAAATTTATGCATTTTTAGTTTATCCTTATATGAGGTATGTAATTTAAATTCATGGTTTGTTATTGTTTTTTTCCCACGTGAAATTTTGAGCTGACGCATTGAGGCGACCCAACGAAGCGACGGGCGCTTTTGTTTACATTTTACGTGTCACTCTGAGCTCGGTCAAGCGAATCGGTGACCAGACTTTTCCCCTCTCCCCCCACCCACCCCTCCGCCCACCCACCCCTCCCCCCACCCACCCCTTCCCCCACCCAGCCCTCCCCCCCCCACTAGGGTTATGATGCAAAGTTGAGTTAAGACAGATTCAGTCTGTAAATGTTTGAAAATAATCAATACTGTTAGTTATGTCTCATATATAAGGGATTTATAGTCAAAAACTTTGTTATTACGGGTTTGTTTTATTAAATCCCTTATATTAACTTCGCGGCCGTCTCATGGGATGGGCGGGCGGAAAAACAAAAGTCGAAAATGACCCACTTACAGTGATCCGATCGAGCTGAAATTTGGCACACGGACCCATCTCACCTAACAATGCATTGTATCAAAATTTCAGATGGATCGATCGTACCGTAATTAAATTAATGCATTTTTAGTTTATCCTTATATGAGGTATGTTATTCAAATTCACGGTTTGTTATTGTTTTTTTCCCACGTGAAAGTTTGAGCTGACGCATTGAGGCGACCCAACGAAGCGACGGGGTGCTTTTGTTTACATTTTACGTGTCACGCTCAGCTCGGTCAAGCGAATCGGTGACCAGACTTTTCCCCTCTCCCCCTCCCACCCACCCCTCCCCCCCCTAGGGTTATGAAGCAAACTTGAGTTAAGACAGATTCAGTCTGTAAATGTTTGAAAATAATCAATACTGTTAGTTATGTCTCATATATAAGGGATTTATAGTCAAAAACTTTGTTTTTACGGGTTTGTTTTTTACGGGTTTATTTTATTAAATCCCTTATATTAACTTCACCGCCGTCTCTGTCTCTCTCTCTGTCTCTCTCTCTGTCTCTCTGTCGTCATCTCATGGGCGGGCGGGCGGAAAAACAAAAGTCGAAAATGACCCACTTCCCGTGATCCGATCGAGCTGAAATTTGGCACACAAGCCCGTCTAACCTAACAATGCATCGTATCAAAATTTCAGATCAATCCAACGTACCGTAATTAAATTAATTCCTTTTCAGTTTATCTATATAAACTATATGTAGCGGTCGCCATCGTTTACATTTTATGGGTCACTTGACACCCCAGCCACAGGTGAACACATCTCGTGTTTTTACCAGATGTACCGGCGTGCTTTTGTTTACATTTTGCGTGTCACGCTGATCTCGGCCCAGAGATCGTCAACAACACCTTTCCCATCTCCCATCCCCTCCCGGGTTAAAAGCAAAGGGGAGTAAAGATAGATTCAGTCTGTAACTACTTGTAAATACTTTAAGTAATGTCTCATACTCATATATAAGGGATTTATAGTCAAAAACTTTGTTTTTACGGGTATGTTTCATTACATCTATTTTTTTATACCAAACAAAATAAGCGCCCACCCAACGTTTTATACCACGGTGATGTGTTCACGTGGTGAACTCATGGATGTCAACAAAGCAGACGGGTACCGATGCTTATATAAAGATAAACTAAAAATACAATAATTTAAATTCGATCTATCTGAAATTTTAATTCAATGCATTGTCATCTAAGATCTATCTGTAGTAAAATTTTGAGATCTCTAGGACCATCAGAAGTGGTTTAAATTTACGTTTCAAGATTTGAAGGATGTATACAACATAAAAACAGTGTGACTTAAATAAAAGCGTGTAAAATGAGAATATTTTGGAGAGAACACACTATATATAGGAATACTAAAATCATTTTGGACGTACATTCCCTTTTTTCCTCCGTCAATGACGCACTACAAAGCACCGGTGCTAATATTTTTAATATTAAATTGTGTTTCCGAAAATGAGAACAGTATATTAATATGACGATCTGAATTTAATTGGAAAGATCAATTAAAATATTATTTAAAATCTATATCACATAACATAAAAAACTTGTGTTTCATAAATGTTTCTTTGTTTATAAATGAAAAATTTGCCAAGTAATATTAAGTTCGAACTAATATTAATATTAAAAATGGTATTTATCATTTACAAATATAAAAACTATAATTTTTTTAAAATGGCTATTATATATATATATTTCTTGTACCAAGCGCTCTCCACACATTCTATAAAGTCTTTTTGGGAAGGTATTCGATTCTCTCCAAGTGGCACGCCACTTGACTTCGATCCCTAAAATCTTGGGATACAATGTCAATAAATTGCTAGCATTATTTTAGTGACGCTGTCCCAAAATTAGGCTATTGATAAACATTAGATCGTTTATAGTTTATGTTTTATAACCTTACCGATGTATGGCATGGTCATTGTTTGGACGTAAAGCTACAGTTTAATAAATTATATTAATTATATCCTGAACACAAGTGACAGTAGGTAGCCTGAATTAGTTGCGATAGTATCACAAAATTAAGTATCATCAAATTGAAGTCGCCCCAGGAGAGTTTATTATACAACATGGTCTCTGGGAGAGAATTTCTTTTAATATTGTCACTGTGGTTAATATAGAATTGCCCCTTAACTATATGAAACAAGGAATGAGGGTTTTAAAAAGGTTTATGTCTCCCAATATATATATATATATATACTAGAAATATACCCGCACTTTGTAGCGGGAGTGTGCTGACCCTTTTTCTCAGTATTAGTTGCTGGTTATTACAATTTTTATTTGCAAAGTTATATTTCAGATTCATATATTACTTCAAATCTTATGGGAAATAGAGATATTCCAATTTAAGGGAAAAAATATATAATTAAATATATTTAAGAAAAAAAGAGAGGAAAAAAAACAACAGACACAATTATTTAATTTTTTACCATTTTACCGCGTGAGTTGTTTTCACTTAGTGCATTGCCTTTTAACATTATCTGACTATTTAAAAGATATGATTTATTAAATAATGAATCTTGACGACCATAATAACTAAATTTACTATTTCATTCCCACTTGTACTAAATAAACATAACTGATAGATTTTCCGAAAGAGCTCTACCACCCTCGTCACTCAAAAATTTCATGTTTAATTACGACACTGCATAGTAACACAATTGTAAGTAATACACTATTTGTAACCGCGTCTATGAGATAAAGAACATATGGCACTATCCCTTCAAAAGGCAAAGGCTACATAACTCATAGCGCCAATAAAAAAATATAAATGTTCTTTCTAAAATACTTTTAAAAAAACAACAACGTCGTATTAATATGATATCAACAAAATGTGCACACCATATTTAGGCAATAAAAGATTATAGAAAGCTGGCCGCATAAAATAAAGTCTTGTTATAAAGGAAATCTACTGTACCAAAATAACTCTTCCTTTTGACATATTCGTAGCTGTTTAAACAGGGAAATAATATTTAAAAAAAATTATATCTCTAAATTGTACGATTTATATTTATTGTTTTTATGCAATGTGTATAATTTCAAAAAGGAATAATTTTTTTGTTCCCTATTTCTGATAAGGCATCATATTTTGTAAATTATATTCAACACACATACAACAGATTTTGTTTCTGAAAAAAAAATATATCGGAATAATCCACATTAAAAAAAGATTCAACCGTCTGTTAATAAGCACATCTGAAAAAATGATTAAAAACTAACTTTAGAAATGGCCTATGTTATTCCGACTACAAAGGAATGAACACAACATATTCAATACGCAATTGATATTAATTAAGCATTTTCATGATCACTTTATTAAATTTAGTCAAATTCTGATCGGTAGCGAACGTTTATAATGTATAGTGTATATATATAGCTTATGTATACTTTTTTAAAGTGTAAGTTTATTTGACATAGGTCATCGTTTTCCGCTTGAAATAAACTCGCTACATCTAAGGTTTTAAATTAAATGTCGAGTTATGAATTATATTTTTTAAAATCGCAATCTCATTCACACATGTAAAATACTAATCCAAAGCATCGTGGAAAAATGGAAATAAAATCATTTAAACGCATATCTAATATATAAAGCTCAGTTGATGTTTGTATGTTTGTTTGTTGTATCCATTAAAAAAGGCCCCTGCTTTGTTGACATTATTCCAAAAGATCTCTCCCACTGTCGTCACTAAAAAAGCTCATAGATATTTGCATCGTAACACACTTGTATTTAATACAGTATTTGCAACAGCGCCTATGAGAAAAAGATAATATGGCACTACAAAGGCAAAAGCTACTCAACCTATAGCGCCAATAAATTAAAAATATAAATGTTATATATGAAATGTACTTTATAAAATACTTGAAAGAAACTAAAGCAGTCTTATTTTAAAAAATTCAAGAAAATGTGTATTTAGACAATATTAATAAATAGTTATAGAAATATTCTGGCTTAATAAAAAGTCTGCTCATAACAACTGGACCAAAAATAACTCTACTTTTGTAATCTATTTATAGTTGTTCTAACATGGAAAAAAAATTGAATTGTTATATATTTGTGTCTACATTTACAATTAAAATTTACTGCTAATGCAATTGGTATAAGATCATAAAAGAATTAAATTCTTTTTTGAGTCACTTTCATGACCCAACAACAGATTATTTTTCTAACAAATAAAGAATTTATATTCCAAATTAAAACAACAACAAATCAAATGTCTGTTAAAAAATGAATGTAAAACAATGACAATAATTTATTTTTAAAATGGACTATGTTAATCCAACTACAAAGGAATGAACATAACAAATTCAATTCGCAAAACCAAGTAATTAAGCGTTTTCAGGATCACTTTATTTAGTTTAATCTACTTATGTTAATAGGTCCGGTAGCCTAAGTTTAAACTGTATACGTGTATAGCTTATGTAAAAGACAAACAAAATATAAATGTTATGTTAATAGGACACAGCTAAATTTAAGATGTGTACACGAAAATGTGGGCACAGTAATTAGGCGATAAAAGATTTTAGAAAGCGCACCGCTAAAAATGAAGCCTTGAAAAAAATACTGATGCAATTATTACATAAATAGTTTTTTTATTAAATGTTATGAAACAGAAAATAATTAAAACAAATTTGCAATTAAATTTAAACGTGTAAACAATTAAACCTAATGCATCGTGTGGCAGTTGTAATTAAATATGTTTACGAGTCTATAATATATAGAAAAAAACAGTAAAGAAAACGACAATTATTTGTACTGCACAGCTCAAATTAAGAAGCGTACACGAAAATGTGCGCCCCGTAGTTAGACAATCTAATATTTTTTGAATGCGCACCGCTGAAAATAAAGTTATGGGGAAAAAAACGTCACCAAAAATAACTCGCTTTGGACGGCCTTTGAACGTCCGCGTAAAGTTGTTCAATGCAGAAATTGGGTTAATTTTTCATTCGTTGTCTCTGCATTTTCTGATTATTTAATTTACGGCGTTCGGGCACAAGGGACAATTACAAAAACTAACTTAAAACCACCTTCAGGGTAAAAGGAACCGTCCTGCCAAATTTGGTCCCCGTCCGTCATTTGGTTTTTCCGTGACTGTAACAGAAAGTCGAAAAGTGAAACATACAAAGATACAAACACCAACTGAGCTTTATATATTAGATGGTATTTGTACTGCATGTATTTTTGCTTGATAAAAACCCGTAAAAACCAAGTTTTTGACTATAAATCCTTTATGTACGAGACGTAACTAAAAGAATGTTCATTATAATACGCAGCGCCAGACCATCCAGAAATACAAAATTGCAGTTGTGTCGTAAAACATGTTTAATATAATGCGCACCGTTCCGGAATATGTTTATAAAAAGAGTTGTCAATAAAATACGCACCTTATTGCGCGACAGAAAGGTTGTTCAATATAATACGCACCGCGACGCTCTATCTCAAAAAATAGCATGATACATAGGAATAAATAAAATAACCTAGAAAATCAATAATTTAATTACTGTCCATGCGATCGATCTGAAATTTTGATACATTGTTTTTATTATCGGTACGAAACTGCATGCAAAATTTCAGCTCGCTATCTTACGAGCAAGTGGGTTAAAATCGATCAAAAGTTTTGGCGACAAGGGCGGGTGGGCGGGCGGGCAGGCGGCCGCAGACACCACGAGTTAATATAAAGGATTTAAAAAATGAATAAATAACTCATTTTTGTCAAACTTTCGTCAACGGTTATTCTAAAATTCATTCGATCTTAAAACGGAACGCAATTAATCTTAAGAAAACAAAATTTACGTTACGGCGGCTCGTTCATTTTTCGGCGGATTTACAGCAGACAAAATAAGGCGGCTAATGCGGCGCGCCGCATATTTTCCGGCGGATTTTCGGCGGACAAAAATTTTGCGGCGTATTCGGCGCGCGGTGGCGGCTGAGGGGTCTAGCCCCGGGGGGAGCAAATTTATTTTGGACGAGACTTTATTTTACAGGAAGGGAGATTTTATTGTATTTTGGAAGAAATCAGTTTCTCCCTGGGAGAGTTGATTTTAAACTAAATCCACCGACTGGAGATTCTGTATGTGATAGGATTTATTTTGGGACACCTGCACTGGTTAAGGTCATAACTAAAAAATGATACAAGCTAAATAGTATGTCCTTTTGACGCCTCGTTCTGAATTTATTGTCGTGAAAATGTGAAAGATTTAAATGCGAAGAAAATAAAAGGTTTTCTTTCTATCCCTAGACTGGTTTTTAGATACCACATACCAGTATCCCATCCTTGTACACCATGGGACACTTTCAAATGTGAATCACGAGTGTTTTGCGTGTTGGATGACGGAGAGGTCACGTGAGTAAAAGCGCGGGAAGAGATGACGCAGAAGGTTCGAGGTTATGATCAGTAGTTGTCAAAGAAGTTCCGTGGTGGAAGGACGGAATGTGTGTGCCTCATGATTCCACGTTGTATAACCTCAAATTATATGTCATGTACATAGTATACATATTAAAGTTGTTTTATTTAAACAAGTTCTTCAGAGGATTATTGTGTACAGTTTTTGTATTGAGAGAACGCCTACAAGAGTTATACATTAATAAGCAAATCATTGACAGACACCAATGTCCCATCCTTGTACACCATGGGACACCACTATCCAATCCATGTACACCATGGGACACCAGTATCTCATCCTTGTACACCATGGGACACCAGTATCCCATCCTTGTACACCATGGGACACCAGTATCCCATCCTTGTACACCATAGGACACCAGTATCCCATCCTTGTACACCATGGGACACCAGTATCCCATCCTTGTACACCATAGGACACCAGTATCCCATCCTTGTACACCATGGGACACCAGTATCCCATCCTTGTACACCATAGGACACCAGTATCCCATCCTTGTACACCATGGTACACCCGTATCCCATCCTTGTACACCATGGGACACCAGTATCCCATCCTTGTACACCATAGGACACCAGTATCCCATCCTTGTACACCATGGTACACCAGTATCCCATCCTTGTACACCAAATAACTCAAACAGATGTCCCTGTTAGTTGACTTGTGTGGATCACCAGTATGTTTAATAAAAACAAATGCACTTTTCGTGTAAATCAGACAGCTAGTACTAAACACATCAATTTTTTAAATCTTATATACGGAAAATACTTATTTAATAAAATATGTTTGGAGATATTAAGCCTAAATTTATATGTAGTTAATTAAATCATTATTTTAATATTAGCTCTAATAAAATTACACACATTTACATATATATAATTCACCCAGCGAGTATGTGCAAATGAGCATGTCCAATGACCCAGTAGGGGAGTTTGTCGCAAACGCCAGAGTTTAGTTACTCAAATGCGAACAGAGCACTGCCTAACTAACTCATATTTCAACAGGCTAGAACAGGGGTGGGCAAACTACGGCTCGCCGTACATTGCTGCGATCTAATGTCGATGTTTATAATTTTTGCTACCCTTAAAATAAAATTTCAAATATTTGATTCAAATCTATAGATATTCATTTGGTGTTATGGGTCCAGAATAGATTACTGATCATTAGACATTACTTGTCAACATCCATATTGGAAACTGCCTTTCAGGTTAACCGGAAGTGACTTTGTCTACGATTTATATTTGAACGGTTTTGTAAAAAATGTAAATTGACAGCGATTTGATCGAGGAATGCTTATCAAATGCAGCAAGCATTATGTGTAAAAGAAAACACAATTTAATAGCATATATTTATCAAGGAGAACTGTAGTAGGGAGTGTTTAAAAAATTAGCAACAGTTTGATGCATCTACTTCGAGATGCAAGCAAAGACTTTTTGTGGTACTCTCTTGCGTTGGACGAAAGTACCGATGTACATGACGCAGAACAATTTTTTCTATTTATACGGGGAATAAACACTCGTTTTGAGCTTACCGAAGAATTACTTATGTTGAGCCACTCAAAAGACACAAAATAAAGGCCCGGATTTATTGAATGCTGTTGAGAACTGTGTTTAAAGAACTGGGTTGGTGTGGAACAAGAAAGCAAGTGTAGCAACCAATGGAGCGCGTGCTTTAACAAGAAAAAACGTAGGTCTTGTGAAGTTGATACAAAATAAAATTAAATAAGAACATCCTGACCATACACTCTCAACTTTCCACTGTGTCATCCATCAGGAAAGTCTGTGTAAAGCTGCGTTGAATGTCAAGCATGTTATTGACACAGCTGTCATTGCGATAAACCTCATCATAGCCAGGGCTTTTAACCACATGCAGTTTAGGGCACTGCTTGAAGATTTGGAAATTGAATATTATGATAGTATCTACCACAGCAGTGTCCGCTGGCTGATCCGGGGCAGATATTGAGACGAGTGTTGGATCTCAAGGAAGAAATAGTTATGTTCTTGGAGATGAAGGGTTTTGTTTATGAATATGTTTCTAAAATTGTTAATGAGGAGTGTAAGACTTCATGTTTGCTATTGACATTTTGGAAAAGTTGAATGAACTGAATGTCAAACCTCATGGAAATAGCTTATTTGCACATGAAATTTTTGTGCATGTTAAATCATTTCAGGCAAAACTCTCCCTGTTACTGTTCTCCAGGCAAGCAGGTGAAAACAGGTTTTGCCATTTCCCTTTGCTGAAACAGAAAACAATTTCTGGTGAAATGGCTGACAAGTACAAGGCTCAGTTGGATGCCTCGGCTGTGGAATTTGAAAGAAGGTTCCAAGACTTCAAGAACCTGGAACCTCTATCCAATTACCTCAGTTCACCATTAAGTACAGGCGCTGATTCAGCCCCAGAGGGTATACAATTAGAGCTGCTTGCCCTACAAGCAGATTATGACCTGAAGGAGAAGTTCAAGTCAGTTTTTCTGCTCTGCTGGAGTTTTATGGATGTTTGCCAGCAGCGTCATTTCCACACTTAATCAATTGCTGCCAAACGTTTGTCAATATTTGGGTCCACCTACATCTGTGAACAAGTTTTTTCTTGCATGAAAATAAACAAGTCTAAGAACAGATCGGTGTTGACTGACTTCAATTTGAATGCATTCATGCGAACAACAAAAGTAACAAAAAGTAAACTGGTTCCACAGTTCAAGAACATTATCCAAAATTGTGAACAGTTTTCATTAATTATAATTGTACTCTATGGTCAGCTTATATGTAAATTATGATCCTACTTCATCATATTTATTATGACAGGTAACCATAAACTTTTTTGAAATAATAATGAATAGTGAAATATTATTATCAAATTAGAAACTGTGTTAGCTCCGAATGGGTACCTAACACTAGTTAGGCGGCTGGGTAATGCGTGGAACCCACAAAGCCGTGGCCTGTGAACGTTGCATCATTTGCCAACAGATCATCTGTCATGGTCTGTGGACGCAATTATCTTCTGCATAGAAGGAGCGTCTGTATAGATAAGATAAGATAAGAAGTTCTTATTTTAAAATGTAATGTACATGTGTAATAATAGACTGTGAATGTGAAATAAAGTGACAAGTACATGGTTATAATCATTAATCTTCTACGTTGTAAATTGTAATTGAAGGAGACACAATATATATGCGGCCCGCCTATGACAATAAGTTTTCAAAGCGGCCCTCCATAGAAAAAGTTTGCCAACCCCTGGGCTAGACCATAACAGGGACTCGAACTGGCGTCATTGAAGCCAAGCCTCTGAAACAGTACTACACCTGTTAACTTTGTGTCCCGCGCTAGACATGGCCGGGGAGGTTAAGGAGGCAAAAGAGTCCCACGTGACGACAATGCTAAATGGCACTGCCCAGCAGATGAAGCAGGTTGTCCAGGTATTAGCCAAGGCCTTTAGAAACTAAGTCTCAGGCCAAAAGAATATATAGAAGAAGGAGACCCTCACTGGGGTCAACTAATCAAGTTAACGGTTGGTAAGCCAAGGTAGTAGAGGGGCGGGGCATTTCGTAGTGTGATGGTTATTATATCTGCCTGACATGCGACCAGCTTAGGTTCAACCAGCTTTTTTTTTCTTCAAATTTTTTAAAATGTTTGTTTATGCCCGTTATTCTTCCCCTTTCCTAGCGAACTTAAACACAGCCTCACATGTATTTCACAGGAAAAAAGCTTCTTTCAATGTTATTAGTGGCGTAGCTAGAGCTTTTGCCACCGGGGCGGTCTCCAAAGTGCCGCCCTTTTTAGAGACCGTCAATAAATTACGTCACACACCTGGGGCGGGGAGGGAAGTCATACAATTGTGACGATGTGTGACGAGGGGGGTGTGTTTGAGAAATGTGACGTCACGTCAAAACACACAACTTTAAATATAATTTCCACGTAAATATTGATTACTGACACTTTATTTAATGGCGTTTACGTAAAAAGCGTGTAACGACAACGATATTAGAGTGCAGCCTTGCACTAAAAACATACTTAAATGACAAAAATTTGATTTGAAACATGCTTATTTTCAATTAGAAAATACAGCTTTAATGGTGGGGGTAGTCAAAACTTTATTGCGTCATATTGAAGAAGGTGTCTAAGTTTTTGTGACGACTTTTGACGAGGGCGGAGGGGTGAAAAATCAGCCAATATCCCGTGATGCCATTTATGGACGGCAAATGAGTCAATTATATGATGTTTTTTAAAATAAATTAATAAACATGAATAAATAATTGTAATTGAAACGAAGTAAAGGTGGGGAACATGTTGACCACTGCATGCCATATTTATGTAAGCAGTAATTAAAGAGGCCGCATAAGATGATATACATATAAATACACATTTATAAAAATACACCATACATTTTTTAAAGGCCACAAGAAAGTTACTGAGGTCGCAGGTCATGAGAAAAAACATATTCCAAATTTACACCCCAAAAAACACAAACATTATCAATTACTAATTGTAATATCTTGTTCTATGGAAAATATTGCAAGATTTTGTTGTCTTAAATCACTCATTGTGGAACGAACATATTTTTTTATCAACTTTACTTTGGAGAAGCTCCTTTCACAACTAGAGACACTGATAGCAATTGTTGAAAAAATTCATAGCAAAATTTGCAATGTTGGGTACAGAATTTTCCAATCTTACTGTTGAATAAATTTTAATAGATCAAGGGGGGCCGTTCCCTCCATTTTTCGAACATAATGCATCTTCTTGTAGTGTAGGAACAGCCATAAAAACCTGGACTTTTTTCTTTCAATATTGAACTGTTCTTTATCAATGTCAATAAAGTAATTTATTTGATGTTCATAAGCTTCATTTAGTAGGTTACATGGTATTATATACGAATATTTTCTTGCATGGACTTGCAAATCATCAAAGTGTTCTTTTATTTCCTGTTATAATTCCATCCATGGCTAAAAACATTTCCCGTTGTACTTCTCGTTCTAAAGATAGAGCCACGTCTTCTTAATTTTCCCCACTCTTATTTTTTCTCTTTCTAACTCAGCGTTCAGTTGATATCTCCAACTCTTCACAAATTGTTTGACTGATATAACAGCGTTTTGCATTAGCACATCTCTTTGTTTCGTACAATGGGTTTGCATCAATTTTAAAAAATAACGGGTTCCAATAAATTGATATAACACAGAAAAGAGAAAGATTGCATTTAATTGAGTAAAATTTAAGCATCTTATCTTATTTTACTAGTGACTTCTTCAGATGTCAATTTTTCCAAGACGCTTGAAATTTTAAAGTATGTCTTTTTCGAAATTATTTGTGCCTATTGTGGTGTTTATTAACGGATAAATTTGAATATTTTATTGTTCTTGTCATAAATCTTAATAATTTTCCATAAAATAGACGTATTCAAATTATTTACACATCACTTTAATTGGATAGACGTACTTTTTTTTAATGAATAACAATATTTCAATGAAAAACACAAAATATTTCTGATACTTTAATGCAATAAAAACAAAATCAATTTAATTTTTAATAACGTTCCTTACAATAATTTTCTAAAAACTCAAACAGTAATATGAATTACCCCTATTTTATATAAATTACTACTTGCAAGTTAAACATAATATTTGAGCCACCATGAATTGTAGGTACTTGTTCGCGCATGATTCTGCGAATGTCGAAATGCTACACAAAAACCATCGTGGCGATATTAATAGCACATTATTTGGCCCAGCGTTGATGTGTTTTTTGTGTAGTTTTCTTATTAAAGGGTCATCTGGTCGTCCGTATACCGCTTAATTTTCCAAACAAATCGATACCTTTTTTTAATAGATATTTTAAATTGCTGAACGGTTTTGCGTTACTTATAACATCTACACATCTACTATGTAATCAAACAAAATTTTGTGCGAATCCGTTAATTAGGACTAGAAATTATGAATATTTTTGTGTCACCTTGGTTTTCCCCCATTCAAAAGAAAAAGGGTGGTTGTCGGAATAAGTTGCACTTTTCAAATGCCCACAAATGCCACCCCTAAATGCGTGCCGCCCGGGGCGGACCACCCCCTCTAGCTACGCCACTGAATGTTATACACATTCCTTCATCCGGTAACTGCATCTTTCTATCGGTCGCATATTTCTGGGAAAAGATTATAGGCGAAGTTGTTGCTCTCCAACTTGGCATCATGGCTGTAATATTTGTTTCTTAACATTTTGGGATAACTTCGGCGACGTACTCTCCGTTGTTCTCAGTGACGTAAACGCAGTCATCACCCTTCTAATCAATACGCTCACTACATGAATTGTTTCGTAGCCATATGAAAATATTAGAACTCAATACGACCACGAGGTTATGAGAAATACAAAAAAAATGGTGGCGAGGCAGAAATTGTCACGAAGTCCGAAATACTTCCCATTTGTTCGTGCTACTGTTTGTGTCCGTTCTATCTCTCCCCCCCTCTTTTGTCTTTGTACTATATATGAGATGCGTCTGCGGCTTATGCTACGTCACGGGTCGTATCTAGTAAATTATATTGTCAGTATAAATGTTAAGGGGATGTAACTATCGGCACATGTCACATCTCTTAGAAATAAAATGGTTACTAACCCTCATCAGAATTTGAGACCCCTGTGGTACAGTCTGAGTTTGTCACATGATCAGTCGAACCCTCCAGTAATTTTTTTTATCCCATAATGACAACAGACAAGAAATGTTGTACTGGACTACACCCTTGAAAAGCCGGAGACACGGACCCCATGCTTCATACGATATGTCTATACATCATCCATTAAGACTTTTTTAAATTAGGTCCAGGGCCAGTGTTGCAAAATAAATTATTCAACCCTTGAAAAATAAAATGTGGCTTTTTCACAGAGACGACAGTGCTGTAACAAATAAAGGCAATATTCTGGATCCGATGCATTTGCTTGAAAAGTACAATCGAACACTCCGAGAACATCGTGTGAAAAATGTTAACTTGTCATCTCAAAATCAAACTGAGCTGATTGCAATTACAGGAGATACAAAAAAATCTTGTAATAAAAAATATACCGAAAAACCCCCCCCAAATATTGTTCCACTGTATTCGATAGCTCTTAATATATTTCACATGCGGATTAAAAAAATGATTTCTCTGATATAGTAGGGATTTAAAATAAAAAGAAGACGTTGTAGAATCATTCAAAGATGTATATCTGAAGCAAAAGTGAATCTGCATAGAAAATTTATGAAATGATTTTAAAATAAATGATGATCTTATAAAATAAACTGCAGAGGCTCAAAGCGTGTTAATACTTCATGCTGGAAAGTATAAAAAAGTGTGCCGACCCTTTTCCCCAGTATTAGTTGCTGGTTATTACATTTTTTGCCAAATTATTTATCAGATTTATCTATGACCAACCATTTTGATAATAGTACCCGTAAAAAAGGCAACTGGTTTGTACCACTCAGCTAAATTTAAGGTGCGGACACGAAAATGTGCGCACCGTAATTTTACAATAAAAAATATTTTTGAAAGAACACCGCTCAAAAAAAAAGTATATTGGAAAAAATGCCGCACCAAAATGAACTCGTTTTGAATGTCCGCATTAAGCTGTTCAATATCGAAATGAGATTTAATACTTCTCTATTTGTCTCAACATTTTCCAATCTTTAAATTGACGGCTTTCGGGCAAAAGGGGCAATTACAAAAAATATACGTAAACCACCTGGAGGTTAAAATGAACCGTCCTGCCAAATTTTGTCCCCGTCCGTCATTTGTTTTTTTTAGTGATTGTGGCACTTACAGTCGAAAAGTGAAACATACAAACATACAACACCAAGTGAGCTTAATATATTAGATTTACATACATACTAGCGTATCACCCGTCAAAAATGACAGAAGTTTTCAGCTGAAATCTATATTTCTTTTATAAAAAATGCACTTTTTTTAGGGCGCCTACGGCGCCGACCTTTTTTCAAAGCCCAACTAACCTGTCCTTGTTTGATAAATACGAAATATTAAACTTTCTGAAATGTACACAAAGTATTTTATAATAGGGGTTGTAGGGCGCCTACCCCCTTTGATTTTTTATTTTATAATTAACCATCATCAAATCCTCTTTTTACAGTTATCCCTTTTCCAAAATTAAAATATGAGCGAAAATAAGGACGTCATATAATTTTTTTTTACAGCGCATCTATAATTCTCACACCTTTTTATGCATTGGTGCATTAATTTGGTTTTCCCTGCTTTCTAAAATAGTAGCGTCAGGATGTACAGACACTACTTGCGTGACAATTGCAAATTATATTGTTTAATTAGGCTTGCGGATATTAACGATTAATTTTTCGTTTAATCTTTAAAAATTTTTAACGATGAAATTATTTTTTAACGATTATTCGAATCATCACTTACAAATTATTGGAAGTCAAAATGTAAAAGAAAAATAATTTACAAAATAGCGGCCGATAAATAATACATTTCCTGATGATTACACAAACATTTTGGTTTTAAAATATTGACTGACAGGAATGTTCAAAATGTTGATAAACTTTGCCTACCATGGTTCTAACACTTCGCCTACATATCAAACCAAATAAGCGTATTAATGCTAATGGCAGTAATTGAATCTAACTCAGAGACAGAAAATGACGACAGCTCTTCTGATGAATTACTGTGTTACAAAATGGAGATTAAAGTTCCTGAATCCATTAACCCTCTACAATGGTGAAAACTTTATAAACACCGATATCCGATAGTGTCATTCTTTGGTAAGACCTCTTTGTGAATTCCAGTAACCTCAGTTCCATGTGAATGATTGTTAAGCTCGGCTGGTTATATTGTTAATTAGACTCACTCATTACTTGAACCAAATAATGTCAAAACACTTATCTTTTTGCGTAGTTGGTTAAAAGATAACATATAAAGGAAACATTCCAGTGTTATTTAAATTTTCAACAAGAACGTTTAATAAGTATTACCTATGACATAATAAATTTTAATTTTTGGCTTTAATTGAAATTAACGATTAATTTATCGTTAATTTTTCAAAAGTTAACGATTAAATTTAAATTAATCGTAAACAGCCCTAATATATATATATATATATATATATATATATATATATATATATATATATATATATATATATATATATATAAAATTGTTTTAAGCTAAGATTATCGTTGATATATTTCGTAATGCATGCAGACATGACAAATATGCCCCAATAAATGCTCAGGACAAAGTGCAAAAATTAAGAGAGAATTCGGTGGTCCATTTAAAAACTCCGACTGTATAGGGTTGGCGAGTTAACCAATGACGAGATACATGGGTTCAGCTATATACACATTCCTATAAAATAAACATATTTGCACTATGTAATTTGAGTGGAAAGATACATTACTCGTGTTGGAGTCGGAGCTAAATTACTGAAGTAAGTAACCTCTCTTTAATATTTGGATTGACTCCATTAATTAATTTTACCTAGATGATAATTTAATGGCGATCTAACGATTTTTAAAAAAATTTTTAATTGTATAGTAAATTTTATTAAAACAAATAGGATAATGTCTATAAATAACGTACTATCTAAAATCATCTTGGCAGTAAGTGTGCAATTTTATGATCGTACGACGGGCTACAGGGGAGTCAGTTGATAGATAGTCATCATACGCATGTTGAAATAAAGGTGTGGCAAGAGTAAAGAGAAAATAGAACTTTGTTGCAGATTCGTCTTTTTTAAAGGTATCAATTCGTAAATGAAAACATAAAGACGGCAGACTTACATTTCTTTTTTATGGACATTTTAACAATTTTATGTCTCAAATACAACATAATAAGAGAATCATTATGGTTAAATAATTAAATACAAAATACATTTATTTCTATAATACCCTCCCGCAACAACATTAAAAATAATCTGTATGAATGAAGGCTATTGGCAACGTGAATTTCCCCACCTTCTTTATATTATGTAAGAACACTTTATTACATAAATCAAGGTAACAGATTTCAACATCTGAAACGAGGCATAGTATTTGAGATTTATTAAAAACTTGGATTTAATATTTTGATTCATGTGAGAGAAGAAATGCAATTGACATCCCACTGTTTGTAATTACTAAACTATTGACATCCGACTGTTTGTAATGACTGAACTATTGACATCCGACTGTTTGTAATTACTAAAATATTGACATCCTACTGTTTGTAATTACTAAAATATTGACATCCTACTGTTTGTAATTACTAAAATATTGACATCCTACTGTTTGTAATTACTAAAATATTGACATCCGACTGTTTGTAATTACTAAACTATTGACATCCGACTGTTTGTAATTACTAAACTATTGACATCCGACTGTTTGTATTTACACACATATCTTACAAAATCTGGGTATATCGCTAGTGTGTTTATAATTTATGCAGTGGTTAACTCTTGATAGTGTTGCTTATTCAACTGTTATTTTTGTGAATTATCTTAGAATATGCAACCATGAAATATTAAATGCATCCTATAGTAACAATTTAGCATATTCAAATATTCATATACATATATGAACATTCTATAAAAATATTAATCTAATTTTATAAAAGACCAATTCACTCATTCCGTAACGCTGAGGGACATAGTACAACAGTCCATAGCAGTTAAAAGAAAGGTATCATTTTGGTTTCGAGATTAACAGAGCGTGTGGTGTTTCTCGCCGTAAAATATTATATTACGTCAATTACCCAAACAATTATAAAATACTTTGTGTACATTTCAGGAAGTTTAATATTTCGTATTTATCAAACAAGGATAAGTTACTTTTTTTTTGTTGAAAAAGGGCGCTATAGGCGCCCTACAAACCCTAGTTAACTATAATAAAACCCCGTAAAAAACCAAGTTTTTGACTATAAATCCTTTATATACGAGACGTAAATAAAAGAATGTTCATTATAATACGCAGCGCCCGACAATCCAAAAATCCAAAAATTTTAGTTATGTCTCGTAAAACATGTTTAATATAATGCGCACCGATCGGGAATATATTTTTAAAAATTATCGTCCATATAATACGCACCAAATCGCGCAACAGGAAAGTATTAAAAAGGTCGTTTAATAAAATATGCACCACGACACTCTATCTAAAAAAATAACATTCTACATAGAGATAAATAAAATAATCTAAAAATTCAATAATTTAATGACAGTACATGCGATCGATCTGAAATTTTGATACGTAGTTTTTATCATCGGCACAAAACTGCCTGCAAAATTTCAGCTCGCTAGCTTACAAGGAAGGGGGATAAAAATCGATCCAAAGATTTTTCGGCAACCAAGCAAGAAAACATACACCACGAGTTAATATAAAGGATTTAAAATTGAAGACATAGCACATGAGGAAGGAACACGTTATATTTAAAAATTATTATAATCATTTAAGGCGAGCATTAAAATTGTGTTTCCCATCAATGGCGCACTGCAAAGCACCTATGCTGATGTATTTACAGACTTTGTGTTGACAAATCTGAGTATCTATATATATAATTCTCTTCGTGGTCGGACCCTGCGAGGCAACAAGAAGCTGCATGTGCAACAGATACTAATTTTAGAAAGCAGCGCACCAAATTACTGCACCAACAATGCATCGAAAGGTGTGCAAATTAAATATGCGCTGTAAAAAAAAATATGACGTCATTGTTTTCGCTGATATTTTAATTTTGTAAAAAGGGAACAATGTAAAATGAGGATTTGATGAGGGTTAATTATAACATAAAAAAACAAAGGGGGCGCCATAGGCGCCCTACAACCCCTATTATAAAATACTTTGTGTGCATTTCAGAAAGTTTTATATCTCGTATTGATCAAACAAGGACAAGTTAGTTGGGCTTTTGAAAAATGTCGGCGCCGTAGGTGCCCTAAAAAAGTGCATTAAAGGGGTAAAGAACTCTCCATGAGCAAGTTTGCGGCGTATGCTACGCCGTCTAGTAGTAGATATATGTGAAAATCTCAATTATAAAACAAAAAAAAGGGTTATTTAAAATCTATGACACATTCAATGTTAATTTGTGTTTTATAAATGTTTCATTGTACGTTAATAAAGAAAATGCCGATAGAAATCTAAAATTATGAGAAATAATTCATTTTTTTCGAATGAAATGTTTTCTAGAAATATTGAAACCATGACATTTTTTTAATGACTATAATTTATATGCATTTCTTATTTTTTCAACATACGCGAAAACGATCATACTGTCTGTTATAGATGGCGTTCTATTTTATCTGAGTGGTAGGCCCCTTGATTTCGATCTCTATAATTAGGGACACAATCAGAGGCGTCACTAGGGTTGGTGTCACCCGGGGCGGTAGCTCATGGTGTCACCCCTTCACGACTGAAGGGGCCGTCCATAAATGACGTCACGCGAGGTTGCCGATTTTTACCCCACCCTCTCCCAGCGTCATACTTTGTCACAAAAACTTAGACCCCACCCCTTTTTTACGATATGACGTCACAAAGCTTTGACACTCCTCCCCCAAGCCGTATTTTCTCAATAAAAATTAGCATGTTGCAAATTATTTTTTGTCATTTAAATATGTATTTAGGGTAAGTCTGCACTGTAATATCGTAACACGCGTGAAGTCATTGAAAATGTAATTAAATAAATGGTAAACAATCAAATATTTAAGTGGAACTTTTATTTACAGTTTCACGTTTTTGATGTGACGTCATATTTCTTAAACATCCCCTCCTCGTACCACATCTTCACAGATGCGTGGACCCCCCCCCCTTATGGCGGATTAAAAGGGGGGTGCTGAATGGGCTAAAGCCCCCAATAATTTAAGGGCCCTCAAACTTTTTATGAATTATAGTGTATAATAAAGATGCAGGCCATTATGTTTGTACTAATCCCTGAAAATGCCCTGGACAGTCATACGGCAATGCGGCAAATGAGTAGGAAGTATAACGGAAACCAGGCTATTCTTCGTGAGAAGTGCATTGTAGCTCATTATGTGCCGTGCACAGCTCATTCCTTTAATTTGGTTGGGAAAAGAGCAGCAGGTTGTCTTACTGCGATCAGCTTTTTTTGTCTTCTGCAAAATCTTTATACCCGTCTTGTTGCATCTACTCATCGTTGACAGGTATTTCAAAAACATATGAAATTGATACATGCTAACAATGCCTTGTCTGACACAAGATTGTCAGCCTGACATTATGCTGTAAGGTCTGTTAATAGCTCATACCATGAGAATATCGCAGCACTAGAAGAATTAGCAACGAATGAAAATCAGCCACGTGACTGCCGACTTGAAGAAGAAGGATTTCTAAAGGAAATTGAACAACTAGAGGTAGCTATTTTACTTGAAATTTGGGAAACACTTTTAGAAAAGAAGTCTCTCATTGAGTTTGTTAAAAAATAGCATTCTTAATTTTATTCCTATGAAGACAAAGGAAAGGAAAAGTCGGTGGTAAAAAACAGTGTAAACAATCTTCAATATAATCAAAAGAAAGCATCAGTTTGATAAAGGGACATCAACAAAACTATATTCTCATGAAGAAAAAATTCAAGATTGAGGTATTTCTGGTAATCATTGACAAACTTTCTCAAGCCCTACAACATTGGTTAGGGGCATATAAATACATCCATGAGAAATTTGGCTTTCTTACAAACCTAACTGAGCTCAGCACTTTCGCCACCCGATGGACAGCAGCCAAGTTAATGGAAGAACATTCAAGGGATTTAGAAGAAGGGGTCGGGTAAATCCGAAGCAACCGTTTCGCCCCCCTCAATTTACTAGCAATGCCATCGAGCGGTGCCGGTTTAGGGCCAGGAGAGCCAGTAAGGATTAGCAAAAAGTGCCGGGAAGAACGCATTGGACGTCAGCTCTGAGGAAACCTTCCAGTGGGGGTTGCACCTTAGGTAGGTCTTTGATGATCCCCCGGTCTGCGGCGGTCCTAACCATGGAGACCCGTGTGCTTTGCCGGGATGGCGCCAAAGTGGTAGCGGGTCGTAGTAGGAAATTCCACCACCTCCTTGTGAGGGCAACTTAGTGGGAGGCATCTTCGACTGTATGTCCTGGATGCCCAGGTGGTGCTTCAGAAGCGACCGCTTTTGGGGGGGGGGTTTCCTCAGTTGTTACGTCCCTTTGGTGGCCAGATGGCTAAGGGGGATCTTCCGGGAAGACCCATAAAGAGCACTAGGCTCGGGGCTTCTGATTTTCTTTCACATGTAGGTTCATGAGTGATTTCGAAGACTGCTTACCTTCAGAATTAGTTCAATTTTCAGAACTCTTAAAAAAGTTATTGTCCAGCCCCAGGCTCAGGGTAAGGAAAAGGAATTAGCACAAAGCGAAACTAAAAAAACTTGCACAGAGCTAAAAATTGTGCTGCTTTTGTATGAGCTATATTTCACACAGTCCTTTACAAATGTACACATCGCACTTCGCATCTATCTTTCAATGATGACATCAAACTGCAGCTGAGAGAGATCCTTTTCAAAGTTGAAAATGAATAAAATGAGTTAGAATTTGCATGGGACGAAAAAGGCTGAATATGCTCTCTCTAATGAGCATTGAAAAGGAACTTGTACTCTTACTCAGCTTTATTGACTTGATTGAAAACTTCGCCATTTGAAAAATTCGCAAACGAAAGTTGTAGATTGAAATAATAATCATACATATTTTTCAATAATTTTTGTTATTTCAAATAGAGAAAAGAATTCGTTACCTCATGAATTTTTTTAAATTAAAAAATACGGAAGAACGCGTAATACTATTCTTTATGGGTGCGCGTTCGTGAGCTCTAAACAGCGTAAGTCGGGATGGGACCGTCGTAACCGGAGGACTACCTGTATATAAACATGCATATCTATGCTTTCACGCCTTTAATAAATATATATATAAAAAATATTAATTCAAAGACATTGAAATCATAATTTTCCTTTAAAAAAACACATCAAAAAAGAAAACACATCTTTTGATTTATTTTCTTTGGGGGGGGGGTGGGGGGTGATAAAAATCGTATTCCCCCCCCCACCCACTGTGGTGGAGGGAGTCGTGAGGTGGGATTCGTTCATGCTGTTGGTGTGTCCAAGCCCATATGGCTTTATATCTTTTAAAACAGAAGATACTACCTCTTTCATTCCAGCCTTTTTTAAAGATCTCTCTGCATCAGCTATTTCTTTTCTTTTTTTCCCTAATTTGTTTTAATCTTGTTCGTGTTTTATTATTGCAAGTTAACTGATATTTTTTAATTAGAATTTTCGCGTTTAACGTATTTCATTGTATTTCTTAATTTCTTGCTAGATTAAAAAATTTGTCATCTTTTGTTTTCTGACATAAAATCGTACAGAGTAAAATTTTATGCTCGGGTGTCACCCCCTGATGGGTGTCACCCGGGGCGGCCCGCCCACCCCCCGCCCCCCCTAGTGACGCCACTGGATACAATGTCTATGAATGTCAAGCATTCCCATATCCCCATTGTCTTAGTTCAGACTATTAATCTTAGAGCGTTTATACAATGCGTACATTTAGTGGAAAAAACAAAATTTGCATAGTAACCTTATCTTGGCTGTTTACATAGCTACATAATTTCAGCTGTTCTTTCATGACGACAATAATATGAATATTGTTAAAATTGTTATACGGATATTATTTTTAATAATTCAGCTTAATTTTGGTTAAAAATTTACTTCTTATAAAAATATAATATTTAATCGGTTTTCTTTCTTATTTTGCTAGAAGATGTGTTTTGAATAACTTATTGATAGCTTTAATAAACAATTTGTAAATTACTAACAACTGTTATTATTTATTATCTGAATAAATTTCTAGCTTTAATTTATAAACAAATGACTAGGAAACCAAATGCATGTTTCTATCAGTCTCTATTATATAATATTTACAGATAGGACATAATGGCCTCTGCAGTGTCTGTTATTCGAGTCTTTATGAGGTTGGTGTCATATTTTAAATTATGTGTATCTTTATTTCTCTATTACAACATCAACTGGAAATCTTGGTTATATTATTTCTAACAACAAGTAAAACAACAAAATATATCACTCACATCCGTCAAAAAAAAACAAAGAGAGGTCAAAGTTTATCTGTCAGGTTAATTCACGAGGAGAAAAAAACTACCGGAAAACCAGAAGATGGTCATAGTACTCTGCGGCTCCCTTTAAAGTTACGCAATGATTACAAACTGTTTATGATCTGAAACAACTTCTTTTAAGACTTATGCCCAGCCTATCTTACTGATCTTTTCTCTGTCTACTCACTCAAACGTCAGCTGCGCTCGTCTACAGACACACAGACAAACGTATTTGCTCTCTTCCTAAGATACGCATTAAAACATTTTTGGAAATGTGTTTATTTTGTTTTGTATGCCCCGAGAAATATAATTATCTACAATTACACATTTGGTGTATTACTACTACCAAGGTCTTCAGGACCGCACAAATACATCTCTTTAAAATTCACTTTGAAAATTAAAAGAAAAACAAATATTTTAAATTTTCAAATACTCGTCAAAATGATAAACGTATCTTTTTTTGCACCATCATATGTTGTTATTTGCTGTAGCTAGGATATTGATGTTATGCATTGAATGCATTTTAAAATATATATGAGTGTTACAATCTGTATGTGAAGATCTGTGAGCCCTGCTACTACCTAGGTTACTTCGCTATATTCATATCAAAAAGTTTATATTATTATTATAAAAACCCGTACTGATTAGGGATCGATTGTCTCTTTTAGTCCGTATGTACTGAAGTCTAGATCATCCACTTCTCTCATACGTCTTTTACGTAATACGTAATTCATAGCCTCGCGAGTCAAAACATAAACTATTCAAGTACTAGTTAGGGTGAAAGTTGGATTTCAGCTTCATTATTGTGCATTTATATAGTTATATTAAATACCATTTATAGCAATAACATTAACTTAACCTGCATCCAAATATTTATTTTGTTAATTATGTTTAGAGGAGTGACGTCATTTGGGGGCCATGTGTCAATATCTAACCATATAATTTAAATTATTATTTTTTTTAAAAAGTTTTTTTAAAACCATGCTAATTGACATTAATGTCGAAGATTGAACTGAAAACGTTGATCTGATAAATTATATTAAATATCCCATGAAACCACGTGACTGTCGCTTGTTTTATATGTTTGAGCTGGCGGTAGTATGGATCATATATAAAATTCATATATGCTCACTATCATATACTTTTAACGCATCGTTGATACGATGCATTGTTAGGTGACACGAGTCTATGTGCAAAATTTCAGCTTGTTAGCATCACGGAAAGTCGGTCATTTTTTACTTTTGTTTTTCCTCCCGACCGCGAACGACAAGATTTGGAAGTTAATATAAGGGATTTAAAAATGTATAAGACTTTAAATTGTGTCCAATTAATATCCATTACAAAAGCAGTGACCTAATGGAAAATAAAATCACATAATTTTCTAAAATATTTTAGATCAAACCTGAATCAAGTGAATAACAAAACAAAAATTGACATTGAGAGTTTGTCAAATAAATAGTGTTAAAATGTGAAACATTGTACCATGAAAATGGGCTAAGACTAACGGATAGACTGCAAAGATAAAATTTAAAATGTTCTAGAATATTGTAACACAGTTTGAATAAAGTGAAAAATAAGAAAACAATTTAAATACAGAGTCTGCTAAAATAATAAGGTAAAACAAAAAGTAAAATTTGTCAATTAAAATCTTTTAAAAAGTAACTGAATTCTAGCGAAAAATAAATGTAAATTATTCTCAGAACATCCAAAGTTCTATAATACGATATGTTTGAGAATAATTTACATTTAAATACCGGTATGCATCACAAAAGACAAGGTTATGAACTTTGACTTAAGTTTAATTAATGTGTAACTTAATATTTCTGTTTAAAGATATTGCAAGTTAATTTTTATAAAGATTACATAAAAGAAATGAAATATCGCTAAAGAGCCAAAAAGCAATGGATGTAAAGTTTAATATTCCATAAAAATATCGCATTTTAATATAGCCAAGACAGTCTCTTACTTACATGTTGGTTTATATCCACCCATCTAGTCTATAGCAAGTTTATACAATAATACTTTTATACCTTAAAGAAGAAAAACAATTAATTAAAGGTCGCCAGGCCAAAGGCATATACTTTTAGTTAATATTTTTTGTATAGCTGATATAGAAACAAATGACACATTGGGCCTCCGGTGATCACAGAGTATGTCTAATGTGTCTAATTTGGTTTAGTTCATCTATCTAATGTAAACGTATGCGACACCCGCCGTCCCGTTTATATTACATAAAACAACAATATAACATCATTAATAACAAGAAAGCTTTTAAAAATATCATTCGAGAAGTAAACTGGTAAACTAAAAATTAGAAATAATTTTAATGTAAGTGCAGTAACAAATGGTCTAAGAACATCAATATTGTTGTCACCATGATAGAATCTTGCAATAACCATACAATTTTTATCTAAGTGAAAAACGGAGGCCATGTTCATTTTTTCCCATGAATGTACTAATTGTAAAAACATTATTATATTTATAAATAGCCGAAACGGGAATAAGGGAATGGTAGCAAGTCTTTGACAATTTATCCCTAATTATAGGGATCGAAGTGAAGTGGCGGGCCACTTGGATAAAATAAAACGTCTTCCATACGACAAATACATATAACACAGGTTTCGTCGTATAAACAATAACACAAACAGATATATAATGGCCATTAAATGTATTTCATAATTTTTAATCTTTTTTTAAAAATATAAATACGATTTTTAAATTTAAATATTTCTTGTAGTTTCATATTTATATACGTGTTTTTAATTTTAATAGAATGAAACATTTATAAAACATAAGTTATTAATGTTATGTCTCATGGATTTTAAATTACACTTTAATGGATTTTTTTCAATTAAGATTTTCACATTCCTCATATTTTCTCAGTTTTGTATACACAAAGTCATATTAAATAAATACGCATCGGTGCTGTGTGGTGCGTCATTGATGGCAAACACAATTTTAATGCACGTCCAAAATGATTAGTGTAATTCGTAAATATAACGTGTTCTCCAAAATATGCCTTTGTCTTCTTCTTTCTATTTGAAGAGTTCGTTTTTTGGTATGTATGTTTCAAATTAAATTAACACTATCGAATGTATATAATATTTTAATGGTAGACGGCATACATCATACACGCGCTAGTGATATACCAGAGTTTTTTTTAAGACATTTAGATAGTTTTTTTTTAAAATGGATCTCAAATGGCGCAATTTTTTCCCCACTTAAATCATTAAAACTAATCCTCATCTTTCATCAATAACAAAGATGATGCCACTTTTAAGACGTGTACGATGATTGTTACATTTATTTAAGTCACTTTAAGGACGTTTCCTGTCATATCCTTACAGCAGCGGTTAACGCTTACAGTAGGCTTTAGTCGTTTTATAGTACATGTAGGAATAAAACTGTGAATTTAGTTTTTATGTTCAAAATTAATTATTAAATAGGAAATTATATATCAAATCTAATATCACACATTTATTCCTTTGTAGGCGGGTAAACAATTTTTTTAAATTTTTTTATGTCATTGTTATAGATGCATTTATTAACAGACTATTGAATATTGAAAAGGAAGAAAACCGCGGCTTCCATTTTTTCCCCATTATTTACAAACAAATACTGGTGTTGGGTATGGATGAGAAAGATTGAAATATAATGTATTAACGGGAAAAGGGTATCCAACAAAAATGTGCATCCCTATTTAGAGTTCTTTGCCTGAGAATGGCAAATTTAAATATTGTTAATTAAAGTTAAAAAAAGAAGGATACAAAATATGTAATGTCATTTCCTAATTCAGCTATCTATATGAACATTCAAACTATTGATTTCGGTGCATTATTTGATTACACGACTTTATATTGAATCGATTTTATTGTCTAAAAAACGCTTCGCAAATTATATTGCAAGCACATTTCAATACGCCTGTTTTAGTTTCTTTATTTTCTCTTGGAAATGTTATTAATTTTACATTTATAATTTAGTTTTATTGGCGCTTTGATATAAGTGTCAATTGACTTTTTTTTATTTAATTACTTTCAATAGACGTGGGATTGTAAATATGTACGTTTTTAAATCCTTTATATTAACTCGTGGCGTCTGCTTGATTGTTTGCCGAAAAACTTTGGATCGATTTTTAACCCACTTCTCTTTATGCTAAAGAGTTGACATTTTGCAGGCGGACTTGTGACGACGATAAAAATGTACTATCAAAATTTCAGATCGATCAAATGTACTGTAATTAAATTAATGATTGTTTAGTTTATCTCTATGTATCTCTATGTAGCACGTAACTTTTGTGCTAGACTGTCACGGTGCATATTATATTGAACAATCTTTTTAATATTTTCCTGTCGCGCGGTACGTTGTGTATTATATTGACCCTACTTTTTAAAAATATATTCCCGATCTGTAAATGTTTATGGTAGATTGTTTGGAGGTGCGCATTATATTAAATATGTTTTTATAACCCTTTTCCCGTGATCAAATCGAGCTGAAATTTCGTAGGCAGACTGTAGTAGTTTTTTGTTTTGTTTTTACTAGAAATCCTTTATTTATTTGAGACATGACTAAAATTTTGGATTTTTCGATCGTCATGCGTTGCGCATTATAATTAACATCCTATTAGTTATGTCTGGTATATAAAGGATTTATAGTAAAAAACGTTGTTTTTACGGGTTTCTTTTATTTGCGTGACGGGTTTCAAATGTGTATAAAGTATAAACTGTCAGTTAACTTTTTAAAAAGTACCATTACAACAGTGAGTGAATTTTATGAGGAAGGCATAGCTCTAATTCAGTGGCGCCACTAGGGTTGGTGTCACCCAATATGGTAACTCAAATGGTGCCCCCCACCTTTCCACGACTTACCCCCCATAGACCTCCTCCGAGTTTTAGCCAGTTTCAAATATCTTCAATATAGAGAATTTTTATAATTATAATTATAAAGAGATATCTATATATATAAAAATCAAAGTATGTATGTATGCATGTCTGTTATAGCTGACTAAACCATTCATCCGATCGCCATGAAACTTTTGGAGACTTTTGAGTACGCTCCAGGGATGGAAATAGGCTACTTTTTTTCAAAATTTAACACTCATGGGGCGCCGGGGGCCCATAATGAGAATTGTTTCTTATATGTGCTATATAAAAATTAGTTTAGGGCTTAGCTGCCTGGAAAATGAATGGATCTAGACCAAACTTGGTACATAACAACTTGATATCCTATATTAAAGTATCATATGGCATTGACCTCCTAATGTTCGTTCCTTCGGGGCCGGGGGCCCAAAGTCTTTTTTTTTGTAAGCGTTAAATACTTTATTCCCGTTAGCTGACTAAACCATTCATCCGATCGCCATGAAACTTTTGGAGACTTTTGAGTACGCTCACGGGATGGAAATAGGCTACGTTTTTTCAAAATTTAACACTCATGGGGCGCCGGGGGCCCATAATGAGAATTTTTTCTTATATGAGCTATATAAAAATTAGTTTAAGGCTTAGCTGCTTGGAAAATGAATGGATCTTGACCAAACTTGGTACATAACAACTTGATAGCCTATATTAAAGTACCATATGGCATTGAACTCCTAATGTCCGTTCCTTCGGGGCCGGGGGCCCAAAATCCTTTTTTTTTGTAAGCGTTAAATACTTTATTCCCGTTATGATTTACACGATCTTGAAAAGCATTGACTATATATCTATCATGATCCAGATTGAAATGAACATGTATTTTAAAGTTATTCTCTTGCACCGATTGGGCCCGGGGGCCCTTAATGTCGTTTTTGTTAATCTATATATATATAAATCAATGTATGTCTGTGTGCATGTCCTTTATAGCTGACTAAACCATTCATCCGATCATCATGAAACTTTTGGAGACTGGCAACTTTTTTTCTAAATTTATCACTCATGGGGCGCCGGGGACCCATAATGTCATTTTTTGCTTATATGAGCTATATAAAATTTAGTTTCAGCGCTAGCTACTGTGTAAATTGATTGATCTTAACCAAACTTTGTATATAAAAATTTGATAGCCAATATTAAAACACTAAAGGGAACTGAACTCCTAATAGTCATTCCTTCGGGGCTGGGGGCCCAAAAAATTATTTTTCTTAAACGTTTAAGATTTTATTCACCATTCAATTATTAACAATATTGACAACTAATGACACATGTATCCATTATTATACAGATTGAAATGAACAGGTATTTTGAACTTTATATCTTGCACTGGGGCCCTTAATGTCGTTTTTTGCTTATGTGAGCTATATAAAAATTAGTTTTTGCGTTAGCTACTGAGTAAATGAATGCATCTTAACCAAAATTTGCATACAAAAATTTAGTAGCCCATATTGACATAATTAAGGTTTCTAAACTTATACTGTCAATATATTCGGTGCCGGGGGCCCCAAATGTCTTTTCTTCGTATATGTTTAAGATATTTTTCCCCATTCAATTTTTCACGATCTTGAGGAATATATCTAAGAGGAAACTGAATTAAATGAACAGGTTTTTGAAATTGACACCTTTCACTAAAGGGGCCCCTAAATGTCGTTTTTTCCCTTATTTTAGCTGTATAAAAATTAGTATTCGTGTTAAATACTGAGAAAATTAATGGATCTTGACCCATCTTAATATATAAAAACATAAGGGTCTATATTTTATTACTATAGGGCACTGAACTCCTAATTTTCATTCCCTTGGGGCAGGGGGGCCAAAATGTATGTTCAATATTTTATCGTTCATTCAATATTGAGACATATAAATAAATGTATGTATTTTGAAATTTATTCAAATTAAAATGTCTTTTGCACTTTATTTCTTGCGATAATTAGGCCCTGGGGCCCATAATGTAGTTTTTTGCTATTATGAGGTATATAAAAATAAGTTTATGCGTTAGCTACCGAGTAAATGAATGGACCTTAACCAACATTTGTATACAAAAACTTGGTAGCCGATATTAAAATACTATAGGGCACAGAAATTCAAATTTCCATTCCTTCGTGGGCCTGGGGCCCCAAATGTCTTTTCTTCGTATATGTTTGAGATAGTTTTCCCCATTTAATTTTTCACGATCTTAAGGAATATATCTATGAAGAAACTGAATTAAAGTGAACAGCATTTTTTAAATTGAAATCTTTCACCGAATGGGGCCAGGGACCCCTAAATTTCGTTTTTTCCTTTATATTAGCTGTATAAAAATTAGTATTAGCGTAAAATTCTGAAAAAGTTAATGGGTCTTGACCCATCTTATTATATAAAAACTCGAGGGTCTATATTTTATTACTATAGGGCACTGAACTCGTAATTTTCTTTTCCTTGGGGCAGGGAGCCCAAAATGTATGTTTAATATTTTATCGCACAGTCAAATTTTACCATTATTGATAAATATAAATAAATTTATGCATTTTGAAATTTATTCAAATGAACATGTGTTTCGCACTTTATTTCTTGCAATAACTGGACCCTCTATCTCTTACTGTCGTTTTTTGCTTATACGAACTATATAAAAATTAGTTTATGCGTTAGCTACTGAGTAAATGATTGGATCTTAACCAAATTTTGTATAAAAAACTTGGTAGCCCATATTAAAATACTCAAGGTTTTTGAACTTCTAATGACATTTTCTTCGGTGACGGAGGGCCCCAAATGTCTTTTTTCATATATGTTTAAGATATTTTTGCCATTCACTTTTTAACGATCTTGATAAATATATCCATGATGAAACTGAATTGAAATGTAAAGGTTTTTGAAATTGACATCTCGCAGCGAAAAAGCCCGGGTCCCCTTTATGTAGTTTTATTCACTATATTAGCTATATTAAAATTAGTTTAAGCGTTAGATAATGAGAAAATAAATGGATTTTGACTAAAGTTAGTATATAAAAAGTTAAGAACCTATAATATATTACTATAGGGCACTGAACTCCTAATGTCCATTCCCTCGGAGCTGGGGGCCCCAAATGTCATTTTTACTGCACGGTAACAATTTAATTCCCCATTCAATTTTACACGATATTGAGAAATTTAGCTTGAGTACAATGGCAATAAAAAAATTTAATTATCACTCATTTTTTGGCTGGGCCTCTTAATATCGTTTTTCCTTTTGTAAGTTTTTAATTATTAATTTATGTAACAGTTTGCTATTAAACTTGGACTTTTTTTTCTCACTTCCCCGAAGGTTTATGGCATAATTCTTTTTAAAACACACCAATCTTTGGTTTCTTTCAATTTATTCATTTTTAAAGAGATCGTTGCAACGCACGACGGGTCTGCTAGTACAATATAAAACAAGTGTTTTTAAGTGTGTATAGAATTGCGTATTTTATTTATATAAATGTGTATATAATTTAAAATTAATATCGATTCACTTAATTTAGTGTTCTCTCTCTATAATAATAAAAGCCTAGGCCATCTCTCACTAATGTTTCCGCTTTTCATGTGAATAAAAGTTGTTTGATTTTCAGGATCATTCCTCTAACTTTACTTAATAAAGTTAAGCATGACTGAACTCAAAGTAAAATTGATTAAAAAGGATTCTCTTTTTATTAGCTAATTCATAGAACATGCGCCGGCACGGAATAAAAAAAGCTACGTCGAAGAACTTAGCGGACGTCAGCTCCGAGGAACCTTCACCGCCCAGCGGCAGTCCGTAACCATGGAGACTCGTATGCCGGGCCGGTGTGGCGCCTAAGTTATCATGAGGCGAAATAGCGAAATTCCATCCCTCTTTGTGAGGTCACTTTTAGTAGGAGTCATCTTTGAACATGTCCTGGATGCCCAGATGGCCGCTTGATAAGCGACTGTTCCGATTGGGTTTTTTTTTGGGGGGGAGGGGGGTTCTCCATCAGTTAGGTTCCCTTGGGGTGGGGGAGGTGGGACATAGTTGCTGGAAGGGTATTACGGGAAGACCCATGAGGAGCATTAAGTTTGAGGCTGGTAACTTTCTTCAATATGTAGTAGCTATGTGAACTATTAAGACAAGATTAATGTGCAATTTTAGTTTCCCCTATGAATTCACTAATTGTATAGCCGTTCTAATATTTATAAATAGCCTCAAATCAGGGACTGCTAGCTGTTCATTGACACTGCATCCTTAAGTATAGGGATCGAAGTCAAGTGGCGTGCACTTGGCTAAAATAAGAATGCCCTCACCGGTTCAAAGGTACTAAAGTGGCCCATGGCTCGTTTACAAAATAATTAGAAGAACATATATGATATAGTCATTAAATAAATGTCATATTTTCAACTAGGGGTTGTAGGGCGCCTAAGGCGCCCACATCGGCTTTAGGGCGCCTACGGCGCCCACCTTTTTTGTCAAAACCCCAAGTAAATTTTTTTTTGGATAAATACGAAATATTAAACTTCCTGAAATGTACACAAAGTATTTTATAATTATAAATCATCAAATCTTATTTTCACATCGTTCCCTTTACCAAAATTAAGATATAAGCTAAAGCAATGACGTAATATAATATTTTTTACAAAAATAAAGGCCGACAAAGGCGGGGCCGTAGTTGTATGGGATAAGGAGTTGTATATTAAGGAAGCTCAGAGACAACTGGAGGACACCCAGTTCTACCAACAGAGAGCCACAGATCCCATCATGAAAAACAACACGGTGGTTAAAAAGACCATCGATGAGTTGATAACAGAATGCGCTCTACCTTAATCAGCGTCCAGGATGCACATTTTTGACAGTGACCTGGGCAAGCCATCCTTTTATCTCCTTCCTAAAATTCACAAGGATGGTAACCCTGGTAGACCTATTGTCTCTGCATGTTCTTGTCCAACAGAACACATTTCTGAATTCTTGGATAGTGTCTTCCAACCGATAGTGGCATCCCTCCCTACGTACATTAAGGACACCAACCATGCCTTACGGACATTCGACTCTCTGAGCATCAATCCAAACGTAAAGAACTATCTGTTCCTCCTTGATGTATGTTGCCTCTATACATCCATTCCCCACAACGATGGCCTTCTGGCTGTACAATACTTTTTGGACAGACAACCTCACCCCAATATACCTACACATGCCTTACTACGCTTGGCGGAATTGGTCTTAACCCTCAACTCGTTTGAGTTCAATGGCCAGTTCTTTGACCAAATCAGTGGGGTCGCCATGGAGACTAAAATGGGACCCAGCTATGCATGCTTGTTCATGGGCCATTTCGAGCACAGAGTGGAACAAGAATACACTGGTCGCCTCCCCGAATTTTATAAAAGATACATTGATGACGGCATTGGGGTCACTCATATGGAGAGGAGTGAACTTGACACGTTCATCAGCTTTGTTGATTCTTTTCACCCCTCCATTAAGTTCACTCACACGATTTCCAAACTATCGGTTAATTTCCTGGACATTACTGTAACGCTCCAGAAGAACCGCCTCCTCACTTCGGCCTACTTCAAACCTACGGACAGTCACTCTTACCTACTCTATCCCTCGTCTCATCCCAAATCCTGTAAGAATTCTATTCAATTTTCACAACTCCTTCGCCTCCGTAGGTTGTGTCAATCTAATGAGGACTTTTTGGAAAAGGCGTTGGAAATGGTGGAGTTTTTTTAGACAAAGGTCTTACCCTGAAGCTATACTTCAATCTGCACTTCAGCGAGTTAAAAACTTCACTCGTGCCGACGCCTTTGTATCACGCTCCAGTGATAGTAATGAAAGGAGCAAATTGGTGCTCACATACCATCCCCACAACATCAGAGCAAAGGAAATATTTGTGAAAAACCGCACCATCCTCCTCGCGGACCCTGAGACAAACAACATATTTTCCACCCCACCCCTCATTGTATTCAGGAGGGACAAAAATCTGCGAGACCTATTGGTTCGTAGCCGTCTGCTTATTCCGTCCTCCCATCTGGGCACTAAGCCATGTGGTCGTAATCGCTGCAAGACATGTCCCTTTGTTACCCAGACGGACCAGATTGTCTTCCCTAAGGGGACATTCAAGATTAGGAATGGCTATCTTTGTACTAGCCGCAATGTGGTCTACACCATTGTGTGTAAGCGCTGTCCTTTGAAGTACATTGGTGAAACGGGGAGGTTACTCTCTTGCCGTATCGCGGAACATGTACGTGCCATTAAACAAGACAAACAGTGTCCTGTCTCCCGACACTTCAATGGACGGGACCACATGGGCGTTGATGACATGTCTGTCACCGCCTTGGTTTCTTGTACAAACACACCCGGCCGGGTCAGTCTGGAGAATAGACTAATCCATGAATATGGGACTCTTACACCACATGGGATCAACGTTGTGTTCGCACTGACAAGCTGATTGATTGGCCACACCCACCCTTTCCTTTCCTATTTAAGCTCTTACTTTTCTCTCCTTGCTTTATCTCTACTGGACTACTTGGATTTCACCGCAGCTAAGTGTTTTTTTCTACTATTTCGTTTTATTCGTTTCATTTGTGTACTATTTGTCCGTTGAAGAAGGCTCTTTGCCGAAACGTTCGCTGTTGTGTTACGTCCTGTCAGGCCTACTAATACCCTGTTTTTATTTTATGCATTTACCTTAATATTTTTTACAGCACGTCTTTAATTGATAATTATTTTGCACACATTTTTGCGCGCCTTGTATTAAATATAAGATCAAACAATGACGTCATATTAAATATTTTCACAGTGCCAATCACCACACGATTTTTTAACTGCTATAGACTGTTGTACATCGTTCCTCAGCGTTCCACAGTGAGCCGGCCAGTGACTTGGGCTTTTATATTATAAACTAGGGGTTGTAGGGCGCCTAAGGCGCCCACACTGGCTTTAGGTTGCCTACGGCGCCCACTTTTTTTGTCAAAACCCAAAGTAAATTACGAACATCAAAACGCATGCACAGAGCTAAAAATGTTGCTGTTTTTCAATGAGCTAAATTTTACACAATCCTTTCCGAATGCCCACATAGCACTTCTCATCCGTCTCGTAATGATGACATCAAACTGCAGCGGAGAGCGATCATTTTCAAAGTGGAAAAGAATAAAATTAATGAAGTTCAAAGTTGCATGGGATAACAAAGACTGAGTCTGCTCTCTCTCTCTCTCTCTCTCTCTCTCTCTCTCTAATGAGTATTGAAAAGGAACGTGTAAGCTCACTTAGCTTTACTGACTTGAATGATAAATTTAAAGTTGCATGGGATAACAAAGACTGAGTCTGCTCTCTCTCTCTCTCTCTAATGAGTATTGAAAAGGAACGTGTAAGCTCACTTAGCTTTACTGACTTAAATGATAACTTTGCCATCAGAAAAGTTTGAAAACGTAAGTTATAAGTTGTTATATATAACAATACATATTTTAATGAAGTGTGGATTCATCTAGCTTTATATAATTTAAATTTACTTCTCTTAATTATTTTGTTTTCTTTCACTCTGCCTCACAAATTAAATTCTTAAATTAGCTGCTAGCAATCATTTTATTTAAATGGACCCTGGCTGGACCAGATCCCAGTTTGAATTTCAGCTAGGGGCCCCGTGCAATCTTCATCCGCCCCTGCCCGGTAGCCACACCGGCTTTAGGGCGCCTACGGCGCCCACTTTTTTTGTCAAAACCCCAAGTAAATTATTCTTGTTTGATAAATACGAAATATTAAACTTCCTGAAATGTACACAAAGTATTTTATAATTATAAATCATCAAAACCTATTTTTACATCGTTCCCTTTTCCAAATTAAGATATAAGCTAAAGCAATGACGTTATATAATATTTTTTTACAGCACGTCTTTAATTGATAAATATTTTGCACACCTTTTTGCGCGCCTTGTATTGAATATAAGATCAAACAATGACGTCATATAAAAAATTTTACAGTGCTAATCATCACACGATTTTTCAACTGCTATAGACTGTTGTACATCGTTCCTCAGCGTTCCACATCCAGCCAGCCAGTGACTTGGACTATTATATTATTTATAATTTAAAGTAAATGCGATTTTTAAAATTAAGTACATCTTCAAATTTTATATTTCAATGTGTATTTTTTATTTACAAAAAATTAAACATTTGTAAAACACACGCTAACAAGTTTATGTCTTATAAATTTTGAATAAATACAGTTCTTTAAAAATAAATAAATATGTAATATATGTTCACATTTATCTTCTTGTCTTAGTTTTGTTTACACAATGTCATATGAAATACATTAGTACTGGTTTTTTGTAGTGCGTTATTGGTCGGGAATACAATTTTAATGCACGTCCAAATTGTTTATATTAATTCGTGTGTTTAACATGTTAGCTCCAAATATGCCTATAGTAGTGTATCACCCGTCAAAAATGACAAAAGTTTTTTAAATAAATACACATCAGATTAAAAAAGAACGTAATACAGAACTTTCATTTAATTAATTAATTTTTATTTGATTCATTTATTTTCATATTGAACAATTTTATGCGGAACGTTCGAAAATATTTATTTTTGGTGCAGTAATTTGGTGAGCTGCTTTCTAAAATAAAATATTAAAAAAATCTTTTTTTAAAAACGACACGCTTTTATTTACATATAGAAAGTGCACTAAAAAGAAGAAAATAAAAATTTTCAATCCGTGAACCTATCGACTGCACATAAAAGCATGGGGCGCCCATCACAACTCATTTCTTTTTGCAACTACTCTTTTGCATATAGATAATTTTTCTAATTAATATGATAGTAGCATGTATATGATCAAAGTTGTGAACTGAGCTGTCACGGGAAAAAAAACAATAACAAACTGTGAAATTGAATTACATACCTCGTATAGAGATAAACTAAAAATGCATTAATTTAATTACGGTACGTTAGATCGATCTGATTTTGATACGATGCATTGTTAGGTGACACAAGTCTGTGTGCCAAATTTCAGCTCGATGGCATCACGGGAAGTTGGTCATTTTTTACTTTTGTTTTTCTGTCCGCCCTAGACAGACGAGAGAGAGAGAGAGAGAGAGAGAGAGAGAGAGAGAGAGAGAGAGAGAGAGAGAGAGAGAGAGAGAGAGAGAGAGAGAGAGAGAGAGAGAGAGAGAGAGACGGCGGTGAAGTTAATATAAGGGATTTAATAAAACAAACCCGTAAAAACAAAGTTTTTTACTATAAATTCCTTATATATGAGACATAACTAAAAGTATTGATTATGTTCAAACGCGACAAATATTTACAGACTGAATCTGTCTTAACTCCACTTTGCTTTATAAGCCGGGGGGGGGGTGGGTGTGGGAGAGGGGAAAGGTCTGGTCACTGATCGCTGGACCGAGCTCAGCGTAACACGTAAAATGTAAACAAAAGCACCTCGGTACATCGCGTCATCACGCGAACTGAGCTGTCACGTGAAAAAAAAACAATAACAAACTGTGAAATTGAATTACATACCTCGTATAGAGATAAACTAAAAATGCATTAATTTACTTACGGTACGTTAGATCGATCTGATTTTGATACGATGCATTGTTAGGTGACACAAGCCTGTGTGCCAAATTTCAGCTCGATGGCATCACGGGAAGTGGGTCATTTTTTACTTTTGTTTTTTTCGCCCGCCCGACGACGAAAGACAGACAGACAGAGAGACAGACCTGAAGTTAATATAAGGGATTTAATAAAACAACCCCGTAAAAACAAAGCTTTTGACTATAAATCCCTTATATATGAGACATAACTAAAAGTATTAATTATGTGCAAACGCGACAAACATTTACAGACTGAAACCGAAATGATCTCCCCTGGCTTTAAAACTGGGGGAAGGGAGGAAGGGGTGTGGACATGGACGGGTGTCGTCAACGCGTTAACTCAACTCCAGGTGGTTTACCTGGTTAAAACACGAGATGTGTTCACCGGTTGCTGACGTGAAGTGAAGTGACCCGTAAAATGTAAACAATAGCTACCGCTACATATAGTTTATATAGATAAACTAAAAATGCATTAATTTAATAACTGTACGTACGTCGACCGATCTGAAATTTTGATACGATGCATTGTTAGGTAACACGGGTCCGTGTGCCAAAGTTCAGCTCGATGGCTTCACGGAAAATGGTTCATTTTTAACTTTTGTTTTTCCGCGGTGCCCGCCCAAGACAGAGAGACAGAGACGGTGGTGAAGTGAATATAAGGGATTTAATAAAACAAACCCGTGAAAACAAAGTTTTTGACTATAAATCCCTTATATATGAGACATAACTAACTGTATTGATTATTTTCAAACGCGACAAACATTTACAGACTGAATCTGTCTTAACTCAACTTTGCTACATAACCCTGGGGAGGGGGGAAAAGTCTGGTCACCAATCGCTGGACCGAGCTCAGCGTGACACGTAAAATGTAAACAAAAGCACGCCGGTACTTCGATGGGTTGCGTCAACGCGTGACTGAGACATCACTCGAAAAAACACAATAAAAAAACAAACCCGTAAAAACAAAGTTTTTGACTATAAATCCCTTATATATGAGACATAACTAACAGTATTGATTATTTTCAAACATTTACAGACTGAATCTGTCTTAACTCAAGTTTGCTTCATAACCCTAGGGGGGGGAGGGGTGGGTGGGAGGGGGAGAGGGGAAAAGTCTGGTCCCTGATTCGCTTGACCGAGCTCAGAGTGACACGTAAAATGTAAACAAAAGCGCCCCGTCGCTTCGATGGGTCGCCTCAATGCGTCAGCTCAAAATTTCACGTGGGAAAAAAAACAATAACACACCTTGAATTTTAATTACATACCTCATATAAGGATAAACTAAAAATGCATTAATTTAATTACGGTACGTTCGATCAATCTGAAATTTTGATACGATGCATTGTTAGGTGAGACGGGTCCGTGTGCCGAATTTCAGATCGATCGGATTACGGGAAGTGTGTCATTTTTTATTTTTGTTTTTCCGCCCGCCCAAGACAGACAGAGATCACGACAGAGAGAGATGACGACAGAACGAAAGAGAGAGAGAAGGCGGTGAAGTTAATATAAGGGAGTTAAAAAGGATGGTGAATGTGTACAGCACGTGATGTAAACATTGTCGGTGTCTACATGACAGACCCATAGTAAAGCCACGTGCAGACACAGGTTATGAACGCACACAGTGTTCGCATGTTCATCTAACGGCGATTGGCTGGAGAAGACATGACCCCATTTTTTCATTGGTTCTTGCATCCCCGCCCTCGCCTTGAAAATTACTATCGCGAGAGGCGTTGTGTGAGAAATAGAAATATAGAGATAAACTAAAAAATGCATTAATTTAATTATGGTACATCCGATCGATGTGAAATTTTGATACAATGCATTGTCATCCAAGATCTATCTATGGTAAAATTTTGAGATCTCTAGGACCATCAGAATGGTTTAATTTTACGTTACAAGATTTGACGGATACAAAGATAGTGACTTAAATAAAAGCGTGTAATTAGTAGCGTCACGGACAGGACAGACGGGACGTGACATAGATTGCCAATTATGTATATTGAATAGGGCTGTTATCGATTAATTTAAATTTAAATCCAAAAATAGAAATTTATGACGTCATTAAACTGAACATTTCTCACGGACATTGAACATTGAGAATATTTTAAACTAAATTTCATGACAATGTGTTGATACTTGATTTGTACTGAAGGTGGTACGTCAGCGATGTATTTGATCCTTTAAAAGAGAATTGTTTATGGCAGTGGACACAGTAAACGTTTTCACCATCTTCGACTTTGCCATCCGCAGTTAGCTTAACAACAACATATTTGCTCAACTTTCTAGTTATATGTTTAAATTTAACTGCGCTGATGCTGTCAGCAGGGCGTCTTAACGCATAGGCCCGTTGGGCATTTGCCCGGGGGTCCACGAGTATATGGGCCCCATGGGAATATGTTTATTTATATATATTATGTATATTCATTTTTTATTCCTGCGGGGTAAGGGCCCAACACTATTTCTTTGCCCGGGGGCCCAAAATGGTGTAAAGACGGCTCTGGCTGTCAGTCATTTATAGTTGACGTCTGCCGGTCAACATTTATTAATCAAATAAATTTTAATATTACGCGGGAGATGTTTGTACGTAAAAAAATATATATAAATTATTATTAATTATTATTTATTATTTATTACTAAAATTTTAAAAAAATATTATAAATATTTTCTTAAATTTTAATCGAATTTTTATCGATTTAAATTATGTTAATCAATATTTAATCGATAAAATTTTTAACGATTAATGGAGAAATTAATCAATAAAATTCCGCAGCCCTAATATTGATGTTCATTGTCTAGTGAAAGAATACTTTTTTGGCATATCTATATTTGTATTATACTTATTTGAATTTTATGACTATGAAATTTTATTTATGTTCAATTCATGTATAATCCAATATTGTTGTTTAAAGGTAGCGTAAGGGGCCATCCATTAAGTACGTCACGCCATTTTGACCATTTTTGACCCCCCTCCCCCCTGTCACAAAGTGTCACAAATTTCGGGACCCCCCCCCCTAAAGTACGTCACACTTTCAAAAATTATTTTTTTATTAACACCTTATTAAAATTTAATCGAAAACTTAAAACACGCTTCACTATTAAACTTCCTTAAAATATAAATATTAAAAGGACTATCAGATTATTATTTATATGACTTTAATAGTAGAATAACTAATGTCAACAGTTGTCACAGCAATTCAATGAAACAGTAACTCAATCAATTGAATTTAAAAACAAAAATTGCAAAAATTAGACTTGTCAATTATTTAATAAACATCAATTATCTGCTACCTTTTCATTTACAATGGGTGAGGTCAAGTTTTAGATAATCTTCTGATTATGCATTATATTGACACAGGATTAGAAGTACACAAGCAAACCTTGACCTAACCCAGTGATTAAATTAAAAAAAACGGAAAAAAAAACAATATAACTAAAAAAAGGAATAGATTGACAAATTATGTGAGCAGCTCTTGTGCTACATTGAATATGTTTATAGTGGGCCTGTGAATTATGTTTAATTAAAAAAATATTCACTAGACATCATCCATCCATGGTGAACTGAAGTGTTCATCCATAGTTACGACTGGGATTACTCTTTCCCCATCATCGTTTCCTGGAAGGATAATTGCAGACAGATCAACTTCATCTTCATCTAGCAACTCAACATCCTCTGAATGTGCATTTTCTCTTCTGCCAATAACTGCCATGAGTTCTTTTTGCCTTCTAGCAGCGATTCTCATAGGACGGATGCGTTTTATCTGAGTTGAATCTGGAAAATTGTGGGTTGTCACATTCTTCTGCGCCCGAGCTCTGTATTGTCATGTATGTTTCTTCAACATTGTTTTTGAGGCAAAGTATAAGTATAAGTCTGAAGCCCTGAGTCCATCAGTTGTTTGGTTGATTGGGATTGGAGGAGGAAAGAATCTCGAAGGTAAAACGTTGAAATATGAGCTCCGTCCTTTGTCGCAACATTTTATGTCCTGACATTTCACAATTTGAGTGAAATATTGGCTGGTGCGAACATGATTGTCAAACCATTCCTGATCCTTCGATATCAGTCCTGCTGCATCCAATTCAGATTTATCAGGGTTGATATATTCTGCAACTGTTGGAAATTGGTCAACAATCACATGCGACCAGATTTCAGCCAAAGTTTCACCTGCAAACTTGAAGTTTGTTCTTTCCAAATCCTCATTGATTGTTCTGCCCTGCGAATCAAGGTGACTGCCATAATGTTCATTTGGCAATATGACACCAGACAGTTCTCTGCTCAATGGAGCCATTCGACGTTCTTATCTTATCTTATCTTATCTTATCTGTTTACAGACGCTCCTTCTATACAGAAGATTATTGCGTCCTACGCTTATCTATGGTTTGTGTTTAGTCCTGCATTTTTATTAGAGATTTAAATGTTGATAAAGTGTTGGTTTTCCTGTATTCTTCAGGCAACCCATTCCACGCCCGAATTGCGGACGGGAAGAAGGAAAACTTGTATGTGTTTGTTCTTGCATACGGAATAAGAAAGGCATTTTTATCCTTATGTCTATCTGAGGGTTGTATTAAGTTATCTTTGTGTTGTATTTCTAAATTAGAATTAATTGCTTTAGGGTTCCACGCACTTCAAAAGCACTTCTTCCCGGTGCATTGGTTGCAATGAACAACGCATCAAGATTATTTTTAACGAAGTGATGGATTGCAACTTCAATTACTTTTTGATAGCGAGGATTTTCATCTGGCCCTCCATCCACTGTAAAAACAACAATAGGTTTTATCACATTGTCTCTTTTATCTTTTGTTATTTATCAAATTCATCCAAATCCAATAGTCTTTCGAAGTCTAAGCCATGAGCAAAAGCAGTGGATGACGAATGCTTCCCTGGTCGTATTGCTATGTATGTTGGAACTGAATAGCTTACAACTTCAGGTTTTCCTAGTCCATCTTTTTCAATGCGAATTCCAGAATAAACAGATTGAATAAGTTTGTGTTAAGCTGCAACAACCCAATCATGGTCTGGTAAACTGACACGATATTCCACATGCATTAGCAATGGTGCCTGTTTATTTGCTGCGGTCAATCCTATAGGAACTCGTGCTTTATCATCCTGGCTAATGAAGCACACTTCGTTAGGTCCGAGCACTGATGATAATTCCTCTAAATGTCTCAGTGTGGCTGTGCAGAACTTTCCATCCATGTGTTTGGAGTGGGAATCGCTCTGAGATCAGATTAGCTTGACTGGTACCGTGGAAACGTGTCTTTTCTATTCTATTTTTGAACTTCGTCTTGGAAACAATCGTGTGTAAACGGTGCTCCGGCTGACATGGAATCCATCAGTGTTAAGTTGCTCAGTTAATTGGTATAATGTTCTAATACTTCTGTATATGTCACTTTGTCGTTTTTCATGTGCAGCCGACCCATGTAAAGCGATGTCGACAATTGCTTTGAGAAACAATGGTTGATCACTTTCTATTGCAGGACGACCAGTTTTTTCTCTTATTTTCAAAGCATGGCTCAGTTCAGGGTTCTCTGCACATATTTTTGCCAATGTTTCTTTCTTTCTCAACCTGACTTTTTGCTGTCTTTCTTGTTCCCTTTGTTTCTTACGCAATTCCTTCTCCAATTCATCTAATTTTCTTTTCTTTTCCAAAAGTTCTGCTTCTTGATCTTTTGTGATAAGACCTGTGTCTTTTCTTTTATATAAGCCAACCATGTCCCTTTTTTATCAAATCAATTTCAACTTTGAGTTCATCTTGAACGTTTTCTCTTATATTTTTTGACATCTTCAGTCTTGGATGTAGATGGTTTGCTTTCAACACTTCCACATGCATGTTCCTCAAAAAGTGCTCATTTTGTTGGAACGTCTGCCACAGTTGATGTTTGAGGCTTTAAAGCCTCTGGTTTCAATGCTTGTTTCGCCCAGAAAGTCATTAACGTTCCTTTTTTCTGCTTTGCAATTGCATCATATTCTTTTAAAAGTGATTCTACTTTCTCAGATACATTATCATCAGACTTTTATTCTTTTCCATATCTCATTTACTTTTTTTTGGCAATCTGCTTTACTTGTGGTTGAGTGTGCTTTAACATAAGCATTATAAAGTGATGTATACAGGTTTCCTTTCTCCATCCTTACACGAGATTTTTTCTAATTTAATCTGAACAATAGTAATTAATATCTGAAAATAAATATTATCAAAGTCAATTTATATTAATAATTACAATAGCATCAAGTAATTGTAATCTAATATATAAAGCTCAAATGTTTGTATGTTTGTATGTTTGTATGTTTGTATGTTTGTATGTTTGTATGTTTGTATGTTTCACTTTTCGACTTTCTGTTAGACAATCACGGAAAAACCAAATGACGGACGGGGACCAAATTTGGCAGGGCGGTTCCTTTTACCCTGAAGGTGGTTTTAAGTTAGTTTTTGTAATTGTCCCTTTTGCCCGAATGCCGTAAATTAAATAATCAGAAAATGCAGAGACAAAGAATAAAAAATTTAACCTCATTTCTGTATTGAACAAATTTACGCGGACGTTCAAATGCCGTTCAAAGCGAGTTACATTTGGTGACGTTTTCTCCAATGCCAATACTTTATTTTCAGCCGTGCGCATTTGAAAAAATATTATAATGTCTAATTACGGTGCGCACATTTTCGTGTACGCTTCATAATTTGAGCTGTGTAGTACAAAGAATTGTCATTTTCTTTACTGTTACTTTCTATATATTAGATAGACACGTAAACATATTTAATTACAACTGCCACACGATGCATTCGATTTAATTGTTTACATGTTTAAATTTAATTGCGAATTTGTTTTAATTATTTTCTGTTCCATAACTCGACATTTAAAGGAGTAACCTATTTATGTAATAAAGTAATGGGGGTGAGACTGCAATCAGGCTTTTAAAAAGGTAAATGCATAAAATAAAAACAGGGTATTAGTAGGCCTGACAGGACGTAACACAACAGCGAACGTTTCGGCAAAGAGCCTTCTTCAACGGACAAATAGTACACAAATGAAACGAATAAAACGAAATAATAGAAAAAACACTTAGCTTCGGTGAAATCCAAGTAGTCCAGTAGAGATAAAGCAAGGAGAGAAAAGTAAGAGCTTAAATACCCTTTCCTTTCCTATTTAAGCTCTTACTTTTCTCTCCTTGCTTTATCTCTACTGGACTACTTGGATTTCACCGAAGCTAAGTGTTTTTTCTATTATTTCGTTTTATTCGTTTCATTTGTGTACTATTTGTCCGTTGAAGAAGGCTCTTTGCCGAAACGTTCGCTGTTGTGTTACGTCCTGTCAGGCCTACTAATACCCTGTTTTTATTTTATGCATTTACCTTTTTATGTAATAATTGTGTCAGTATTTTTTTCAAGGCTTAATTTTTAGCGGTGCACGTTTTAAAATCTTTTATCGCCTGTTTACTGTGCTCACATTTTCGTGTACGCATCTTAAATTTAGCTGTGTCCTATTAGTATAACATTTATATTTTGTTTGTCTTTTACATAAGCTGTTGTCTTTTACATAACCTATACACTTATACTATTTAAACTTAGGCTACCGGACTTATTAACATAAGTAGATTAAACTAAATAAAGGGATCCTGAAAACGCTTAATTATTTTGTATTGCGAATTGAATATGTTATGTTCATTCCTTTGATGATGGATTAACATAGGCCATTTTTAAAATCGATTATTGTGATGGTTTCACATGCATTTTTAACATAAAATTGATTTGTTTTGTTTGTTTTTTTAAAATTAGGAATATAGCCTAATTTTTTTAATTTATTTTTATTATCTTTATCTCATAGACGCTGTTGCAAATATTGTATTAATTAAAATTGTGTTACATTGCAGTGTCGTAAATATATAAGAGCTTTTTTAGTGACGACAGTGGCAGAGATCTTTTGGAAAAATGTCAACAAAGCAGTGGCCTTTTTTTAATGGATACAAACAAACAAACATATAAATATCAACTGAGCTTTATATATTACATATGCGTTTAAATTATTTTATTTCAATTATTTTCACGATGCATTGTATTAATATTTTACATGCAATGAATAAAATTGGGATTTAAAAAAAATTAATTCATAACTCGAGATTTAATTAAAAACCACAGATGTAGCGAGTTTATTTTATGTTTAAAGTGATGGCCTATGTCAAATAAACGTACACTTTAAAACTGTTTACTTAAGCTTTATATACACTATACAATATAAACTTTCGCTACCGAACGTATTAACAAAAGTTGACTAAATTTAATGAAGTGATCCTGAAAACGCTTAATTAATATGAATTGCGAATTGAATATGTTTTTATGTTCATTCCTTTGTATTCAGAATAGCATAGGCCATTTCTAAAATTGCCTTTTAATCATTTTTAAGATGCCCTTATTAACAGACGGTTGAATCTTTTTTTTTAATGAATTTTATTTTTCAGATATAAAATCTGGTGTGTGTGCATTGAATATAATTTACAAAATATGATGCCTTATCCGAAATAGGGAACAAACAAAAAAGATTTCTTTTTGAAATTATACACATTGCTTATAAACCGTATATATAAATCGTAAAATATAGAGACATAAAAATGTTAAATATTATTTCCCTGTTTAGACAATTATGAATACGTCAAAATGAAGAGTTATTTTGATCCAGTACATTTACTTTATAACAATACTTTATTTTATGCGGCCAGCTTTCTATATGTCTAAATATGGTGTGCACATTTTTTATATCATTTTAATACGACCGTTTTTTTAAAAATAGTATTTTAGAAAGTACATTTATAATTTTGTTTATTTGCGCTATGAGTCAATTAGCTTTTGGCTTTTAAAGGGATAGTGCCACATGTTCTTTATCTCATAGACGTGGTTACAAATATTATATAACTTACAATTGTGATACGATGCAGTTTCGTAATTATATATTAAATTTTAGAGTGACGAGGGTGGTAGAGCTCTTTCGGAAAACATATTATACGCTATATTAATTTTGTACAAGTGGGAATGAAATTGTAAATTTAGTTATTATGGTCGGCAAGAATCATTATTTAATAAGTCATATCTTTTGAATAGTAAGGTTATGTTAAAAGGCACTACATTAAGTGAAAACAACTCACACTGTAAAATGGCATATCTCTGTGTCTCATAAGATTTTAACTAAATAGTTGAATCTGAAATTTAACTTGGCAAATAAAAATTGTAATAACCATCACCTAATACTTGGATAAAGGGTCAGCACACTCCCGCTACAAAGTGCGGGTATTTTTCAAGTATATATATATATATATATATATATATATTTATATACATATTTAAATATGATTGTGTGTGTATGAATGTCCTTTATAGCTGTCTAAACCATTCACCCGATCGTCGTGAAACTTTTCAAGACTGTTGAGTATGCTCCCGGGATAGTAACTATCACTTTTTTCAAAATTTAACACTCATGGGGCGCCGGGGGCCCATATCGTCATGTTTTGCTTAGACGAGCTATATAAAAATTAGTTTAAGCTTTAGCTACTGTGTAAATTATTGGATCTTAACCAAAATGTGTATATGACAACTTGATAGCCAATATTAAAATACTATAGGGCACTAAACTGCTAATATTCATTCCTTTGGGGCTGGGGGCCCAAAAATTCACATTTTTTAAGCGTTTAAGATTTTATTCACCATTCAGTCATTAACAATCTTGACAAATTATGACACATGTATCAATTATTATACTATTTGAAATGAACAGATGTTTTGAACTTTATATCTTGCCCAGAATGGGCCCTGGGACCCTTAAAGTCGTTTTTATCTTATATGAGCTATATAAAAAATAGTTTCTACGTTAGCTACTTAGTAAATGAATAGAACTTCACCAAACTTTGCACACAAAAACTTGGTAGCCTATATTAAAATAATATAGACACTGCACTTCTAATGCCAATATCTTCGTGGCCGGGGCCCCAAATATCTTTTTTCGTATATGTTTAAGATATTTTTCCTATTTACTTTTTAAAGAGCTTGAGAAATATAGCCACAATAAAAATGAACTAAAATGAACAGGTTTTGGAAATTGACCTCTTGCACCGAATGGGCCAGGGCCCCTTAATGCTATTTTCGCCCTATTATAGGTATATAAAAAGTAGTTTAAGTTAAACTGGATTTTGACCAAACTTAGAATATAAAAACTTAAGAGTCTATATTACTATAGGGCACTGAACTCTTAATTTCCATTCCTTCGAAAAAGTCTTTTTTACTGAACTTTAATCATTGTATTCCCTATTCAATTTTACACGATATTGAGGAATATATATTGAGTACAATAGATAAAAACAACATTAAGGGCCCCAGGGCCCATTCTGGGCAAGATATAAAGTTCAAAACACCTGTTAATTTCAATTTGTATAATAAAGGATACATGTTTCATTATTTGTCAAGATTGTTAATGACTAAATAGTGAATAAAATCTTAAACGCTTACGAAATGAGTACAATGACAATAAAAAAAACTATAATATCACTCATTTTGGGGCCGGGGCCCTTAATATCGTTTCTTCTTTTGTACGCTATTTAATTATTAATTTATTTATCCGTTTGCTATGAAACTTGGATTTTTTTTTCACACTTCCACGAAGATTTCTTCAGAATTATTTTTAAACATACCACTCATTGGTTTCTTTAAATTTATTCCTTTTTACTTTGATCGTTGCAACGCACGACGGGTCTACTAGTATAATATAATTGTAGCCGAGTGGTGGCTAGGAATTGTTATTATTTAGATATAATATAATATGCATATGCCACACACACCCTGACAGCTAATGAAGACAAATGAATAAATGTCGGTAAGTTGAGGACTATACCGATAGACCATATGTGATCACGAGGGTAATCACAGTAACCGATGTATAGTATAACTACGTTTAAATGAAATTTAACAGGCAACACAGTTTACAGTAAAACAGTTTTTAAGCCCTAAGCTCTAAGCTACACGCTACTAACACAATGTGATCAAGCTTCTTTTTTTTAAATTTATATGCAAATTATTCAAGTAAACTTCCACTACAATGACTTTATTTGTTCTGTAATATACATGATACCTTGTAAATTCATTAACTCAACAATCAATTGGTCTTTAGCATTTATCGCTCTTACAGAAAATTATAATCAGGGTACATGAATTACTAATCATATCCACCTATTTTGAATCATACAATTTAAATGTAGAGTATACAAATTAAACATTGTTTTTCATACCCGATGTTAAAAATTACAAGCACTCAAAAACAGTTTCCGCTATTACTAGAAATAAGGCAAGTCAATAGATAATTGCAATTCACTGGGTACTTGTACAGAGAGTTCCAACTGATGGTTTTGCCCCAGGTTATAAGGACTGCTCACATGGGGGTGGTGTCACCTCGCACTAAATTTCTATTAGTTTCCATTGGCTAGTCTTTGTCCCATGGGTTGTCCACGTGCACATGACTAGTCAAACCCTACTTTAAATATTTATATCAGCAATGTCGTGCTTGATCACATGAGTACAGACTCATGTAGCGTCCTCTAAAACTGGCCCAATAGACAAACGATTTCACAATGTTACCCTGTCCCAAGGTCAGGGCCTCACATTACGTCTATAACTGACCACTCACCCCAACGGTTCTAAAATTAATACGATTCTAAAACCCGTATATTTGGAAGGATTCAACGCTTCTTCCGTATGACCAGTTTTAGGACCGTGTGTGACTCAATAGTTGAATCGGCGTCGGGAGGGGAGTACCGTGACCAACAAATGACCTTTACTCACAGCATATTTAAAGGCTAGTATGAATCAGGGTCATGGCGTCTCGTATTATTACGTCTGTTAATGACCAATCATCCCAACGGTTCTAAAATTACTAAAGATTCCAAAACTGTAATGACAATACCCTGTATACTAAGACTGCTCTAAAGTACATGGTCATAACACATCATACTACTTCGTACATTTCTTAATACCCTAACATTACCAATACACTTATCAATCTATCATTATATAAGTAATATGTTGGGCACACTGTCACATAATAAATAAATAGTTTTTAATTTTATATTATTATATTTTATATTAATGCTTTGTTTTCTTCATAACACTCTTGTAAAAACTAATGAGCCGTTGGTGTCAGGCTTTTATGACTGTAGTGTTGTTACAGTGGGCAGTAGGAATATTTATCCATGTGTTAACCTCTATTAAAAACGAAATTATAATTTATATTTTCGTTTAGCCTTTTACTAACTAAAAAAAATGGAATTGTCCAATAAATTAACTCGTCATTAACTGGTAGTTATCATATATTTTAAAGAAACTTAATATAATTGTTTTTAAGTTCATGATAATAATGATTAAATTATACAAATATTACATCTGAATCCTAAATATTTTGTATTATAATACAAAATCCGAATTTCTTGATCAGTTATATAATTATGCAGCAGATAACAAAGAAATAATAACACTTTCGGTAAGTCTACACATAAAACAAGGCTTCGCAACAGTATACTAGCGCTCATACCTAGCAGGAAGAATTCTGAACAACACATTGAAAAGATACGCATTTCATGCTATTTTGACATAAAACTAATTCAAGTGGTTCACAAAATTTTTGAAAATTATTTTAAGCTATTAAATGTTACTAAAAAATAAAAATAAATAAATTAAAAATAAAATTAAAAATACATAAAAGTGTGACATCACACTTGGCCTGACCCCCCTGTCACAAACTGTCACACTTTCTTACACCCCCTCCCCCCCACCCCCCATTGGAGCGTGACGTACTTTATGGACGGCCCCTAAGTCATTTTTTAAAAAGTTGATGTAATGAAAATGATATAACGTATATACTCGTTCTAAAACCGACCTTTTTGTGACACAATCTAGGGAAAAAGTTGGGGGGGGGGCGGCTTACGAGAAATATGTGATTTCTGCATGTATATTGAATATCAGTGTTGTTATTTTAGATATCAAGGTCCTTTTGGGGCCGTCCATAAAGTATATCACGCTCCAGAGAGGGGGGGACGGGGTGTAAGAAAATGGGTCCGGCCATTTGTGACGCTGTTTTGTATTACATTTTAATTATTTTGTTAATAAAAACACAAATTTTGTTCCAAAGTGTGACGTACTTAAAGGGGGGGGGGTCCAAGATTTGTGACAGTTTGTGACAGGGGGAGGGGAGGAGTTAAAAATGGTAAAAAATAGCGTGACGTACTTTATGGACGGGTCCTTTAAACATTCTACAAGATCTGACTGCTTTACCAGAAGCAATAATACAGTATTAAACATCTGCACTTACCTTATTTTAATAATTTAATTTATTTTTATAAATGTTTTAATAAATTATTCTATACATTTTGTTTTCAACATCGAATTTTAATGTACGCGCTTTCGCCACTGTTAACCAAAGGTTTTTTTTTAAAATACCGGTAACTCTTGTATAACAAAGAGCACAAAGACAAAGATAGGCAGTACAAAGTAAACAATCATAATGACCGATTATGTCGTAGTTTTAAAAAATGTGTACCATTTTGTTTAAGCTGTCCAATATTTTTTGGGTGGTCGGCTTGCGAGCGGGTTATACACTTGTAATAGTTTTCTTTTATTTTATTAAACTTTATTATAACTTTATTTATTTTTAAAAGCTAATTAACAACGAGGAATCCCCCCCCCCAGGAATATGCCCCTCGGAGAATTCCATTGGCCCATTTTTCAAATTCATAGGGTACAGCAAAATTTGCATTTACAACAGGAGCGGCTGTCTAATTTTAGGAATCAATTAAGTTTATACCACATCAGGCTCTGGTTTTTTAAACAGTAGCATTAGTATCAGAAGATTTTATGAGGTTTTCGCAGGTGAAACGTTCACATGCTCTGAGATATATCTTTTATTTCTTTTATTAATTTCTTATTTGGCTCTACTTTTTTATAAAATGTTCATTGTTAGAACTGTATTCAAACTACTCGGAATTCGCCGCCCCTGGCAAAGTGTCATGCGGGGCATTTGCCCCCTCCCCCCTCGCTACGCCACTTACTTAGTTTTTATTGCTTCTTCTTGCAATTTAACAAGTATTTAACATAATATAGGGTTTAAACTAGTTACTATATACAACACAAAATATGTTATTTAATTTTAAACAACGGTTCTTAAGGAGATCTCAAACAAATTGTGAAAATGATATTGAATATTGTACTTTTATCTAATTACTTAACAATGATTAATTAAAAAAAAATTGATATATTTCATTTGATGTGATAATTTTTTAAAAAAAACGTAAAAAAACAAGTTTTTGACCATAAATCCTTTAAGTACGAGACATAACTAAAAGAATGTTCACTATAATAAGAGCGCAAGACAATCCAAAAATACAAAATTGTAGTTATGTCTTGTAAAACATATTTTCATATCATTTGCACCGATCAGGAATATGTTTATAAAAAGTGTTATCAATAAAACACGCACCTTATATAGAGATAATCTAAAAATTCATTAATTTAATTATGGTAAATTCTATTTATCTGAAATTTTGATACATCATTTTTATCATCGGCACGAGTCAGTCTGCAAAAATTTCCGCTCGCTAGCATACGAGGAAGTGGGTTAAAAACCGATTCAAAGTTTTTTCGGCACCGCCCGCCCGCTCACCTGCCTCAAGCAAGCAGACACCACGAGTAAATGAGTTGATATAAAGGATTTTAAAAAGGAAAGATATTGCACCAGTTGAGAAACACAGACGTGAGTTTTTAATGTGGCTTTTAAAAAAGGACCAATTCGTAAATGAAAGAAAAATGACTGCTATATGACATTGTTTTTAATTGTAATTTCGACAGGTTTATGTCTTAGAAATACATATCATAAAAAATCGTTATCTAAGCTATTAAAACGAATAAATCCTACTGTCCTTGTGAGTTTAACATTTAGGTTATATAGATGTCAAGACACTTTAAAGAAAGTAAGTTCCATGACCAAAGGTCATAGGGGATCCATAATGTTTCCATTAGAGCTTATTCGGGGCTTGTTTATACCTGGTGGGTGCCCCATTCCCTTTCAGTGGTCAGCGGAGGACTTTCTTAGCGTATCATTTATATTGTGGCTTTTCGTGGGCTCGATCCCACGACACTCAGCTTTGTGGGGCGAGCGCACTACTTACTTCGCTATCCAGCAGCGAAGTTACTTAATAACATTTAAAAATACCTTAAACATCTTAAACGTGGCATTATATTTGAGATAAAGGAAGAATGGATATTTCATATTACGATTTAGTTTTAGAAAAAAAAACAACTATATTTTAAATATTCGACCGTATTTACTAAGCTATTGTAACAATATCGGGTAGGCCTATATCGAAAGTTTGTTTACAATTTATGCAGTCTATGTAAGCTGTCAACTATTGTTAGCGTTACTTATTCCATTTAAAATTTTAAAAATTCTTAAGGAAAAAAAACAAAATAAAATTTAAAAAAAATAAACAAACAAAAAACAAACAAACAAACAACCATGAAGTATTAGATGCATTCAAAAGTAACAATTTAGCGTTTTTAAATACGTTTATTCGAAGATACGCATGCAGTAAAAATATTGTTTAAGTAAAAAAAATTAGAATATATTCGAGAGAGAACATCAACATACATAATTCCCGTAATGGATGTAATGCTTCTTGGATGTAATGCTGATTTGTTCATTAGTGCGCACCAAAAATTTATGCACCAAATATAACTCTTTTCGAGCGTTCCGCATAAAATTGTTCAATATGAAAATAAATGAATCAAATAAAAATTAATTAATTAAATGAAAGTTCTGTATTACGTCATTTTTTAATCTGATGTGTATTTATTTTGAAAACTTCCGTCATTTTTGACGGGTGATACGCTAGTTATATTGAATAAATCATTTTGGACGTGCATTACAATTGAGTTTCACGAAATGAAGCACCACAAAGCACCGGTATTGTTATATTGAATATGAAATATTCATGTGCTTTAAAACCTGAGAATAGTAAATTAATATGATTTTTTTTTAATTCGTTAAAATGTTATTTAAAATCTATGAGACAAAATAAAAAACTTGTGTTTCATTAATGTTTCATTGTTTATAATTTCAAAATTTTTATAGTAATTTAGAAATAAATATTAATTTTAAAAATCGCATTTATGTTTTGAAAATATTAAAACTATGAAATTTATTTAATTAATATTATATATCTATATTTATGTCCTACTGTTTATATGTATAATTCACATCAGCTTGCGACATTTTGATAGAAGGCATTCTATTACCTCGATCCCTATTATTAGGGATACAATGACAATGAAATGATTTTCATACCTATCGGTCAACACTAAATCCAAATTAAACAAAATAATGTCTCTATTTTGGTTAACCAAAAACAAAATAGCTCAACAAATTTTCCCCAACATAACGGCCCCGGTCAACACGGCCCTGGACCAATAGATGTTAAATGGAATAAAAATACAATCAAGTATTATATTAGTATTTTTACTCAAAGATTCAGTGTTAGGTTTAGTTCACAAGAAACAATAATAAAATCACAAGAAACAATTTAATAACAGTTACTCTATATCAGTGATTGCGATCCTATGACACGCGTACCACAGTCGGCACGCTGGGCCTCATCAGCCGGCACGCGACAAAAATATTATTTCCTTTATCAATAATCACAATACAATGATATCAAATAATTTAGGCATTCTATTGTATCCAAGTGGCACGCCACTTGACTTCGATCCATATAAACATGGGTAACAATGTCGAGAAATTGTTAGCAATCCGTTAGTGACTTTATCATAAAATGAGGCTATTTATACGAGGGTTTATACAATTAGTACATAAATGGGAAAATAAAAATATTGTAACATGTTTTTATAACCTTACCACTTTATGGTTTGGTCGACCTTAGAACTTTCAGCTACGGTTTAATAAATTATAATATTTATCTCCTGAACCCACGTGGTAGTAGCTAGTCCCAATTGGTTTCGACCCTATCACGAAATTAAGTCTCCTTAAAATAAAGTCTCCTAAGGAAAATTTATCATGCAACAGGGGAGGCTATGTTTTAACATAAAGTCTCTGTTGATAAAATTGAATCGCTAATTAATTATATGAAATGAGGAGTGGGGATTTTAAAAAGGTTTATATCTTCCAATAGGTATGGTATTTATACTGCAAATATGTTTGCTTGATCACTCATATTTAAACAATCATGAGTTGATGGCCAGAGGCGTAGTGAGGTTCGAGCAAAGTTTAAGCATACTTTGACTACACTTTTAGAAGTGTGGCTAATGCTATGAGGTTTAATTTTAAAAAACCGAACTGAGAAACGAATTTGCTGAATTTGTAACTACACATGATTTTATTCACCCGAAAATTACCTTTATACACCCCCACAACTGACTTTGTACACTCTAATATTTAATTTTTACACCAACAACATTATTTATACACCAAGTTATCGTTTTACATACAATTGCCTTTATATACCTAAAAATGCTTTAGGCATCAACTGCCTTTATACATCTACCACTTATTTATACACCAACCACTGATTTATTTATACACCAACCCCTTTTTTATTTAACCACCAACCACTTATTTATTTATACATCTACCACTTATTTATACATCTACCACTTATTTATACACCAACCCCTTATTTATTTATACACCAACCACTAATTTATTTATACATCTACCACTTATTTATACATCTATCACTTATTTATACATCAACCACTTATTTATACATCTACCACTTATTTATACATCTACCACTTATTTATACACCAACCCCTTATTTATTTATACACCAACCACTTATTTATTTATACATCTACCACTTATTTATACATCTACAACTTATTTATACACCAACCCCTTATTTATTTGTACACCAACCACTGATTTATTTATACACCAACCACTGATTTATTTATACACCAACCACTCATTTATTTACATCAACACCTGCCTTTATACACACAACTTGCCTTATACACACACCTGCCCTTATACACACACCTGCCCTTATACACACACCTGCCTTTAAACACCCAAAAACTGCATCGCGTCAAACCTGTTTACCTTCTTCGGTCCTCTCTATATATGCCAACTACCGCTTATAAGTAAAAGCGTGTGACTTTTACAATAATAATTATATTTTATTCTTTTCTTTTAAGGAATATGTTTCTATTGTATTAAATGCGCCCGGAAAAGGGGCAGGTTATCTTTTATTTTAAGATTTTATTTTAATTTGGAAGAAAACAGTTTCTCCCCCGGAGATGTGATTTTAAACTAAATACGCCGACGGGTGACTCTGTATGTGATAGGATTTATTTTGGGACACCTGCACTGGTTAAGGTCATAACTAAACAAATGATACAAGCTAAATATTATGTCCTTTTGACGCCTCGGTCTGAATTTATGGTCGTGAAAATGGGAAAAATTTAGAGGAGTACAAAACAAGAGTTTTTCTTTCTATTCCAAGCCTGGTTTTAGTTAGAACATACCAGTATCCCATCCATGTACACCATAGGACACCAGTATCCCATCCATGTACACCATAGGACACCAGTATCCCATCCTTGAACATCATATGACATCAGTATGCTATCGTTGTACACCACAGGACACCAGTATCCCATCCATGTACACCATAGGACACCAGTATCCCATCCTTGAACATCATATGACATCAGTATGCTATCGTTGTACACCACAGGACACCAGTATCCCATCCATGTACACCATAGGACACCAGTATCCCATCCTTGAACATCATATGACACCAGTATGCTATCGTTGTACACCACAGGACACCAGTATCCCATCCATGTACACCACAGGACACCAGTATCCCATCCTTGAACATCATATGACATCAGTATGCTATCGTTGTACACCACAGGACACCAGTATCCCATCCATGTACACCATAGGACACCAGTATTCCATCCTTGAACATCATATGACATCAGTATGCTATCGTTGTACACCACAGGACACCAGTATCCCATCCATGTACACCATAGGACACCAGTATTCCATCCTTGAACATCATATGACATCAGTATGCTATCGTTGTACACCACAGGACACCAGTATCCCATCCATGTACACCATAGGACACCAGTATTCCATCCTTGAACATCATATGACATCAGTATGCTATCGTTGTACACCACAGGACACTAGTATCCCATCCTTGTACATCATAGGACACCAGTATCCCATCCTTGAACATCATATGACATCAGTATGCTATCGTTGTACACCACAGGACACCAGTATCCCATCCATGTACACCATAGGACACCAGTATTCCATCCTTGAACATCATATGACATCAGTATGCTATCGTTGTACACCACAGGACACCAGTATCCCATCCATGTACACCATAGGACACCAGTATTCCATCCTTGAACATCATATGACATCAGTATGCTATCGTTGTACACCACAGGACACCAGTATCCCATCCATGTACACCATAGGACACCAGTATTCCATCCTTGAACATCATATGACATCAGTATGCTATCGTTGTACACCACAGGACACCAGTATCCCATCCTTGTACATCATAGGACACCAGTATTCCATCCTTGAACATCATATGACATCAGTATGCTATCGTTGTACACCACAGGACACCAGTATCCCATCCATGTACACCATAGGACACCAGTATTCCATCCTTGAACATCATATGACATCAGTATGCTATCGTTGTACACCACAGGACACCAGTATCCCATCCTTGTACATCATAGGACACCAGTATTCCATCCTTGTGTATTGTGTGACACCAATATCCCATCCTTGTACATCATAGGACACCAGTATCCAATCCTTATACACCATAGGACACCAGTATCCAATCCTTGTACACTATAGGACACCAGTTTCCCATCTGTGCACACCATATAGTGCTTCACACCTTGCTATATGCATGTGAAACTTGCACTGTATACCAACGCCATGCGAGGTGCTAAACCACTTCCACACCAGAAGCCTAAAAATATATCAGTATAAAATGGTAGGAAAAAGTTCCAGACACCGAAATATTAGCCAGGTCAAAACTACCTAGCATCCACACTAGCCTCATGCAAAGCAAACTACGCTGGACAGGGCATGTAGTGCGCATGTTCAACCATCGCCTCCCCAAGAGGCTCCTCTATGGTGAGCTTACTGAAGAGCATAGAGCAGTGGTTCTCCACTAGTTGTCCGCGGAGACGTTCTTGGTGTTCTGCGCGCAAAAGATGACTTTATTGAAAAGATATAAATGTTGTCACTTTTTGATTATATGGATTTATTTTAATCACACGATGGCGATAGCGTAGTAAGTGGTATATTCAATTACTACGTTTACTTTTAGCGATTCCGGAAATCACATGTCAAACTAGATTCTAGAAGACTATAGTTGTTATATTGACCTTCAGAAATAAATTTTTGAAACCATTCAGTAAATTAGCCTTAAAGTATTATGAAAATTAAAAGACGGTGTGTTATCACATTAGACGCGCATCGAAATTATAATTCTTGGCATCAGCGCACGATACAGCACCGACGTTGATCGGTTTTTTTATTAGCGATTATGTATTCTTATTAAAATTGGTTTTTTTTTCTTTTATCTTCTATGAAAATGTAATTAATTTCAATAGAGACAATTTGTTAGTAACCTATGCTATCTAAATGTTTCTATTTCTGCAATTTAAATTTTTATTTAAAGATAAAGTATCCAGAAAAATAATCATAGTTTAACATCGTATTTACATACATTAATATAAATCTATGAAATTAATACACGTAAGTTCATATAGATTTACGACAAATTTTATTGTATAACACTGACTGTCTTGTAATAAATAGTTTTGTATTTATGCTAGTGGCACGCCACTTGACTTCGATCCCTAAAATTAGGGATAAAATCTCAATAAATTGCTGCTAGTAGTCCCATACCCCATGTATATACTGAGCCAATTCATGACACGCAAGTACACCTAGTTTAGGTCATTTATAGAATTTAAGTTATTCATTAAACACGTCAATTCAGAGCATAAACACAAAACCACACTCACCTTGTCTTTGTTCACATAATTTTTGCTAAATTTAAAATTATGTATTTCGAAATATTTCTCATCTTAATTGATGCTATGCTACATTATTTATATGTTCTTACAAACTTTGTTACTGCAACTATATAGATTCTGTTTTCATTTGTTTGTTTGTTTAATAATTCACTTCTTCAAATTATATATTTTAAATATTCTTGTTGTTATTTGTATTATATTTGTTAATAAGTATATGTAAATTGTTGCAATATTAGTTTTGAATATATGAATATTGTTAAATTTGTATGTTTTTTTTTCAAAAACAAAGTTTTAAATTAGAAAAAAAAGGTGCACGGCACTTGACTTCTTATCTCTAAGGAAAATAGAGAAACAACTTCAATATATATATAGCTTTATTTACCGAAGACTCATCTTATCTTATCAATTACAGACGTCATCTTATTTATTACATTGATTTATATGTCTTAATTTCTGATAATAAATTAAAAATATTCTTACTCTAAAATGAAGTCTACTTGTACTCGGGGGCTTTTATTATGTCATCACGTCCTGTTATTGTTCTCCTGACGTTTACTAAGCTCAGTGAGAATAAGGCAATTTAAAGGAAGCTCATTTTTTATTTGAGATGTATGATTAAATTACTTATTAATATTATACGTGCTAAAAATTTATTGTGTTACATTAAAATCAAATACTTTATTTTTAATATTAAAAAATATATTTGCACAATTTTTTTGCATAGCTGATTTCGTAGTTATTTTTTTTTAAAAATTGAAACTAGCTTGTATAAATTAATTGAATAATATCTATTACTTTCTTTGTTAACATGTTATCTTCATAATGTGAACACAGAAGTAAAATATAATACAATGTATAAAAATACACATTTAATTCACTATACAAAGCACAGCTCATAACTGTGTGTGTTTTGGATAATTTTCGATAGGGCATTTAAAATCAATCACGCAGGGGTCAAAAATCCAAATCAAAAGTAAAATGACAGGCCGGACAGGATACACCTTTTGAAAGATGATTTTTTAACTTTTTAAAATAAATTATAGCAGTTTAAAAATAATGTGCTCTTATTTCGATCTTAAATCCAATTTATAAAGTTAGATGATGATTAAATATCTAGACTACACTTTCGTATATGTTTCGTGTAATATTTTATGATATTATCATTATTGATTTCACCACTTAGACAACTCCTGTGTAAGATTCTGGATGTTTGTATCTCAGTGAACGATGGCTCAGTCTGGCTCACACAGACATAATTTGAGAAACTATGATTAAACCATGTCTTGCATGTAGGCGAAGCTGCCGCATTTGCGGAGGAATAAAATAAGTGAACGCTATAGGTCACACAATCTCTTACATTATGTTTAGTGTCCATTCACATGGCAGATCTATTGACTTATCTGCCAATTTACGAGTGCACTTTTCACGTTTCTGTATCTAATGGTTAAAATAACTTAGATTTAAAGCCATGTCAGAAAAAACCTGTAAAATTGTGTTTCAAAAATAAGAAAATGAGTAAAACGTTTTTCTTATTTTTAATAATTTATTTTTACAATACACTTTTACTCCAATACACTAAAAAGGACAACTTAAATTCTCTCATGTCTTACCAAAAATAATTAATAATAACAATAAAAAAGTAAAATAAAATAAACGTGAACGCCCAGGAAGGCAACTCAATGAAAAGAGTAGATCTACTAGTTATGAACACAAACTGACAACAAAGAGATTGTACAAACTTTTGAAATACACTACACACAACTTTTTGCAACTGAACAAACTGATTTAGATATAAAGGATCAGTACACAAAAATTACAAAAACAATGCAAGAAAATCAAACAAAAGAAATAGACAAACCGTTTACTCTACAAGACATGAAAGTGTCACTACAAAACATGAATAAAAACAAAACACCTGGACCAGATGGACTAATAAATAGTTTTACATTTTCTTTTTTACAACACTGAACACTTCATACATCACACTTCTACCAAAGAAAGACACAGACAAAACACAACTTAAAAATTACAGGCCATATCATTACTCAACACAGATTATAAAATTCTTACCCAATCTATTGGCTAATGATTGGCTAATAACTAAAACCACATTTAAATAATATCATTCATGTCAATCAACAATGCAGCATTAAAGGCAGGGACATCAACATTCACAATCATTAAAGGCAGGGACATCAAAAATCACAATCATTAAAGGCAGGAACATCAACAATCACAAGCATTTGATCAGAGACATTGTTCAATATACGAGTGACAAAAGAATTCAAACTTGCTTATTATCACTGGACCAGGATAAAGCTTCTGACAGGGTAGTCCACAAACACCTTCACAAGATATTAAAACACAATAAAGTAGGGGCGTTTTTTTTTAATGGGTTAAAATTCTATACAGGTCGCCTATTAGCAATCGGATAATAAATAATACACTTTCAAAAGATCAGAGACATTAGAGCTTGTTGAAAAATTGCTTCTGATGTGGATAAATTAACAGGAAAATATTTTTTTTTAAAGTTCTGTTTACTTATGTATTTTGATATTAAGCAGTGCTTAGATTATTTTATACAACCATGTCAATAAATGTAGAAATATGTAAATAACAATATTTTTTTTCACAAGAACAGATTAATCATTTCCCCTATATTTCTTATAGTAAAATACGTTAGGTATACGTCATTTTCGGTATCTGGAACGGTTTAAGTACGTAGAACGAGGTTCCACTGTAAATATATATATATATTAGGGCTGCGGAAATTAACGATTAATTTCTCGATTAATCGTAAAAAATGTTAACGATTAAACTTTATTTTTACGATTAATCGACCCGCGACTTAAAAATGTTCTGGAAGTCAAAAAGTAAAATATTTCGGCCGATAAATATATATACTCGATTATATTGCCAATAAGACCCGCTCAGACGTGACTGTTTGCATCGTTGGTTAAAAGATGTCATTTAAAGAAGACATTCAAGTGTTATTTTGATTTTCGACAAGTACATTTAATAAATGTTACTTATGACACCATAAATTTCGATTTTTGGCTTTAATCGAAATTAACGATTAATTAATCGTTAATATTTTAAAAGTTAACAATTAAATTTAAATTTAAATTTATATATATATTGTGATAGAATGACTAGCCCGTTACACGCTCACACGATCTCAATTAGGCCTTAGAGATTTTTTTTTAAATTCTGATAAAAAGGTTTATTGTGTATACAACTAGGTATTTGTATACAAATGTATACTTAATATATTAAAGGCAACACAGGGCTGCTAAACTAAACACATATTCTGTAGGCCTGAGACTAATCTCTTAAGGCCTTGGCTAGAACCTGGGCAATCTGCTCCATCTGCTGAGCATTGCCATACAACATTGTCTTCACATGGGACTCTCCCGCCTCCCTCACCCCCCCCCCGGCTGCTAAAGCATTTGACTAACATGATGAGAATGGTCCACGTCGATCACGAAGGATAATCAACACAGCACACATATTTAATAAGCAAAAATAAAAGTTAATTAAAATAGTCGCTCTCTATTTAATCAGTTGGGACACGTTGCTGTCTCAAACTATCCTTATATTTCCAATTAGTTTCTGTATTTTTTTTCTCAGAGCGAAAAAGAATAGAGAATTTTGGACGCTATTGTAATAACTAACGTTCAATATCAGTTAAACCGTTTTATCCGGAGCCGTTTTGACGGGTCACCGATGATCATATGATTGAGGAATTTTTTTTTAATTGTCTGTATAAGCAAAGTAGGACGAATAATTATCTTTCTAATGACGTCTTGCTATCACATTAGAACAGTGGTCGGCGAACAGGGATAAAGTACCCCATTTGGGGTAAAAAGGGAATTCTTTGTGGTAACGGAGACTCAATTTTGGACATATAGAATCCACTAATCTCGATAGCTATGTACATTTTTTTTTATCTATCTACGTACTATCCAAAGACACCAAAATCCTATCCACTTTCATTTACATTGACACGACTGATAATAATCTTAATCCAGATGACTTGATTGCATAAAGTATCCTCTCTGTGACATTTAAAAGTAAGGCCTTAAAAACTGTGCTAACTTGCTTATGTCTGTTAACATCAAGCAACTTCTGTCGATTTGTATATTATTTAATTAAATGCGCACATTACATACAAAAATATATTTTTAAAAACTTGAAGAAATATGTTTTTCCCCTCTCAAATTGCGATGCCAAGTATTAGATGTATTAAAGACATTGAATACTTCGATATGGTTAATTTAAAATGGAAAGATTTATCATAATATCTAGAATGACCACTGGCGTTAGACCTATAGCCATTAGAACAATTATATTAAACTTTAAAGGTTAATAATTGCATCAAATAATTTTTTCCTGAAATATGAATCTTCCGTGTCATTTTTTCTTAAAATATCTACGCATAACTACGCATAATCCTTTCATGTTCATTTTTAGATAATGTACTTGTTAGGCTTCTAAAACTCAACGGATGCGTTTTCGTTGACTCTTACAATGTTGTTTTTTTAAAAAAAAATTCTTTAGAAAACATCCACTGTCAAATTCATTGTAAAATTCACATGCTAAATAAAACATTAATGTATAAAATACAATTCTATAATTTTTTTAACTTATGAACACTTAGCCTAAGAAGGAACAAAGCTGATCATTGTTTACAAAACATCCACGGAAACCTCAAAGTTTACCTTGTAACATTTAGACCTACTGACAAAAATAATATAAATGTCCTTTTATGGATGCACCTAATTTAAATAGAATAATTTTTTTACATGAAGTATCTCAGGAACTGTTCATCACTTTAACTGTGAAGTATCTCAGGAACTGATCACCATATCAACCATGAAGTATATCAGCAACTGGTCATAACATCAAGTATGAAGTATAACCACTGCGATTAAGATATTATGTAAAGCACACTTAATTTAAAGTAACTTATTAAATAAATGTAACAATGCCTAAATGTCTGAAAATTGGCATAATATTTGAGATTGAGGAAGAATGTGGATTTCATATTATGAGTTATTTGAGAAATAAACCATCCATTGGAAAACCGACAATTTAAATTGACTAAACTATTGTTAAAAATACTCGTGTATAATATTATATCTCTAGCGTGTTTACATGTTATGCAGTATACGAAAGCTGTCAACTCTTTTAGTGTTGCTTATTTAATTTGTACTTTGTGGAACATTATTAGAAAATACAACAACTATTAAATAGATGCATTCAATGGTAACAATTTTTCTTTTTCAAATAAGTATTTTAAAATATAGACATGCAATTAAAATATCCTTTTACTATAAATATGAAGAAATAGGCATATTTTGGAGAAAAGGCATTGTATTTACGAATTAATACAATCGTTTTGGACGTGCCTTATTATTGTGTTTCCCGTCAATGACGCACTACAAAGCACCGGGGCTGATGTAATTGATGTTACATGGTGTTGACAAAACTGAGAAAAGAAGACAAACGTGAAAATCTTTATTTAAAAAAAAAGCATTTACGTGTAATTCAAACTCTATGAGACAGAAACATTATTAAATTGTGTCTTATAAATGTTTTATTTTATGTTAATCAAAAACACGCATGCAAATATAAAATAAAAAGAAATAATAAATTTTTAAAATGTATTTTTATTTTTAAAATATTAAAACTATGAAATGTATTTAATGACTATAATATAGGTAACTCTTGTTGTGTAACACACTACCTACAACCAGTTGGTATATTGTAATAGAAGACATTCTATTTTATTCAAGCGCATGCCACTTGACTTCGATCCCCATAATTAGGGATACAATGTTAATGAATTGCTAACATTCCCCTATCCCCGTTGTCCTTTGTTTAGGCTATTTATAAATATTAAAACGTTTATAAATTTAGTTCATCAATGGAAAAAAAAATAATTCATGATAACCGTGTCTTTGTTGTTCATATAACTACATAATTTCTGCTAATTGTAGGATTCTCTCATGGTAACAGCAATTTAGATGGTCTTACAAAATCAATAATATAATAGCCCAAGTCACTCACTCATTGGATGTATGTGTATCGCTATGACGTCAATTTTGAGCTTATATTTTAATACAAGGTGTGAATCGGAGGCGCGCCAAAAGGTGTGCAAAATAATTATAAATTAAAGACGCTCTGTAAAAAAATATTATATGACGTCATTGTTTTAGCTTATATTTTAATTTTTGAAAAGGGAATTTATAATTATAAATCCTCAAATAGTATTTGAGGATTTATAATTATAAATTAATACTTTGTTTAAATTTCAGCAAGTTTAATATTTCGTATTTATGAAACAAGGATAAGTTACTTGGGCTTTTGACAACTAAAAAAAATGGACGCCGTAGGCGCCCTACAGCTTCAGTGAGCGCCATAGGCGCCCTACAACCACTATTATAAAATACTTTGTGTACATTTCAGGAAGTTTAATATTGAGTATTTATCAAACAAGGATAAGTTAGTTGGGCTTTTGAAAAAAGTGGGCGCCGTAGGCGCCCTAAAAAAAGTGGGCACCGCAGGCGCCACGGCGCCCCAGCGCAACCTAGTTTGTTATATGGATATTATTTTTAAGTTTTTTTCAGCAGCCTACTTCTTAAAATTATACTTTTAACAGCTTTTTTTGTAATTTTGATATTAATTTGTTTTCTAAGATGCGAATATAAAAAATAAATATATATACATGTATATACCCTTTTTACACTGCAAAAAATAAATAGTTTTATAGTAAATATAAATATACAATAGATTTACTATAGACAAGAAAAACTTCGAACAAATGTTATTTTTAATTATATACATTAATTTCTACCTTTAATTTCTCTAAACAGAACACTATAGAACCCAGCGGCGTAGCGTGGGTATGTGCCGCCCGGGGCCGAACGAAAAATATATTAACGCTATAAAGTAAAAAAAAATTATTAGAAAGTAATAATAAGAACACTATATATTTTTATGCTAAAAAGAAAGGCTACATTTCTTTAATGAAATTAAAGTTTTCAATTTTTCCACATGGCTCAATCTTTCGTGTATCAATGTTCAATAGCCAAAATAGCAATAGATTAGACAATTTTGGTGTATACGCAATTGATCGTCATTAATTTTTCATTAAAATAATTTTAGAGAAGCCTTTTTAACACTTTGCATTAATTAAGACAGTTGTACTATGTCATGTGGGATATTTTGAATACTCTAATTTGAAGACGAAATTTCAAAGTCCAGTAGACTAGCTGAGTACGAAAATCATGTCTGTTTTCCAAATGCTACATAACTCCCAAAGCCTCACACAAATTTATTCACTAATCTCATCTTATGAAGAAACCAAATTTCTTCTTAACTGTTATTCTACATAGGATGGATACATACATATTTGCTTCGATCACCAAAAATGTGCTCTCTTGTTATTTGATTGGAAGGTGCGATTAAAATGATGAGGTCTCCACATAAATTTTATCAAATGTCAAAGTGTTCCATTTCATTAGTTTCTCTGCGAGTAACCACAGCTAAGAAATATTTTGGTTGAGCACTATACGTTTGTAAAGAATTTAGGGCATTAAAAAAATGACTTTGAAAATAAAAATATTACTTTGTGAATAGCAACGTTCCTGCGTCTGTTCGTGTGTTGAGCTTTTTGTCTGCATCGTTCAGTTCTATATATATAGCTTACAGGGTAACCTCAAAATGTCTCCATGGTATATTCACTATTTCACCATTCCGCTGACCTGGAAGATAATTGGGCAACCACCAGGTATACCAAGCCACGAGTAAGCAAAAATGGAAAAATTAGGGACCCCCCTACGACCATCGTTCTTGGAACTTACTTTACTAATTAACAGCGAGGAATTAGCCCACCCATCCCTCAGAAAAAATAAAAAAATAAAAATAATAATAATTTTTACAACAGGGGCGGCTTTCAGATTTTAAGATTAAACACATGTCTCGCTACATCAGTGTCACGTTCTCATACTAATTTAGCCTCTGTTTTTTTTATTACAGTAGTATCAGAAGAATTTATAACCAATAAGGAATTTGAAAAGTTTGGCAGTTAAAACATTCAAATGCTTTTGAATAGTTCCTTTATTTCTTTGATTAATTTCTTATTTGGCTTTTCTTTAATTTCAATTTTAAAATCTCCTCTTTCTTTTAAAATTTTCATTTTAAGAAACTAATTAACGACTAGGAATTTACCGCCCTTGGCAAAGTGCCGCCCGGGGCATTTGCCCCCTTGCCCCCCCCCTCACTACGCCACTGATAAAACCGTATGCGGGTGTCTATATTTTAAATAATATTTACTGAGAAGACGTATTGGCCTCTGGAGTTTTCTCTCTTCGAGTATTCCGTGGGTTTGTGTCATATTATAAATTAACTTTATTTCGCTGGCTCTAGGTGTTATTTCTTTAAAGTGTAAGATTTTGAAAGTGTCATCTAATAATTACATTTATTACATTGTAGCAACCACTGGATTTGCTAAAAATGACGGGTTTTCTTTCGTTCTCTTAAGTATTTGTAAATTTATTTATTTATTTTTTCAATAACATCTCATTAATTTTCTATTGCGCTTAAAAAAGGTTAAAAAAAGGGGAATCTTTTCCCCAGGTAGTTAGTGTTTATATATATGTATAGAAGTTAAAGGAACTATTAGTACACATGAGATGCGTATCTTCAAACTTGCCTTTAATAAAAGAACACTTCAGTCATTTAAATCTTTAAAACCTGCATTAAAGTAGAGAACTCTAGAGAAACTAGAGATAACCCGTCAAAAATGACGGAATCTTTTTTTTTATTCAAAAAGCACTATAAAACAAAATCGATTGCAGCGCCACCTAACAGCACTACATCCATACAGACAACGGGAATCATTAACATAAGTAACGTATCCTTGTTTGATAAATAAGTAATATTACACGTGCTGAAACGTACACAAAGTATTTCATAATTATAAATCACCAAATCCTATTTTTACATGGTTCCCTTTTCAAAAATTAAAATATAAGCTAAAACAATGACGTCATATAAAATATTTTTTTACAGCGCGTCTTTAATTTATAATTATTTTGCACACCTTTTGGCGCACCTTCCGATGCACGCCTAATCATATAATATATATTTACGCTCAATTATGTATGACTGACTCACTCACAGTGGCCTAACGCTAAAATGAAAATATAGACTTGAAAATCATAATCCTTTTGGTTTCCAGATTAACATCAACCAAACAACGCATGAACCTATGACGTCAGCATTTGTGTTGTAAACAGTCCTGACTGACTCAAAGAGTTATTTTTTTGGTGCAGTAATTTGGTGCGCTGCTTTCTAAAATAACTTTAAAAATCGTGTGGTGATTAGCATTGTAAAAAAATATTATATACATACTTTGTGTGCATTTCAGGAATATTTCGTATTTATCATACAAGGATAAGTTACTTGGGCTTTTGACACAAAAAAACCCTATTATAAAATAATTTGTGTACATTTAAGAAAGTTTAATATTACGTATTTAACATACACGGACAAGTTAGTTGGGCTTTTGAAAAAGGTAGGCGCCGTAGGCGCCCTTAAAAAGGGGGGCGCCGCAGGCGCCACGGCGCCGCGGCACAAACTAGTATTAAAATATAAGCTCAAACTTTTATAATAAAGGCGAAAAGGAATTTAATGGGTAAGATTGAAAAAAACCTATCAAGAGAATAAAACAAAATCAATCGCAGCGCCACCTAACAGCATTACAAATTACATCCATACATACAGACAAAGGGAATTATGTATATTGATACCCACCAAATAAATAACCCTAGCTTTCAAGACACGCTACTCTACTACAGTAGAGTTGACTCCCTTGAAATCTATTGATAATTTATTGTTTCTCACATCATTTTACTACACATGATTCGATTAAATTTTAAATTGTGATTTACAAAAACAGAAAAATTAATAAATTAGAAAAGGGCAGATTTTCGTGTTATGTTCTAGAAATATTTCGTTACTAGTGTATTACCCGTCAAAAATGACGGAAGTTTTCAAAATAAATAGATTTCAGCTGAAATCTATTTATTTGGAAAAAAAATACACATCAGAATAAAAAGTAATGTAATACAGAAGTTTTATTTATGTTATTTATTTTTATTTTATTCATTTATTTTTATATTGCACACTTTTGTGTGGAACATTCGAAAGGAGTTATTTTTGGTGCAGTAATTTGGTGCGCTGCTTTCTAAAATTAGTAGCGTCACGGACATACATTGCAAATTATGTATGTTGATGATTAGATACAAGTGATTTTATCTTTGTTTGTTAAAATGATTTCGTATTATCTTTGGTGAATTACGCACCAAATGTTCTTAGATTATTTATATATATTTTAAGAATTGATGCTAGTGAAACAAGCTGCTAAAAATAAAACACAAAATTGAAGCGTAATTATAAAGAAAACCCCTTAAAATATTACTGTAACTATAATCTACTATACCAACACTTCCCCTGCTAGATGAGTCTGTAAGGTCAAAAAGGATGGTTCGTGAGCATTTACAAAACTTTAAATAATTAATGCACTTAGAGAGAAATTCTCCATTTGTAACTGGTTTGGCAAACATTAGCGGACTCTTTAGCCTCCGCTTAAATTATGCGCTCATTGACTTGTAAAATGGATATAAAAAATAAAAAAAATAATTAAAAAAATTGTACTTGTTTTCCTCACCTCTCCTCCCCCTTTTTACACGACTTATTTTGCTGATTTCCTTGTAAGCGAAACTTGTCGAAGAAAGGAGTCTCAAATTTATTTTAAACGTCAATTACGTGGTTTTAGACAAGTCAAGTGACTGTAGATTACATTCGTAAGAATCTAATAGCAATAATTATTCTATTTTACTTGACTAAATTCTAATATTACCTTACATTAAATAACACAAAGTAACACAGTTAGTTTATCTTATTATTAATTAATTTTACTTAAAAATCTTGATCTGTTGTCTTGTGTCAAATGTTGATTTGATTTTTTTCCCCAAGTAACGTCACTTGCTACTGATGTAACAGCCATACAATGTAACAGACCAGTACAACTATGCCGGATACTATGTTGGTAAGAAGAACTAAACTCAAATGGATTTATATAAAGTTCAAGCGTATTAATATGTTATTAATGGCCTTCTCAATAAAGGTATTCATAAAAATTGTATTTATTTGTTTTCAAATGGAATCGCAATGATGTAATAAGATCCAATTTCAAAGTAAAGAAATGTTTATTCAAACATGCAGCAATAGTTGAATATAACTTCCTGAAACGAATATTTCTTTACTTTTAAACCAGCATTCAAACCATAAATCTGCTTTAATTCAATTTTATTAACATAGTCCTACATATATTCTTTTTATAAATATATATGTAATTTTTTTATAGCAATTCAGTGATCTATGTTGCATTTAGTTTAATTACCTTCTTGTCAGCTACTGAAATAGACGTCTGAAGTGTATCAAGTTAGTTATGATAGGGAAAAATATAAATTTTTTAATTAAAAAAAACAATTGTGAAAAATAGTTTTTAAAAGTCAGTTATCTTATATCTCCTTTTCTTCAATCTATTATACAACAGCATACGATGTAATATAACACTTTTTATTTAAATATTGTTTTCCCGATTTTGTGTTGATAAAATGTGATTAAAATTCACTTCAAAGCATTACATTATTTTGTTTCATGAAATTATTTTTAATAAATACGATTTTATATATTTATTAGAGTTTCATTTATTAAATCGGTCATCAGAAATACAGAATAATTTAGTGTTTTAATTACAAATTAAAATGTACATACTTACTCGTATGGTCATTTTAGACGTACATTTTTAATTTGGAGCTCAGACTCGACTTTTCCACTTGTCACATAGAACTATGTGAACTGAATGTCGGACAATGTCCAGTAATCGGTAGTTCTAATGTAAATATATATAATTTGAAATCTCTGTCACGTCTGTAGTGTCTGTCCGTGACGCTACTAATTTTAGAAAGCAGCGCACCAAATTACTGCACCAATGCATCAAACGGTGTGCAAATTAAAGTTAAAGATGCGCTGTAAAAAAATATTATATGACGTCATTGTTTTAGCTCATATTTTAATTTTGGAAAAGGGAACAACGTAAAAAGAGGATTTGATGATGGTTAATTATAAAATCAAAAAACAAAAGGGGCGCCGTAGGCGCCCTACAACCGTGTACATTTCAGAAAGTTTAATATTTCGTATTTATCAAACAAGGACAAGTTATTTGGGCTTTTGAAAAAGGTAGGCGCCGTAGGCGCCGTAAAAAAGTGCATTTTTTCAAAATAAATAGATTTCAGCTGAAAACTTCCGTCATTTTTGACGGGTGATACGCTAGTGTACAACATAAACTGAATGTACATGCCGCGTTTAGCGCACGGTCAACTAATTGTTTTGAGGCTGGGTGGAGTCACTGCTGATGTAGAGAAGTAAGGACCGTAACTCTGATTCTTCCAGGATATGTACCTAGGTAAAATATCACAAAATTGTGAAAATCAAAGAACTCATAGCATATATTACATTTATAAATTTATATGTATATAATTATATATATTTATATATATGGAACCCGTCTATCGTTAAGGGAAGTCTTTTTTGTTTTGTTCTTCTTTCTTTTTTCCACCCCCCCCCCACCTTTCTCCTGGCTCGTCTGTCTCTGCTCCTAGCACTTAGGGTGGCTTTTACGGCTTGAGTACCCTGACAAGCCTGAAACCACCAGAAGGTGGATTCAACAGTAAATTGCAAGCCCGTGTTATACTCTTGACTTATCTATAGATCATATCGCATATTTCATGATCGTTGGTCCAAAAGCTTCACTCAACGTGTACACAATATCAAAATACAGGTCTTAAATTAACGGTATTATTAATTTGTCAGCATTTTACGACAAAGCCAATTTTTAAAAAAAATTAAAACTTGTCAAATATAAGTATCGTTGAAATTTGTTTACAGCATATTTCTATAATGTTTCAAACGGTTAACAATTTGTTGAAAACGGTCGTAACGATTATGCTAATATTTAAATTTACACGCAATATTCTTAATGTCTTATTTCTCTATTACAATCTCTTCATATGGTGTTATGCTGTATTTATATTAGTTTTATTACCTTAGTTTTTAGATCCCTTATATTAACTTGCTTTGTAAGTTTAAGCGATCGGACTATCCGAACCGACTATTTGTTTATAATTCTGTCACGTGTCAGTTCAGTTCACGCGTTGACTTGAAAAACTTGAATCTGACTTTTCACTAAATTCATGATGCCAAAGTCAGATGACAGTGTACGGTTACGAATGAATTTACAATATGACCTTATATTATCATATGTTCAAGATAGAGAACTATCATCGCTTGAATGATCTTTATTTTTATTTTTTGATAAAACTAAAATCAGTGTAAAAACATGTTTTAATAAAAATCAAATGATGAAAAGAATGGAGAAATCTTTCCAAATAGAACTAATGTGTAATGTTCAATTTAGAAAACAACTAATCTTTAAAAATTGTTGTTTTTTGTGTGTTGATTTTTGTATTGATAAAACAATAACAGTTCTTTCAAAATAAAAATGAAATTTAAAAGTATAGTTCGATTAACTTTTAATGTTACATTTATATGGCCGCGGTGGTCTAGCGGTAGCGCGTTGGTCTGCCAAACCGAGGTAGAGGAGAGTCGCGGGTTCTATACTTGGTGCTGTCATGGCCCCAGGGGCATTGTGCTGGCCGCACAATCCCTTACTCGTTAGTGGTGGCTAAATAACTTTTGAACGCTACTTCACTTGCCCCATAGTCCGTCATGGACTGGAGAGGGGTGTTGTTGTTATGTTAAATTTATAGAGTCCAGAGTGCCACAATCTTAGTTAAGACATTACAGAATATTTTACTACAAAAGATTTTAGGTTTTTATTATAAATAAAATTCATTGCATATTTTTGTTTGCCAAAATTTTAAAATAACCACTACTTCATACGAGGTATATAGCCAAACTATGGCACTGAAAACATATCTTCAACTTGTAAGATAACAATATTTATCAATTTCCCAGATAATAAATATATTTAGCAGTTAACTCGTAGGCATATTTCTTAAAGTCATTTCTGTCAAAAATATGTTTTTAGAAATATGCGATTTTTCGTAAATTTCATAATTAATCCATAAAACTTTGTAATTGTAATAGAAACGAAGAAAGCGGAAACCACTTTAAAGATAAATATATATGACAGTCCGACAATGAAAAGGGCTGTTCATGTGTGCATTAAATTTTATTTACTGATTGAAATGTATAGTTTGCAGTTATTATAAATAGGGAGAAATTTAAATGCAAAATATTCAAAATTAAGGTATATATTAATTTTTCTTTAAAACAAATGCAAAAATAAACAAGTTATTGCAATAAAAAAACCTACAACAACTTGTATTTTTATTGAAACTACATGTCAACAAATTTAAATCCTTTAAAAATAGAATTGTGTCCCTTAATTTAATGAAATAATACATATTTGTAAATGTGATTTAAACTCTAAACGATACATGATGTCTAAAGATTTAACTAGAAAAGGCCGAAAATAATTGTTTCGATATCCTTCCGCAATATTTAACTATATTTATTTATTAAGAGTGAGAATTTAAAATACCATATAGTAAAAATATAAATACAAAATTGGTGCTCCTTAGGGGCCGTCCATAAAGTACGTCACGCTCCAGAGGGGGGAAGGGGTTGTAAGAAAGTGTGACAGTTTGTGACAGGGCGGAGGGGGGGGTCCAGCCATGTGTGACGTCACGGTGTTTTATATTAAATTTTAATTATTTTGTTAATAAAAATAAAAATTTTGTTCGAAAGTGTGACGTACTTTAGGGGGGACGGGTCCAAAATTTGTGACAGTTTGTGACAGGGGGGAGGGGGGAGTTAAAAATGGTCAAAAATAGCGTGACGTACTTTATGGACGGCCCCTTATAAAACGTTGTTCACTCAAATAATGTGTAAATGACGCCATTAGTTCTGTTCTACGCCATCGGTTTGTAGAGTATTGGTGTATTTAACTTGACTGACGCTGTACTTCCTATCTTAGTGATATTCTATACGTCTATTCGCCCTCTCGTCAGTTATGATTTTATATTTTATATCGATTAATTTTTTTCCTAAAATAAGAACTAAACAATTTAGTGTACAATTTTTCTTCTTGTTGAAACAATGAAATTCTCTCTTACAAATTGCACACCCATTACATTTATTTTTTTAAATTTCAAAACTAAACTCAAGAAACAACATATCCGAACATACTTTCTGGCATATCATGGATAATTAAAATAACGTTACATATGCCATGCCTAAAATTAAATGTTTCTCTTTTTTGGAATAATGATTGTTTCGGTCTATATTATTAATTTTTATTTTGTTATTCTTTTTAATTGCGTTATGTAGAAAAGTGTTGTGAGCCCTTAGTATGGTGTTAATTAGAAATACACAATATAGAGGGGAAAAAATGACAGAGTGAAATAGGGCCATCAGTGTAACAAGATTGACTTGAAATGAGCATAGACGTCATATATTTTGTATGTTATTGAATAGAGCACGTGTTCCCAATACTTTTCGGGTGGCGGCGTCTTTTTTTAAAAGTCAAGTGATCCATGACCCCCGATGCATTCACAACTAAACATTGTTAAAAAAAATTATACTTTAATGTAAATTTATGAATTTTAATAACTGTTTCTTTTATAATTATAATTCATTTGAACCGGCGACATTTAGTTATTTAAAATTCTTCAGTTTTAGTTAAGGCAAAGAAAAATAAATTGTAATGTATCATTATTTTTAGCGATTTAAAGTAACCGTATACTTTTAAATCAAACGGCCTAATAAACAATCAAAATGTATTGCAGGCCAGTGACAAAAAAAGTTTTTAAAAAAATTAAATTTAGGTTTACATATGTGAACATTTTGAATTAATCCAATTTTTATGTCATATGTAAAAATCAGTGAAATAACTATTTCGACTCTATCTTTTCTTGACAATTAATTAAACAGAGATAAGCAGTGAGTAGTTTTGTACAAACTGATAACAATTCGAACATTCCTGACCCATAGATTACTAGCAAGTAACAATACCTTTTGTTATGAGTGGTCATTAATTTGCACGTTTATCATTCGTATACGATGTAGAGACACAAGGAAACACTTGACGCTGTGAAAGTGGGTTATGTTTATTATAAATGATATCCACAAGAACTGTATAAGTTGCTATTGCGTTAGGAACCAGTGAATAATAATCAGATACAAATCTATTTTGCTTTCAAATTCGAAGTATTCTTTCGATTCTATGTTCTAATTTAAGTTTTGATCGTTAAAATAACTCCATGAAGCTGCTTCATTTCATCTTGTTAAATATTGAAGTTATTTAAATTGTAGGAGATACAGCAAACTGTTACTGTCTCTGAATCCTGAATTATGCAAGTATCTGATTATAAGCAAGTTGGTAAAAGGGGGGGGGGATTAGGGAGAGAGAGAGAGCGAGAGAGAGAGGGGAAGAAGAGAGGGGGTGGTGTGTAAGAGGGAGAGTGGGTAAGATTAGGGGAGGGTGGCAGAGAGAGATTTTTGTAAAAGATGCTTGACTTATCTGGATGTGAATTTTATTTTAGTTTTGAGATAAGAGATCATCAGGTCCCATGGTAGACAGGCAGGGGATTAACTGAATTTAAGTCACTTGGGTTAATATTATAGTAACTTTTGATGGAACATTAAATAGAAAACATACTTTTTATATGTCTGAAATTAATATCGTTTACTTTTAAAGAACAGATTCAGTTGCATTTTATTAGTTTTATTAAGTTAACTTAGATAAAAATATCCTCGTACTTATTCATTAACATTCAAACATTCATGTAGCTTACTAAAACTATTTGTAGAGTCATTTTATTTATTTCTATTTACTCTTCAGATACAGTCATTGGTACTATGATACATTTCTTTAAAAATGTTGAAGAATCTGAGAATTATAAATAAAATTGTTTTAAGATGTTAAGCTAAATACTTGTTTGAAATATCATTTACAATATATCAGTTTTTGAAATTCCTATTAATGATCTTTACATTAAAAGATAATCATTAGCAAACAAAAATAATAAATAATGAATGCTATTATTGTGTGTGTAAATATTTAATGCACACAAGTAATTAGCTGTGGCAATCTTGAAAATATTACATCTTTAGTCTCAACGTGATATTATGTGTGTTGATGTATGTGCATATATGCACATGTATTGTATCCCGCTGTTTTCATTGAGATACTCAGGGATACATTACATTGCTATCTACACTTTTAAGGACACAACTGTTTTGACAACATTGAAGCACATATAAGCCAAAACATGTTGCAACATAAAGTGAATGAGATTTGACGTCTACAATAAAAATTTATTTTTGATCTTTATAATAGAGAAAAACTATTCTCACAATATTATTACGTCAATCAATACGAAGTTAAATTTCAGTGTCATTGTTACCCCCGCCATCATCGCCGTGTGAATGATGCGATGATTCACATTCACTCTCCGATGACGTGACACCTATTAGTGTTCTATCCGCTCCCAGCATAAATCATGCACTCTTTGACCAGTAAGGACTCGGCTGTAAATACCTGCTATTCGCCTCAAACAGTCTTAGATCGATGGGTTTTTAGCTAACGTCTCGAAGTCATGCTACGCATTGCATTAGTAGAAATATATACTCGCAGCTGGCAAATTTGATGAAATTAATTTATTTGACCGGAGTGAGTCAAGGAAAAGATTATAAAATCGCATGATGTTTGAACGTTAGTCATCTTCACTCTGCATATTCTGGAGTCTATATCATCTACAGCAGTGTTTCTCAAAGTGGTGGTCCGCGAACCGGTGCCGGTCCGTGGCCCAACCGCTGCCGTTCCGCAGAAGTTATCAAGAATTGAAAGAAAAAAAGATAATTATAATCCCTTATTTGCAACCATAAATACTAAGCCTACAGAATATGTTAATTTTTCGTTAATAGGCACATAAAATGAAACAAATAAAATAAAATAAATAAAAATTTGGCTACCACGTCAGGACAGTGAAAATAGATTACCGGTCCCTGGTGGAAAATGGAAAAATTCATGCAAGTCCACAATACTAAAACGTCCGAGAAGCACTGATCTACAGCACAAATACTTTATTGCTCTATGACCAACTATAGCTTCCCGAACCAAAAACCAAAAGTCCGGCACTTTGGATAATACCTAGTGTCTTGTTACACCATGAAATCAGCCATTATACAGTCACAGTCCGCTACGTTACCACTTCGTACTGTTGACGGCCCTGTTTAGGCGTACATCACATACCCCCCCCCCTTTTTTTTTCCAGAATTGACTTACCTGACAATCCCCACCCCTTTATAAACGGAGACAGGACATAGTTGACCTTCACCTCATTAAGTAAGCCTGAGCCACCTATAAGGTCGGCGAGCAGGGCCGGATTTTGACTTTATGGTATTTGAGATATGAGGGCTTTATTCTTTCTCGACGTCATAAAAAGTCGTTTAAATTTTGTTTTCGTTTATGTTCGAAAATCCATGACGCATGATCCCAAAAAGCGATGACGTAATATTTTAAACACTTTTTTTCTTACTTACTGTTCACAAATTGGCTCCAGAACAATTTATAAAATTAAAACTTTATTTTAAAATAGATGCTGTGAAATACGTTTAACATGAAACGCTTAAAAAGAAATAACTGTCAACCGGAGATAAAACACGTTGCCGACAAACACAAAAAGGTTTTGGTTCTTCGAATTGTTCAAATGAGGAAAATAGACCGCAACCCCGAGATTTAGGAAGGGCCGGAAACGACAGAAACGACATTGGCTTTGAAATACGCCGACATTATTCATTACGTTCAAAATTTGGACGGGTACCCGGGCAGCATTTTTCAACAATATTGACAGCCCTACTCTTTAATATGTATTTCTTTACTGAAAGAAAAATGAGAAGACCTCACAATATTTCATTAATTATTTGATTTCATATATTTCATTAAATTGTTAGCTTATTGCGGCAAAATAAGTACATAATGAACTAAGCCTTTTGTTTTCTAAATGAAAAAATACTTACTATAATTTTAGGTTAATATCAAATAAGTACTCAATTTTGATTCAAAAGAGATCATGAATTCAAAGAAAAAATTATTAATATGTCACTTTAGTATTTTGTGAAATAAATACAGACTTAATTAAAGAAATATCATACTAATGGGAGAGTGCAGACCCAAGATGGCATAGAATAACTGTTTTAACAACATGGAGAATGTAGCTAGGAGAAATTTTACAACAATTTTGTTTATAACAACGACAGTGGAGACTGTAGACATTTTATTACATCTGTATGAATAACAAGAAGAGCTTATACATTTTATATTAACAGTTATAATAACAACCCAATACGCGGTACTCTCTCTGGTCTAACTGGTGGAAATCCATTTTATGCCCGGCAGTCTATATCCTGAAAAAAGCAAAATATATAAATATATTTAGTTTAAAAAAGTTTCCTTTTAAAATTCACTGTAAAATTCAAAAGCTAAATAAAACAGTAAATTCAAACACAATCTGCTTAAATGTTGTTGTTTTTTTTATTGATGAACACTGAGACTAAGAAGGAAACAAACCACCTCAAACCGGATCATTGTTTAACCAAATAGCCATAGAAACATCAATGAATATTTACCTCGTCACCTCTGAGCCATTGACAAAAAGTAAAAAAAATTTGATTGATGCAACTAATTTTATTAGAATAATTTATTACAGGATGTATCTCTATAACTGATCATCACATCAACTGTGAAGTATCTCAGGAACTGGTCATCACATCAACTGTGAAGTATCTCAGGAACTGGTCATCACATCAACTGTGAAGTATCTCAGGAACTGGTCATCACATCATGTGAAGTATCTCAGGAACTGGTCATCACATCAACTGTGAAGTAACTCAGGAACTGGTCATCACATCAACTGTGAAGTATCTCAGGAACTTTCTATCACATCAACTGTGAAGTATCTCAGGAACTGGTCATCACATCAACTGTGAAGTATCTCAGGAACTGGTCATCACATCAACTGTGAAGTATCTCAGGAACTTTCTATCACATCAACTGTGAAGTATCTCAGGAACTGGTCATCACATCAACTGTGAAGTATCTCAGGAACTGGTCATCACATCAACTGTGAAGTATCTCAGGAACTGGTCATCACATCAACTGTGAAGTATCTCAGGAACTGGTCATCACATCAACTGTGAAGTATCTCAGGAACTGGTCATCACATCAACTGTGAAGTATCTCAGGAACTGGTCATCACATCAACTGTGAAGTATCTCAGGAACTGGCCATCACATCAACTGTGAAGTATCTCAGGAACTGGTCATCACATCAACTGTGAAGTTTCTCAGGAACTGGTCATCACATCAACTGTGAAGTATCTCAGGAACTGGTCATCACATCAACTGTGAAGTATCTCAGGAACTGGTCATCACATCAACTGTGAAGTATCTCAGGAACTGGCCATCACATCAACTGTGAAGTATCTCAGGAACTGGTTATCACATCAACTGTGAATTATCTCAGGAACTGGTCATCACATCAAATGTGAAGTATCTCAGGAACTTTGCATCACATCAACTGCCTCAGACAGAAGTTTACCATAGCCAAAAATCTCCGCCTTTATATTACTGTTGGTACATTGAATGGTGTTACTAAGTTTATCATTTATCCAAGGTTAACTTTTTATAGTTAATGTTATTTAAACAATCGGTATAATGTTATTAAATATGGTACTATTAAAAAGAAATTAACAGACAAGTTTTCTCTGTTATATTAAGCATACAAATGTTTAACAAAAAACGTAATTTAATATATTTCATTGGATGTAATTTTTTTTTAAAAGAAAGATAATAGATATAATACGATTTGAGAAACGCAGACCTGAATTTTTAATGTTGCTTTAAAAAAATGATCAATACTAAATGAAGAAAAAACTACTGCCATATGACGTTATTTTTTCATTAACATTTAACAGGTTTATGTCTCAGATAAGTATGTCATAATGGAATGCTTAATGTTCTTTTTTATGGAATGCAGTAATTTCTAAGATTTCTTCTCAGGATTCCAATGAAGATAAGCTATTTAAACAACCAAAGCCTACTGTCTATGTGAGTTTAAACAATTAAAGTCTACTGTCTATGTGAGTTTAAACAACTAAAGTCTACTGTCTATGTGAGTTTAAACAACTAAAGTCTACTGTCTATGTGAGTTTAAACAACTAAAGCTTACTGTCTATGTGAGTTTAGACAACTAAAGTCTACTGTCTATGTGAGTTTAAACAACTAAAGTCTACTGTCTATGTGAGTTTAAACAACTAAAGTCTACTGTCTATGTGAGTTTAAACAACTAAAGCTTACTGTCTATGTGAGTTTAAACAAGTAAAGTCTATTGTCTATGTGAGTTTAAACGACTAAAGCCTACTGTATATGTGATTTTAAACGACCAAAACCTACTGTATATGTGAGTTTAAACAACTAAAGCCTACGGTCTCTGTGTGAGTTTAAACGACTAAAGCCTACTGTCTATGTGAGTTTATACAAGTAAAGCCTACGGTCTATGTGAGTTTAAACTACTAAAGCCTACTGTCTATGTGAGTTTAAACAACTAAAGCCTACTGTCTATGTGAGTTTAAACAAGTAAAGCCTACGGTCTATGTGAGTTTAAACGACTAAAGCCTACTGTCTATGTGAGTTTAAACGACTAAAGCCTACTGTCTATGTGTGTTTAAACAACTAAAGCAGACTGTCTATATGATTATAACCGCTGCGGTAATTAAATGTTAGGACACTTTGTTTGAAGTGACTAAAAATACATTTAAAAATGCCCAACACTTCCTAGACACGGTATATTATTTGAGATTGAGGAAGAATGGGGATTTCATGTTATGATCTAGGTTGTGAAAAAAATAATCTATCTTTTGCGCATCTGATTGTATTTTCTAAGCTATTGTAAAAAACTCGAGTACATTGCTAGTTTGTTTTTTTCAATATTTATGCAGTCAACGAAAGCTGTCGACTCTTGTTAGTGTGGTAATTACGTTTTAACTTTTGTTAAAATTTTTGTGAACAAACCACAAAAATCTAAAACACAAATCAAAAAAGTAATGCTATATGAATCAGATAGTACCAATTTAGCATTTTAAAATAAGTTTATATGAATATACACATGCAATAAAAAATATTGTATAATAAAAACAACCCGTAAAAAAACAAGTTTTTGACTATAAATCCTTTAATTATGAGACGTAACTAAAAGAATGTTCATTATAACACGCAGCGCAAGACCATCCAAAAATACAAAATTGCAGTTGTGTCGTAAAACGTGTTTAATATAATGCGCACCGATCAGGAATAGGTTTATAAAAAGTGTTGTCAGTAAAATACGCACCTTATTGCGCGACAGAAAGGTTGTTCAATATAATACGCACCGCGACGCTCTATCTCAAAAAATAGCATGATACATAGGAATAAATAAAATAATCTAAAAAATCAATAATTTAATTACGGTACATGCGATCGATCTGAAATTTTGATACATTGTTTTTATCATCGGTACGAAACTGCCTGCAAAATTTCAGCTCGCTATCTTGCGAGCAAGTGGGTTAAAAATCGATCAAAAGTTTTGGCGACAAGCCAGCAAGCAAGCAAGGTCGGTCGGTCGGTCGGCCGCAGACACCACGAGTTAATATAAAGGATTTAAAAATGAAGAAATAGGCATAATTTGCAGAGAACACATTATATTTACTCAAATTGAGTTGCACGTCAATGACGCACTACAAAGCACCGGTATTAAAACATTTAATGGGACATTGTGTTTACAAAATAGATAATAGTTTATATAGTAGATTAATGAGAAAATCTTAAATAATTTATAAAATTCATGGAAATGAAATTAAAAATATACGAGACATGACAACAAAAAACTTTGTTAATTTAAATATTTCATGGTATATAAATTAAAAATTACCATAGTAAGTTCGAAGAAAAAATATTAATATTAAAAATCGTATTTATTTTTTAAAAATATTAAAACTATGAAATTTATTTAATGAGTATTATATATATGCATGTCTAACAATTTATGAGCAGTGTTGAAAATAATTCCTGTTTAATTTGATAAAAGGGATTCTATTTTATCCAAGTGGCACGCCACTTGACTTCGATACCTTTAAACTTGGAATACAATGTCAATGAATTGCTGGCACTCCCTAATCGACTTGTCCTAAAAATGAATCTATTTATTAATAGGAAGTTTATTAGAATACCAGTAATTTTATATTGGTTTGTTAAAAATGCTTTTGCATTGTCTTTGATAAATTACGAACCAAACACGCTTGAATTATTTATGCTTATGAAACAAACTGTTAAAAATAAGTGAAGGCTTAAGACGACATAATATAACTGTGTCAATAACAAGAAGAATGTAGCTTTTAGAAATTTTATAACAATTTTGTTTGTAACAATGAAAGTGGAGTCTGTAGACATTTTATTACAAGAGTATGAATAACAAGAATAGCTTAGACATTCTATATTAACTTTTATCATTTATCTCAATAATCTCTTTTGTCTAACTAATGGAAGTCCATTTATTGCATTGCAGTTTATATATATCCTTAGAAAATATAATTTTAAAAAAATATTTAGTTTAACAATAGATTCCCAGTAAAATTCCTTGTAAAATTGTAATGCTAAATACAAAAACAAGATATTAAAAGTATACTATTCATGTGTTATTTGTTTTATTGAAGAGCACTGAGTCTAAGAAGGAACAAAGCTGATAATTGTTTACAATAACAACCATAGAAACCTCAATGTTTACCTTGTCACCAACTGGAAGACACTATTTTTTAATTTCCTGGATATAGCGCGAGTCAACTCGTACATTTTATTTCCAGAATTTAGACAAAGAAACAGATATAGAACAACTTAAAAGACCAGTAAATTATAGTCAGCTAGAATTTATAGAAGATTTTAGTAGAGTTAGGGAACAGGACTTTATGATGATATGCCAGTTGCTGTAAAACTTTTTACATTTTCACGCCATGTACCGCAACTAGAGTATGGGGCTAAAATAATTTTTTTTAAAAATTATGTTACCAATTCTTGGGTAAAGTGTTCCAAACATATGTCAGATGTGTAGTTTGTGATACATATTTGTGTTTTAATAAATGTAGACATTGTTAACAAGAATTTCATAAACCATTACACCAGTATTTAGTCGTATTTTAAATCATTTGCCTATGTCTATCTAATGACGCTCGGGACGCTATAACATACACTACGGGTATACAGCAATGCTTATGTACAAGATTAATTTAGGTTACATTTGCAAAGAGAAATTTTAATATAGAATTTGTTTTTTTTTAATACAATTTTTTTTTAATGAATATTTGCTTTTTTTACCCGACGTTTCTTGAAATTATAACTTTTCTAAAAAAAAATTGTAACTTTGTTATTTATGAAACTTTTCTCTTCAAATAGTTGTAAGATTTAATTTATAATAGGATAATAAATTTTTTATTTCCATACTTGGAAGCATGTATTTTTTTATTTCTTCATTGAAAAATTTTAATGTTCTGTTTTTATTTGAACTTTAAAAAAAAATTGGTTTAAAATGTTTTAAAATATTTCTAATTAACATAATTAAAAATATAAACTATTCAAAATTAAAGAGCATTCTAATATCTTTAAATTAATGTATAATAATTGAATATAGCTCCAAAAATACACCCATGACACCAATTTGAAATGATGTGTGGTTTGTAAAAAAATAAATCACGTCTTATGAAATTTAAAGATGGCATACTATTGGAGATTTAGGAAGAAAGGGGATTTCATATTATGATTTAGTTTGAGAAGAAAAATATCTTATCTTTTGATCGTCAGACTGTATTTACTAAACTATCGTAAAAATCTCGGATATATCGCTAGTGTGTTTATCTTTAATACCGTCTACGTAAGCTGTCAACTTTTGTTAGCGTTACTTATTCCATTTTACCTGTTGTTAGAATTATTAGAAAAAACAAACAACCATGTAATATTAGAGGAATTCGATAGAAACAGTTATGGGTTTTTTAATAGGTTTATAGGAATATACGTGTGCCATAAAATTATTGTTTAACTATAAAAATTAAGATATTAAAGTGTGAAATCAGGCATTCTATAGAATGCCTAGGCAATGTATAGAATGCCTGATGGTTTCAGACAAAGTATATAATTTGTAAAACTTTTGCATGCTTTGCCTAGGCATTCTATAGAATGCCGGATCTCGATTAGGCAAAGTGTAAAAAGAGTACAACAAAAGACTATTGATAATTACGTATTTTAAAGTATATGTAATCTAATATATAAAGCTCAGTTGGTGTTTGTATCTTTGCATGTTTGTATGTTTCACTTTTCGACTTTCTGTTAGACAGCCACGGAAAAACCAAATGACGGACGGGGACCAAATTTGGCAGGACGGTTCCTTTGACCCTGAAGGTGGTTTAGTTTTTGTAATTGTCCCTTTTGCCCGAATGCCGTAAATTAAATAATCAGAAAATGCAGAGACAAAGAATAAAAAATTTAACCTCATTTCTGTATTGAACAAATTTACGCGGACGTTCAAATGCCGTTCAAAGCGAGTTACTTTTGGTGACGTTTTTTTTTCATTTTTATTTTATTTTTCAGATATAAAATCTGGTGTGTGTGTGCATTGAATATAATTTACAAAATATGATGCCTTATCCGAAATAGGGAACAAAAAAATGATTCCTTTTTGAAATTATACACATTGCTTATAAACCGTAAATATAAATCGTAAAATATAGAGACATAAAAAAATGTTAAATATTATTTCCCTGTTGAAACAATTATGAATACGTCAAAAGGAGGAGTTATTTTTGTCCAGTACATTTACTTTATAACAAGACTTTATTTTATGCGGCCAGCTTTCTATATCGTCTAAATATGGTGTGCACATTTTTTATATCATTTTAATACGACCTTTTTTTATAAAAAAGTATTTTAGAAAGTACATTTATAATTTTGTTTATTTGCGCTATGAGTCACTTAGCTTTTGCCTTTTAAAGGGATAGTGCCACATGTTCTTTATGTCATAGACGTGGTTACAAATATTATATAACTTACAATTAGGATACGATGCAGTTTTGTAATTATATATTAAATTTTTGAGTGACGAGGGTGGTAGAGCTCTTTCGGAAAACCTATAAGTTATGTTAATTTTGTAAAAGTGGGAATGAAATTGTAAATTTAGTTATTATGGTCGGCAAGAATCATTATTTAATAAATCATATCTTTTAAATAGTAAGGTTATGTTAAAAGGCACTGCATTAAGTGAAAACAACTCACGCGGTAAAATGGCATATCTCTGTTTCTCATAAGATTTTAACTAAATAGATGAATCTGAAATTTAACTTGGCAAATAAAAATCGTAACAACCAGCAACTAATACTTGGATAAAAGGTCAGCACACTCCCGCTACAAAGTGCGGGTATTTTTCTTGTACAAAATAAAGCACATAATTTACGCTCTGTATTATTTTTTCGAGCTCTTCCTCTGATTCTACATCTTGTAAAACATCGTCAGGTAGGGACTACGTTGTGAGGCCTACTTTAGCTCACCATCCAAAGAGAGCTTTGTGTGGTTATCTTTTAATACCAGAATGAAAAGCTCTGTCCTTCTTGAGTTGTACGAACCTTAACCCCTCACTCCAGTGACCAGTTATTTCATCTTGCATACAAGCACACAGCATATTTTCGATGTCCTAGTTAGCTCTTTCGACGCTCCCCTGGCTTTGTATGTTGCGTGGCTTACCATGAACGATCTTCAAGGTGGGCCAGTATTCCTTTAGGATGCTTACCACATTGTTTGCAAATTCCCTGCCGTTATTTGACTGTAGAATCGTTGGAGCACCAAGCAACGTCAATATGTCTACGACCTGGTATGCTACGTCTTGTGTCATCTTTGTTGTCAGGTGGGATGTTCTTGATACACCATTATACAATTGTTTTCCCCATCAGAATGTGATTGAAAGTGGATAAGACCTACCTGACAACGAGAGATGAATTCAGAAAAAACCATTGGCTTGACCACAATGCCTTTTTAAATCCCTTATATTAACTTCGCGTCCGTCTCTCTCTCTCTGTCTCTCTCTCTCTCTCTGTCTGTCTGTCTTGGGCTCGGCCGGCGGAAAAACAGAAGTCAACAATGACCCACTTCCCATGATCTGATCGAACTGAAATTTGGCACACGGACCCGTCTAACCTAACAATGCATCGTATCAAAATTTCAGATCGATCGAACGTACCGTAATTAAATTAATGCATTTTTAGTTTATCCTTATATGAGGTATGTAATTTTAATTCACGGTTTGTTATTGTTTTTTTGCCACGTGAAATTTTGAGCTGACGCATTGAGGCGACCCAACGAAGCGACGGGCGCTTTTGTTTACATTTTACGTGTCACTCTGAGCTCGGTCAAGCGAATCGGTGACCAGACTTTTCCCCTCTCCCCCCCCACCCACCCCTCCCCCCACCCCACCCCTCCCCCCCCCCTCACTAGGGTTATGATGCAAAGTTGAGTTAAAACAGATTCAGTCTGTAAATGTTTGAAAATAATCAATACTGTTAGTTATGTCTCATATATAAGGGATTTATAGTCAAAAACTTTGTTTTTACGGGTTTGTTTTATTAAATCCCTTATATTAACTTCACCGCCGTCTCATGGGCGGGCGGAAAAACAGAAGTCAAAAATGACCCACTTCCAATGATCCGATCGAACTGAAATTTGGCACACGGACCCGTCTAACCTAACAATGCATCGTATCAAAATGTCAGATCGATCGAACGTACCGTAATTAAATTAATGCATTTTTAGTTTATCCTTATATGAGGTATGTAATTTAAATTCACGATTTGTTATTGTTTTTTTGCCACGTGAAAGTTTGAGCATTGAGGCGACCCAACGAAACGACGGTGCGCTTTTGTTTACATTTTACGTGTCACTCTGAGCTCGGTCAAGCGAATCGGTGACCAGACTTTTCCCCTCTCCCCCTCCCACCCACCCCTCCCCCCCTAGGGTTATGAAGCAAACTTGTGTTAAGACAGATTCAGTCTGTAAATGTTTGAAAATAATCAATACTGTTAGTTATGTCTCATATATAAGGGATTTATAGTCAAAAACTTTGTTTTTACGGGTTTTTTTTTAAAATCCCTTATATTAACTTCACCGCCGTCTCTGTCTTGGGCTCGGCGGGCGGAAAAACAAAATTCGAAAATGACCCATTTCCAGTGATCCGATCGAGCTGAAATTTGGCACACGGACCCGACTCACCTAACAATGCATCGTATCAAAATTTCAGATCGATCGATCGTACCGTAATTAAATTAATGCATTTTTAGTTTATCCTTATATGAGGTATGTAATTTAAATTCACTGTTTGTTATTATTTTTTTCTCCAACTTCCACGTGAGTTTGAGTTGACGCCGACCGTCGTGTTGACGCCGACCGTCGTGCCGACACCCCCTCACATCCCACCCCCATTTATTAAAGACAAGGGACATCACTCGGTGTCAGTCTGTAAATGTTTGAAAATAATCAATACTGTTAGTTATGTCTCATATATAAGGGATTTATAGTCAAAAACTTTGTTTTTACGGGTTTGTTTTATTTAATACTTTTTTGTTTTTTCTGGCAAGGTTCACATAAATTTAATACACAGTTCAATATCATGACGGGTAGCTTTCTTGTATTTGGGTGAAAGTTCTTTCAACATTCTGTACCGTCCTCCATAACCAATGGCCAAATGTGCTTTATGAAGTACGTCACATATCTCGGAGTCCGCGACGTAAAACAGAATGGCACTCACTTTAACAGGGTAGATCATTTTACTCTTATTTTCCACCCATCATGACATCATAGTGTTTCACCAGCCAATAGTCCCGTGTAATTGACTTTAATGTATAGTAAATATATAAGGCGCTTAAATGTCAACATCTGTCTGACAGTGCTCGCTATGTAGGGCAACTAAGGATAGAAAATTAAAATTAAACGTAAAATAATCATTTTTGTGTCGAGATTAACGGAAAATGCACCTCGCTGTTATAGTTAACGAAATTACGTCTTTGGATTTTTCTATAAATAAAAGCAAAACACAATAAATAGTGTTAACAGAAACACAGATTACTACAATCGAGCAATCATAATATTTTAAGGAAATCACTTTAGCTTGGTTACTTAGGAAATCTTTCGTATATATTAATTTTAAAAAAATATGGGCGCGGTGGTCTAGCGGTAGCGCGCTGGACTGCCGAACCGAGATAAAAGAGAGTCACGTGTTCTATTCTAATGCAACACAATCCCTTTCTCGTTAGTGGTGGCTAAATAAAACTTGTGAACGCTACTTCACATGCCCCATAGTCCGTCATGGATTGGAAAGGGGTTATAATTATTATAATTTTTTTAAAAGACACGAAGTAATAGGAGCCATTGTTTCTTAATAAAGTTGTGAGTGTATATGTGTGTGTGTGGTGGTGTGTACTTTGATGTCCCTCATTGTGTTTTCCCGTGTTTATATGGGCATGTGGGGACACATACTTTATTTTAATTTAAAATTTAATTTCTTTTTAATTATTCTAAAAATAATGTGCATCTAAGAGTATTTATAATGTTATAATGTGCATCTAAGAGTATTTAACATTTAGATTTTGTTACAAATAATGTCTTTAGACTTTTTGAAAGTTACTTTTTATTGTTTGGGGCTGGCTTCAATAATATCGGCCAACCCTGGTTGGCGTAAACTCTAGCTTAGCCACTGTTAATATTCTTTTGGCATACATGAAAGAGAGGAAGACAGAGAATAACATACGAATGGTCAACAAACCAAAGTGTAAACAATAACATCTTCATTGAAACATCAAATAACAGATAGAAATGGGAGGTCATAATATCCAATACCTTCAAAAATCTGGCACCTGATAATGAGCATATGAATGAAGAGTATTATTTTCTAGTCACTAATGTAATGCTTAGACTGTAAAATAGAATGCATTGCATGTGTGGAGAACGTTTTCCATGAACATAAGGAATCATGTTGAAAGATATATTTTTAATTTTTGGTTTATGTGAAAAGAAATTAAGCCTTTCGCATTATAGTTACATAACTGTAACGGAAATTTGTTATTCTGGTAACAATTTAGAGAAAAGTATGCGTCTTTAAAGCAGAAATACCAAAATTGATGGGCATTATTAAAATTCATCATACTTTCTATTTTCTCCACACCAATATCGTTATCAGTTCGTGTTCTAGAACTGACGGATAATTGTTCGATAACAGACAAAGAAGTAAGGAAAAGATAGGATGAAGTAGAAATGTGGTTTACAAGAAGCTTTATTACTATGTGTGAAATAAAAAGAAAAAAATACTATGTTGCTACGAATAGCATGTACCCCAAGATCAATAATGAAAACTATAAGGAAGAGACAAATAAATTTTTTATCTAAGACTATAAAGATATTTGGGACAGAAAGTGTAGTTATATGTGAAAAGATATATTGTAGGAGAAACAGATGAAGACTGAGCATAAAATACGTGGGGACCCTGACTGAACGGACTAAAAAAATGTAAGCAATAACATATTCCTTAAAACAGATAACAACAGAGAGGATTTGAAGGTCATGATTGCCGATGTCTTTCCAATCCTGGTAGCTCATTATGATTATACTAGGGGCAAGTACCCGGCTATGCCCAGGTTTAACAACAACAGCAACAACAACAAAAACAACAACACCAACAAAACAACAAAATCAAACAACAAAAACAAAACAACAACAAACAACAACTACAACAACAACAGCAACAACAACAAAGCAACAACAACAAAACAACTACAACAACAACAGCAACAACAACAGCAACAACGACAAAAACAACAACAGAAACAGCAACAGCAACAAAACAACAAAAACAAAACAACAACAAAAACAACAAAATTAACAACAAAACAACAACAAAACAACTACAACAACAACAGCAACAACAACAAAGCAACAACAACAAAACAACAACTACAACAGCAACAACAACAAAGCAACAACAACATGAAGGGCATTGTCGTCGCAGGGCAAGGGATGTGGACAACAACAACAACAGCAAAAACAACACAAAAGCAACAACAGCAAAAGCAACAACAACAGAAACAACAACAGCAACAACAACAAAAACAACCACAAAAACAAAACAACAGCAAAAACAACAAAAACAATACAACAACAAAAACATCAACAACAAAACAACAACAAAACAACAACAGCAACAACAACAAAGCAACAACAACAAAACAACAACTACAACAACAAAAGCAACAACAAAAGCAACAACAACAAATCAACAACAATAGCAAAACAATTATTTTATGGCGATAGTTGCCTTCTTGTTAATCTTGACACCAAAATGTTTATTATTTTGCGTCATTATTTTACGTCTTAATTTTCAATAATTTTTATTTTATATAGCTCATATAAGGAAAAACTACATTTTGGGCCCCCGGCCCCCAGTATCTTATATATATGGAACGAAACCTGTTTAATAACCCTTCCGGTATAATTTTGTGTACGTGTACCAAATTTCACGTTATTTGGTTGTCTGGATCTTGAGTTATTAGGGAACAGACAGACAGACAGACAACAAATGCGTCTTATATATATAGAGATGAATAATTTTTTTCAAGTCTGTAAAAGCATGTGGAATATTTTTTTATGACGTCATGTTACCATATTTGACGTTCATTACAATTATATTTCTTGGCAGCGCCGCACGATACAGCACAGATGTTTATATAATTATTGAGAAAAACTAGGTGGTTAAATTAATACAAAATTTTTTGGTGTTAAATTATTTTTAAACTTAATTAAAAGTTATAATAGACAATTTATTAGTAACTGTTTTATTTGATGCTTTAAAAATATGTAGAAAATAAAGTTTAAAAAATGTACTTTCTAATATCGTATATATTTGTATTTGATGGAAACTACGATATTGAAAAGATTCAATTTGTTATAGGTTTATATCAAATATTTAACTGTGCACTCTTATGATTGTCATGAATTTCATCTAAGTGCATGCTACTTGATTTCGATCTCTTAAATTAGAGATACAATGTCAACGTATTGCTATTATAGATCTCCCTTACCCATCGTATTCCTTTACAATAACTCTATTCACAGTAAGTTTATTTCTCTAGTTTAACATTCCGGCCCGCGTACAAACGAGCTTTATTTTTAACTGGCTTGGCGAGTCATCTTAATTAATTGACACACCCAGGGCCGGATAAAACGATCTTGGTTTCGAGGCACAAACCCACATGGGTGCCCCCTTCTGCCCCGATCCCCCCACTGTTTGCTGGTATGTTCAATATTAAGCAAACCAACTAACAAACAAAACAGTTGTTAACACACAGGGGCGTCACAAGGGATTGCGGGAGGTGCGGACCGCATCGGGTGACACCAAAGGGTAAAATTCTGTATGCCTCGTTATTTGGCATTGGCATACTCGGAGGAGGTCTATGGGGTTAAGTTGTGAGGGGAGTGACACCATGACCTACCGAACTGGATGACACCCACCCTAGTGACGCCGCTGTAAACACATATGTTTGTACTAATATCACTCAAATAAAACCTACGATAAGTTATTTCTGTATTAAAATTAATATTTAATTAATTTTGTAAAAATAATAGACAAACATACTGTAACCTTTTTAATAGATGAGAAAGTCAGAGAAAGCAAACATTTACATTTTAAAGTTATTTATTCTAGATTTACATCTGGCAAAGTACATCATCAAAGTTAATTTTGCGCAAAATGTCTGTCTCAATCATCAGCAAAGATAAGGAATCAAGCCTTTCTTATTTCATTATCGATCTACTTTGATTTTTTTGTTACGTTTTAACTGAGAAAAAGAGCGCTCAGTTTAAAACGTTCGTAAAGATTAATGTTAGAAATATGCGCAAGTCCATTTCTACATTGGAAAAGCAAACTGGATGTTGTCTCTATTACTTTGTATAATTCTGCATGACTCAACGTGTTGTTTTTCATATTTTGTTGCACGAAACTTGTGGCGAATATATGTGTGTAACTTTTGTAGTTCAGTATATAAATTATTTGTCAGATCTTCAGGATAAACATTTATTAGTCCTATATAACACTGGGATGTTTGTGGTACATCGACCAAACAAGAAAATCTAACTGCTATATCATTATATACCTATCCACATCTACCCATCTCTGTCTCAAGTTTGTCAACAATGGCGTGAAAAGCAAATATACGAAAAACTTTGTCTCTGGCTTTCAGAGATACCTCAGGGGCATCACCATCAATGACCACTGTCTTTCATGCAAGTGATCTGCTAGTGAAGAATACAAATCAGCTCACTTTTTCAAGTTCACGTGCTCATTTTGTAGAGCTTGACTGAATCTGTGAAAATGTAACACTTCTTCCCAAAAGACAAGTGTGAGAGCAAATTATAATTCTTGTATCTTCTTTGCAATTTTTGTCTGCTTCTCTTCTGGTGTCCCCCTTCTGTGACAGGTCTTATTGTAAACACTCTAACGCTTCTATAATCTGAGGATGAGACTTTAGAATAGCTTTAGTTCCAACAGCATGTGCTTCCCATCTGGTATCGGAAATAGAGTTTACCAGCGTTCAATCCACAAAGCATCCTTTCAGAATCTTCCATCTGTTGGTTGAAGCTGAGAAAAAAGTATCGATCAGTTGCACTGTTTGGAAGAAGTTTACTGCCTCTAAACAAGAGTCAACGGCACTTCAGCCTACCAGATTTAGTGAATGGGTAGCACAGTGTATGTAGATAGAAAACTAATTTTCCTCTAGAATTTTGTTCTGCATGCCCTTGTAATATCAAGCATATTAGCTGCGTTATCCGGGACTGACCTCTGCATTTCGCAAAATCAATATTGCAAACTTCACGTAAGTACTGCAACTCTTGCTTAGCCATACCTTCACCGGTGTGACTTTGCAGCTCCAAGAAAGTCAAAAAAGCGCTCAATGGGCTCTCCATCTACCACATATCGAAGAACAACGCTTAACTGATCTATAAGTGAAATATCGGGTATTGACAAGGTGAAATAACCGGAAGCCTTTACTTCATCTATAATTACTTGATGGACTTTTGGGGACATAATTTTAATCAGTTCTTCACATATAGTTTGGGATACATAAGAAGGATTTCCTTTTCCAGAATTTCCTTATTTCGCAATGTGTGATGCTAAAAATGGATCAAACTGACTGACCAACTCCAGCAACCCTAGATAAATTCAATTTTTTAAAGATCCAAATTTTTCATTTGTCCCTTTAAAAGCAATTTCAGGGGTGGATTAAGATTGCACGGGGCCCCTGGCTGCAATTCCACCCTTCCAGCCATTTATGCAATTTATAAGTTTGGGGTCCCTTAATTTAGTGTTAAATCATTGGGGGTCCTTAGCTTTAGCCCAATCAGCCTTCCATTTAATCTGCCCCTGTGCTATTTAATATTACATTTGCGATTTGCTAACGTCATGTCGATTATGGGCAATATACACATTTTTCTTGAGGACTTGTGGTGCCCCCCCAAGCGCTTGGTGCCCAAGGCACGTGCCTGGTTTGCCTATAGGTTAATCCAGGCCTGGACCCACCAATATTAGTCATATAAACAAGCACAATTCACAACAAGATCATTTCTGTACTTCAGGGATGCAAAGTCCAGAAAGGCTGGACAAGTACCGAACATGCATACATTTTAACTAGCCCGCTGTCTTATCTGAAGCAAAAAAATAAAAGCAGTAGTTCTTGTTTCCTATAACAACGACAGTTCTGTATATACTCGTTCTAAAGCCGAACTTTTTTTGACAAAATCTAGGGGAAAATGTTCGGGGGTCGGATTACGTGCGGGTCATAGGTAATTTCTGCATGTACATTGAATATCGGTGTTGTTATTGTAGATCATCAAGGTCCTTTTCTACATTCTACAAGATTCGACTGCTCTACCAGAAAAGATAGAATATTATGAAACATCTGCATTTACCTATTTTAATCATTTTATTTATTTTTGTGAATGTTTTAATAAATTGTTTTACAAATTTTGTTTTCAACAATGAATTTTAATGTAGGCACTAAAAAAATATAACGGTAACTCTTGCCTAATAAAGAGCACAAAGACAAAGATCTGTAGTACAAAGTAAACAATCATAATGACCGCTTTAGCTTGTAGTTTGAAAAAAAGTGTATCATTTTGTTTACGCTGTCCTATTATTTTTTGGGGTCGGCTTACGAGCGGGTGACACACTTTTAATGCAATTCTCTTCAAACAGAGGACTGGGGGGTCGGCTTATGAACGAACGGGCTATAGAACGAGTATATACGTATATGCAATCTGAAATATTAACATGTTTTGATTAGAACTTACGGTAACGTTACATTTTGACAAACTTTCACGACCTTTCATTAAGCGCCAACGTTACAAAACTTTCTTTTTTTAATTCACATGTTTCATTAAATTGTTAAAAATTTAAAATAATTAATTAACTATGCCTTTATTTTTCTACATAGAAACATACTTTCTAATAATTTAATGTTAACAATAAATAGGTAATAAATTTTGATTCATAAGAAATCACGCAAACAAAGTATTCAAATACAAAACCCTTTAAAATTTCATATTAGCATTTTATAAAAATACAGCCTTGACTGATATGTTTTAAGAATTATCTTACTAATGGCGAGAGTACAGACTTAATTGATACTAGACGCCCCGCATGTTTTTTTTTCCTTTCTCTTTTTTTAACATAAATATTTTAAAATACAATATGTTTTAAGAATGTTATTATTACTTATGTAAGTATTGTAAGAATTTATTTTATGTTGTACTGATGAAGGCATTAGCCGAAACGTTTACTGTCGTGTCAGTCTAAAAATAAAGCTCAAATTTATTGTTTTCATTGCACAATTTGTTTGTGTATTTTGCACTTTATACAAAATACATTGGATTTTATAAAATTTTATTTTTGCCCCGTAGAAATTTATATAATTAATGTGATGCATACAAATTAATCTATACTATTTTTATCATTCCCAAATAAGCCAAATAAATGTATAAGATATTTAATGAAAGTAGGGTAATACAAATACTTATCAACTAAAAATGGGTACTAATTGACCCCGCTTCCCTTTTGGCTTTATCCCGATAGAATGACTCGACAACCGGTCTTATGTAACGGGTAGAATAACCGTGCGTTTTGCTTCAATCTCTAACTTTCGTTGCAGTTCCAACGGATCAACACCTTCGCCTGTTTGTCTGTCAGTCACAAAACGGGTTCTGGTGTCTGGAGGATGATGTCTATTGTTCATCTCAACTATAATCTATGTTTTACTTTGCTTTGATTAACTGGCTGAACTTTACTCAACTTTAATTCCTACCAATAACAACTTTACTGGCCCTTAGTTTACTGTAATTTTACTGGCTGACTTTGGACAATTGACACGTTCAAATTCTTCCTCTCGTCAACCAGGTCCTACCTTCACAAAATGGGTTCAGAGACCGAATGTTCTCAGGTCTCCTGTTTTTATGGGGGAGGGATAAGACGGTAAACGCCACGTGAGACCTCCTTTCTTATTTGTTAGTCTTGGCCCGATGCCACACAAGGAGCACGCGTCACAAGTAGAGCTGTCAATATTGTTGAAAAATGCTGCCCGGGTACTCGTCCAAATTTCGAATGGGTACCCGGGTTACCCGATCGAAACTTCGCATAAGTTTCCCCGTCATGACCGCTATACAATGCTACCTAGCCACTTCCATACACCTCATTTCACACAGTAGCTACACGGCCGACGTCTTAGGGGCCGTACATAAATGACATCAAGTGATTTTGGCCGATTTTTACCCCCCCCCGTCACTGGTTGTCACAAAAACTTTGAGCCCCCCCCCCAAATATGACGTCACAAAACTTTGCGGGCGCCCATAAAAGCCGTACTTCTTTTTTGAAAATGAGCATGTGTCAAATAACTTTATTGTCATTTAATTTTTTTTTAATGTGAAGTTGAACTCTAAAAATTGCTACTCACTTAAATCCATGTAAAACGTCATTAAATAAATTGTAAGCAATCAAATATTTCAGTGAAACTTTTATTTAAAGGTTCGCGTTTTGATGTGACGTCACATTTATTCTTAAACACATCCCTCCCCCTTGTCACAAATGTGTGACCCCCTCCTCCCCTAGGTGCGTAACGTCATTTATGGACGGGCCCTTATCCATATTACACTGTTAATAACTAATTTATTGACTTTTAAAACTTACACATTTTGGTGTATTATTAAAATCAGTTTTTGGGCAACTCACACGCTGTAATGAGCACACGAAAAACAATCGAATTGAGGGAGGAGGAGGGGGGTAGATAAACAACATCGACAATCGTAAACCCAATGTTTGGGTAATATAGACATTAGTAACCGGGCGGAATTTTACTAACCGGGTAATCTAACGGGCAATGGGTACCCGGGTCCCGGGTACCCGTTGACAGGCCTAGTCACAAGTGAGTCATCGGCGTATGATGATTTGGTTGGTCTAAAAAAAGTGACCCAGCGGGTCTAAACAATTATTTTTAAAAATATATATATCAATATTACTTACATCTATATTGTCACAATGAGAAAATCCTAATATTAGCAGAAATTATGTAGCTATGTGAACAAAAAAGACAACACTAATGTGCAGTGCTAGTGTATCCTATGAATTCAGTAATTGTTTAAACGTTCTAATAACATTAAATATCCTAAACTAAGGGAGACGGGGTTAAGGTAATGCTAGCAATTCATTGAAATTGTATCCCTAATTAAAAGGATCGAAGTCAAGTGGCAAGCACTTGGTTAAGATAGAATGCCTCTGCAGTTTAAAAGAATAATGTTGCTGTTATTAGAATTCCTCAATTCCCCAATAATATGTAATAATGTCATTAAACAAATTTCATAGTTTCCTTAATATTAAGTAAATGCGATTTTTAAAATGTATGATGTCTTCAAATTTTACATTTCTATGGGTATTTTTTAACTTACATGCAATGAAACATTTGTAAATCACGAGCTTCTAAAGTTATGTCTTATAAATTTAAAAATAAAATTTAATAAAAATAAAATAATAAATATTTTCAAAATGTATCTACTTTTCACAGTTTTTTTCAACACATTGTCATATTAAATACATTAGTACTGGTGCTTTGTAGTGCGTCATTGGTAGGAAACACAATTTAAATGAACGTCAAAAATAATTGTATAATCATTTATTCGTATATTTAAAGTGTTCGCTTCAAAATATGCCTATTTCTTCATTTTTATAGCGACAAAATAGTTGTTTTTTTATTGCATATATATATTTGTATTATACTTATAAGTAATGGGTGGATTAATTGTTAAAAAATTTATTTAATCGTTAAAATAATTTTTAAAGGATTAATCGAGAAATCAATCGTTAATTTCGCAGCCCTAAAAAGATCACAAAATAATTTCATTTAATAATTTTAGTATAATTACTACTTTACATATGGTATAGTAGCTAATTAATCACACTGTAAATATATCTTTAACTTGAAAGGAGGCAATATTTATATAGTTACCTAATATTATAGCTGCAGGTAAATCTAGGCAAATTTTTTAATTACATATCTGTAAAATTCATTAAGAACAAAGATGGTCTTTAGTAGAATGTGTATTAATGGACAATATAAACTGTTTCAAATAACGTATCAAGTGTTTTTATTTATTTTTTTACTCCCACGAATGAAGTGAATCACACCTAGGAACAGAAAGTTGAATACAGAAAGACTGTGATAAAGATCCTATTCGTAGGACAATTAAATATGTGTAAATGTTTAAAATGCTTAGTTTGCAGTCCTTTAAAAATTGTGACATGGACTTGGACGATAATGATATCTAGAGAACTAACCCAAAATGGCCGAAAATAATAATTGGAACGTTATCCTTAATCAATATTTAACTGTATTTATTTATACTGAGTGAGACTTTGGAATACCTTGTAGTAAAAATATAAATACAAATGTGCCGCTCCTTCTTTATAAAATTTTATCACTCAATAATTTATAAATGACGTCATTTGCTCTGTTCTACGCAAACGGTTTGTAGAGTATTTAATTTGAAGCTGTACTCCTGTCTTAGTGATATTCTAAAGTCTATTCAACCTCTCGTCAGTTATGATGTTCTATCGATTAATTCTATCCCCAATATAAGAACTAAATCCTGAACTATGTAATTATCTCTATTTACACACCCGTTGCATTCCTAATCTAAAAGTTTTCAAAATTATAAGCAAAAAATATACATATTTTCCTGATATATTTTCCGCTGCAACTTTCTGAAATATCACGAACCATTTAATTAGTTTACATATACCATGCATATAATTAAATGTGTTGTTGAATAATAAATTGTTTTCTTTCAGAATAATTTGTAAATATCATTATTTTAATTTTATTTTTTTAAATTCTTTTTTTTATGATGAAGCTCAATGAGCTTAGCTTTTATATTTCAATAACAATGACTGAGAGAACAAAGTGATAACACTGATTAATTATAATGTGTTTATGAAATTTACACGCTTAACCTAAATTTCATTTGACAATATCGAACCAAATTTAAAAAAGAACCATATACACAGTACGCCACTAATGTAATAACTTAGATAAATATTTGAAATTTAAGTATTTTTTATATAAGTCAAATGCTTATTTCAGTTATAATTGACATTAAATCATTTCGTTTTTAACGAGGTAAGAGAAAAAGAGCAGAAAAATGATATATACTATAGTCAATGGTCTGATATCTCCACCACAGCAATAAAACTTGCTCTCACAGTAGCTTCACTATTTTGATTTAATTTTTTCTCTATTAAATTTTTATACCTTCTAGTTTTCGTACTCTCAATGCAGAATTTTTAACTTGTCTGATATTGAGTCTTGTAGTAGCGTCACAGTTTATATTTTTTTACAGCTCCTAATGTTATTTTAATGTTTAACCGTGTGAGTAAATTTAGCGTTACGCAAACATGAACATGGAATAGCAAGAATATTTGTAAAAGCAAAGCAGCCATGTATTGGATTATAATTTAAACATTATACTAAATAGTTTCAAGTGTGTCTATGTGTGTCTGAAGATCGAATAAACACGATAAACGTTTACAGTTTCCAGTGTGTATGTGTGTGTGTGTGCACATTGTATAAGCATGATAAACTTACAAGATGATTGTCTGCACTCATTATTACTTGCTAGTAATCTGCGTCAGAAATTTTTGAATCGTTATCAGGTTTTAAAAAAACGATTACCTATTTATCTCTGTTAATTAATTTATTTACATGAACTTTCATTTAAATAAATGTAACATAGCAAACGAAATTAGTTATGATATATCTTAGTAATTTTACGTATCACATTAATGTTTTTTTTAATAATGGTGTGTGTTCTTATTGTTGTTGCAAGAAATGGTCCTTACCAAGTTAATGAAATTGTTCATAGAGCTCAGAGAGTCCAGCAATAATATGGTGTACTGCGCTGTATAATAATACAGTATTAAAATACATACATAAGATTAATTTTAAAATGACATGTGTAAATACAGAGGTTTTATCAACATCATGTCCGTAGATGTTACTAGTTTGAGTTCCTATTCTATTTTTCAAAGTTGTGTTGTAAGTGGGGTGCAATAATTGCACCACGGCTTAGTTTACCGTTTGACCCACAATCATATCGTCTATATATATAATTCCACAAAGCAAGAGCAAGTATGTGCAAATAAGCATGACGAATGACCCTCGCAGGGGGTGACCAATCAGTTTATGGTTGGCAAGCGGAGGTGGTGGAGAGAGGGGCATGCCTCGAGGCCAACAATGAATTTTGCGTTCACTTGCGTTGTTCCTTCCCAGAATAACATGTGATTCGTAGTGTAGTGCTTATCACGTCCACGGTACACGCGGAAGGTATGGGTTCAAGCCCCAGCGGATACATTTATTCTTAATTTTTAAAAGGTGTGTTTGTGCCCATTCTTTTCCCCTTTTTTTGCAAAAATGTCTGACACTCGCTAGGGTCGGCCAATCACAGTTTATGGTTGGTAAGCTAGGGTGGTGAAGAGTGGTGGGCAAGTGGATAACCACAGTGCGAATGTCTCGAGACCAACAATGCGTCGGTGTTCGCCTACCGACGTTCACTCACGTTGTTTTAATTTCTTCGTGCTGTAGTTTGTGTCCATTCTTTCTTTCCTTTCTATGCAGTATCCATGAGCAAGTCTCCGGCGTATGTTACGCCGCGGGGCGTATCTAGTTGTTATTTTACTTGCTTTAACAGAAATTGAACATTTGAAAGAAAAAACTTTATTGAGTTGGTTCAAGAAAATTATAATTGAAAATAGAAGATAATAAATTTAATACATTTACATAGAACTATAATTTTGCAATGAGAAAAAAACAAGTTGAAGCAGCGTTCCTAGTTAAAAAAGCAAAGTACGCATAGCTCAACATTTCAATTGAATAGTAATAGATATTTTCTGTAATGATATATTAGTAACAAACATACAATGCGTTAAAGATAAAATGAAGTGTACAATTTCATTCATTTGTCGATGCATACTTATTTCAGTAATAATATTGCTAATAAAAGACTGAAAAAACAAAAACAAAAATTGATATAAGCTAGAGTTAATAGATAATATAATTGTTTTAATATTTGACTGCACTTGTTAATAGAATAACGTATACGAAAAATAAAAGGGAATTTGTTTCTGGGTCATTTTTATTAAATTTTTTAAAATCAAATTTTAAGGGAAATAATTATTTAATAAAATACAATTTTAGTAAATTGCATAAAATAGTGTAAGGGGAGCTAATTAATATTTTTTATATTTTCATTTTTCTTAGTGTTAAGTTGGTCGGATATATTTATGTTTTATTGCAATTTTGTCATTTATTTAGCCCAATATAATATTTAAATAAAATCGAGCCATATTATTGAAGTTTAACATTAAAATATTATATTATTTATAAAATTTCACTCTATGACTTTGTAATAATCTTCGTGTTACATTTCATTAAAAACTCTGATCTTGTTACCATGACATTTGTATGTCATCTATAATCGTTAAAGTGGTTAATCATTCTACTCACTTTATTTCGTTCCTGTCCCTAGTCCCTACCAGTGCTGCCAGCGCTTGGTTTTTCAACCTAGATCTAGGTTTTTTCGACCTTGTCTAGGTTTTTTATTTTTAAAATAGCCATAATCTAGGTTTTTCTATAAAAAATAAAGAAACTATGTTTAAGTACAAAAATTAATAGATATGTGCAATTAATATCCTAAATAAATTCGGTTTTTCAAATATATGATTAAGCATTAGGTGGCAACAGTTTTTTCAGCCAATCTGTCATGTTACATTATGATATCTATAGCTTTATCCCACTAAAGTCGAAAAGTGGCGCTGCTGCGGTCCCATCTATCTGAAGTAATTTGGTAAAAGATAAAAAAGTTTGAATGAGCCAAAATATTCAATTTTATTAGAATTCATGACAAACTTAGTAGCTCTACCATTTTCTTCTGCCTGCGTTGAGAGAATACTCTCCCACGTATACATGGTATAAACCAAATATAACTTAATACAATCCTCAGATAGACATATTTATAAAAACACTTTTTTTTATTCCGTATGCAAGAACAAACACGACATACAAATTGTCGTTCTTTCCGTCTGGAATTTGGACGTGAAATGGGTTGCCTGATCAAACGAGGAGAACCAAAACTCTATCAACATTTAAAATTCAAATAAAAATAAAAGACGAGACATAAACAATGGATATGGGTAGGACTCAATAATCTTCTGTATAAGAGGAGCGTCTGTAATAGATAAAATAAGAATGATTCCAAGAATGCTTATAAGATTGTCATTTATAAGGAAGATGACATAAGTGATTAATAAATGCAGATGTAATTATATTTTACATTTTCTTATGTAGAATATACTGGTACATAAGGGGCCGTCTATAAATGACAACACGCATCAGGGGGGGGGCGGAGGGAGGGGGTCATACTTTAGTGATATGTGTTACAAGGGGGAGGGGGATGTCTAAGAACTGTGACGTCACATCAAAAACGCCCAACTTTAAATGAAAGTTCCACTTAAATATTTGATTGCCTACAATTTATTTAATGATGTTTTAAATGGCTTCGCGTCAGTTACGGTATTAGACTGTAGTTCACACTAAATACAAACTTAAATGACAATAAAATGATTTGAAACACGCTAATTTTCAAACAGGAAATACGTTGTTTTTTTCGGGGGGGGGGTGCTTTATGACGTCATATTTGTTTATTTTTAGCGTGTCTAGGTTTTTTCTTTCGTATCTAGGTTTTTTTCGACGTGTTGGCTAGGTTTTTCCCAAAATTGTCACTGGCAGCACTGGTCCCTACTCCCTACGTAGTCTCAAAGAGCTTTAAAAAATGGTTAAACTAGAAAACATCAATTTAACTAATCGTCCAATTATTAAAAACACAGAATTTTCTGACTTCTCATTTGATATTTAAGAACGTTTTCCTGTTCTACCTACAAACTTACGTGTGATTCGAGTTTTGAACCCCTGATAATTTTGAGTTTGATATCCGTTAATTCAACCAATAACATTTGACTTTACATAAGGATACTCAATGCCATTTGTTCCATGTTTCTTGTATTTTATTCTCTTTGTATACCTTATATCACTGAGTTGAATCTAAAATGTATGTAGCTTTTAATACCATTGGAGTCAACGAACGAAAGTCGCGCCATTCACTGCGTCATTGTGTAATATGTAGTCGTTCTGTATAATGTATGAATAGTGCAGAGTACGTGGGTAGGGGTCCGGGTTGGGGTCTGTAGAATATTGGAGGGAAACCCTGATGTGGTTAGAGATTTAACAAGGAGTTTAGCATGACTGGTGACGTGACACTCAATAAAGAAGTTTTAGGAATTAGGAAAACAGTGGAGAAATGACGTGTAGATTAACGGGGCCAGGAAATGACACTGGACGCATTTATGGCACTGTTTCACTTTAGAGACTTGCCATAAAGTAATGTCTATGGAATGTTTTTTGTTTTTATTCTTTTTCCAAAAAAAAACAACAACAAATATTACAGTTAACTTTTTTTTAGGTAACATTCAATTTTTTTATATTTCAAATAAATTTTATTTTTTCTTTGGTGTTTTTGTTTTGTTTTAAAATGCGTTATACCTGAAGTGAAGAAATAACAAATCTAATCTTTGTTTTCGTGAAAATATAGTACACATGCGTTACACTGCAGCAATCTCTAATATTTAATACGAGCAACCAAGCCCGTCCAAGGACGTTCCGCCACCGTTCGGTGGCATGTTGTAACTCCCTTTCAACAGCCGTTTCGACCGGCATACATGTGCATAACGTCAAAAATACTATTCATTATAGTTAAAATAAATAACTCGTAAAAACAGAGATTTTGACTATAAATCCCAACGCGCATAACTCAAAATAAAGTCTTGGAAGAAATACTGCACCAAAAATAACTCGTTTTGAACGTCCGCGTTGATATGATTGGCTATAGGATTCATGTGTGTTTGAGAGACCAATCGCAATAGATGACGGGACAGAATTTAGCCTTTTATTATACAAGGATCTGGCGTCTCCATGTTAACTACAGTTGGCTTTTTTGTGTATATTTGCCTTTGTCTGTAAATATATATGATATATATATATATATATAAATTATATATATATATTGATTCTATATATATATATATATATATTATATATATATATATATATATATATATATATATATATTATATATATATATATATATATATATTATATATATATATATATGTATATTAGGGCTGCTAACGATTAATTTAAATTTAATCGTTAACTTTTGAAAAATTAATGATTAATCAATCGTTAATTTCGATTAAAGTCAAAAATTGAAATTTATTGTGTTATAAGTTACATTAATTAATTGTACTTGTCGAAAATCAAAATAACACTGGAATGTCTTCTTTATATGATATCTTTTAACCAACAACGCAAACAGACAAGTGCATTGACATTATTTGGTTCAAGTGATGAGCGGGTCTTATTTACGATATAACCAGCCGAGCTGAACAATAGTTCACTTAGCTTTAGATTGTCTGAGCTGAAGTTTATGATACTGTAGTGGATTTTTGGTTTGCAGGTGATATGTAAGCGAAGTGTTAGAATCATGACAGCAATGTTCCCTTTACGCAGTGGGACTGCGCAGATATTTGAACGACACCACGCAGGAGTTTAGAATCACCGTGCACCAAATTTTGTAAAATATTGCACAAAAAGATGACGTTGTGCATCTTTGCACACGAGTTTTTTTTTAAAACTTTGCACACAGACAAACGAAGCTTAAACTTAGAGGGAATTCTGCATGGTAGGAAACGATTTCTCTCAATGGTCACAATGATCTTTAACAACATTTTGAACTTTCACGTCAGTCAATAGTTTATAACCAAAATGTTCGTGTAATCATCTGGAAATTATATTTATCGACTAAAATATTTTACTTTTTGACTTCCAGTACATTTATAAGAGGTAGGTCGATTAATCGTTAAAAAAAGTTTTAATCGTTAAAAACTTTTAACGATTAATTGAGAAATTAATCGTTAATTTCCACAGCTCTAATATAGATATAGATATATATATATACTAGCGTACACACGTCAAAAATAACAGAAGATTTCAGCTGAAATCTATTTATTTTATACAAAATGCACTTTTTTAGGACGCCTATGGCGCCGACCTTTTTCAAAAGCCCAACTAACTTGTTCTTGTTTGATAAATACGACATATTAAACCTTCTGAAATGTACACAAAGTATTTTTTAATAGGGGTTCCAGGGCGCCTAGGGCGCCCCCTTTATTTTTTGATTTTATAATTAACCACCATCTAATTGTCTTTTTATTAAATCCTTTATATTAACTCGTGGTGTCTGGTTGAACCCTTGATTGCCTGTCGCTAAAACTTTGGATCGATTTTTAACCCACTTCCTCGTAAGCTAGCGAGCTGAAATTTAGCAGGCAGTTTCGTGGCGATGATAAAAACTATGTATCACAATTTCAGATCCATCGCATCTACCGTAATTAAATTATTGAATTTTTAGATAATTTTATTTATTCCTACGTAACATGTTATTTTTTTAGATAGAGTGTCGCGGTGCGTATTATAGTAAACAACCTTTCTGTCGCGCAATAAGGTGCGTATTTTATTGACAACACTTTTTATCAACATATTCCTGATCGGTGCGCATTATGTTGAACATGTTTTAATACACAAATGCAATTTTGTATTTTTGGATTGTCTTGCGCTGCGTATTATAATGAACATTCTTTTAGTTAAGTCTCGTACATAAAGGATTTATAGTCTAAAACTTGTTATTTACATTTTTTTAAAATTAAATCCTTTATATTAACTCGTGGTGTCGGTTTGTTTGAACCCTTGATTGCTTGCTTGATTGTCGGTCGCCAAAACTTTGGATCGATTTTTAACCCACTTTCTCGTAAGCTAGCGAGCTGAAATTTAGCAGGCAGTTTGGTGGCGATGATAAAAACTATGTATCACAATTTCAGATCGATTGCATGTACTGTAATTAAATTTTTGAATTTTTAGATTATTTTATTTATTCCAATGTTTCATGTTATTTTTTGAGATAGAGTCTCGCGGTACGTATTATATTGAACAACCTTTCTGTCGCGCAATAAGGTGCGTATTTTATTGACAACACTTTTTATAAGCATATTCCTGATCGGTGCTCATTATATTAAACATGTATTACGACTCAACTGACACAACTACAATTGTGTATTTTGGATGGTCTTTCGCTGCTTATTATAATGAACACTAGCGTATCACCCGTCAAAAATGACGGAAGTTTTCAGCTGAAATCTATTTATTTTATTTAAAAAAGGCACTTTTGTTTAGGGCACATACGGCGCCGATCTTTTTCAAAAGCCCCACTAACTTGTCCTTGTTTGATAAATACGAAATATTAAACTTTCTGAAATGTACACAAAGTATTTTATCATAGGGGTTGTAGGCAGAGCCGTCTTTACACCATTTGGGGCCCCCGGACAAAGAAATAGTGTGTAGCCCCTCCCCCGGAGGAATAAAATATAAATAAACTTAATATATATAAATAAATATATTCCCATGGTGCCCCTATGCTCGTGAGCCCCTGGGCAAATGCCCAACGGGCCTATGCGTTAAGACGGCCCTGATTTTAGGGCGCCTAGGGCGCCCCCTTGGTTTTTTTTTATTTTTATTTTATAATTAACCATCATCAAATCCTCTTTTTACATTGATCCCTTTTCCAAAATTAAAATATGAGCGAAAACAATAACATCTTATAATATTTTTTTACAGCGCATCTTTAATTTGCAAACCTTTTGATGCATTGGTGCAGTAATTTGGTTTTCCCTGCTTTCTAAAATTAGTAGCGTCAGGACTGACAGACACTACTTACGTGACAATTGCAAATTATATTGTTTATTCTTTTAGTTACTTCTCGTACATAATGATTTATAGTCAAAAACTTGTTTTTTTATTTTTTTTACTGGTCTTTTTTATTTACTTTCAATGGTCTTGTTACGCCAGTTCCACATACAACAGAAAATGAGATGAGAACGCGTCAAGACTAGTCAAGAGCACCTCGATCAAACAAAATAAAATCACGTGAAGTCAACACAGAGTCTGGAAGATCCGTTAAAACAAACACGGAGACTACACAGCGTACAGTTGTCAAATCTTTTATATTAACTTCACGGTCTTGTCTCTCTGTCATGGTCCCGTCCATCCGCGGAAAAACGAAAGTAAAAAATGACCCACTTCAGATTATCCTATCGAGCTAAAATTTTGGACATAGACTTGTGTCACCTAACAATGCATTGTTTCAAAATTTCAGATCGATCGAATGTACCGTAATTAAATTAATCAATTTTTAGTTTTGTTTATCTCTATATAGCATGTTTAGTCGTCTGCTAGAGGTAACCACTGTGACTCTTTGGTTTCACTCCAGCCCTGGATGTCACGGGGGCCTGTCACGGTCTGTCGCGTGGTGCATATTATATTGCATATAAAGGTTCACAGACAAAACGGCCCAGGACAAAACGGCCCCGACAAATTGGCCCCGACAAAACGGCCCCGGTCAAAACGGCCTCTGACAAAACGGCCCCGGTCAAAACGGCCCCTGTCAAAACGGCCCCATTTTTAATAGGGTTTTTAATTTTTATAATTTGTTTCCCCTTTTTGTTCAGACAACCCATTTCACACACGATTTTCAGAAGAGAAGAAATGTGAATTTTTTGTAATTTTGTATATACGTATTTTTTTAAAATTGGAACAATAATTTTTGGTATGACTATGAGGGTTGAATAAGGTTATTGTTTTATTGTATTACCAAGTTAAAATTTAATGGTATAGTTAGTGGTAGTATTACTACTCCACTCTTCATTCTTCTACCCTTAAACTTAAATGTTTTAGATTTAGTGATGTAATTATGAATACTTGCTGCTCCTTTTTAAATTTGTTTGAAGTTCACGTAAGTTTTCTTTGGCAAATGGGGGACAATAAAGAAAAGTCATATTAAGGGGCCGTCCATAAATGACGTCTCGCGCTAAAGGGGGGGGGTAGGGGGCAAGCATTTGTGACGATGTGTGACGAGGGGGAGAGGGGTGTTTAAGAAATTTGACGTCACATCAAAATGCACAAAAATAAAGTTCCAATTAAATATTTGATTGTTTTCAATTTATTTAGTGACACTTTCAATGACACGTGTTACGATATTAGAGTGCAGTCTTACACTAGCTAAATACATTGTTAAATGACAAAAAAGTAATTTGCAACATGCTAATTTTCAATTAGAAAATACGTCTTTGTGCGGGTCAAAGCTTTGTGACGTAATTTTGGCAGGGGGGGGGAGTCTAAGTTTTTGGGATGAAGTGTGGCGAGGGGGGAGGGGGGGGTAAAAATCGTCCAAAATCGCGTTACTTCATTTATGGACGGCCCCTAATTATTCTAGTGTGAGTCTGACCAATGTGAGGATGGCATTTTAGACTATTTTCTTATTATAAGGGAAAACACTTTTTATTAGGGACTGTTTGCATGATTCTTTTTTTGAACCAGATATATATTTAAATGTAACCATATCATGCATAGCTATCTATACGGAATTTTTTAAATTGTTGTGAGTGATATGTGTTATGAACTGTATACACATATTTAAGCAAAATTAGCAAAAGAACAACAAATAATTGTTAATTAAATGTATCTATATAATTACATTTTATTTCATTATTTTAGTGACATATATTAACAACAAATTTATTATGTAATAATATTACCAACAAACAATCTTATCCAATTGATCATATTTTATGGTTTACTCCAGGTTGCAAAAACAAAGAAATGTTTCTTTGTTAAGTTTTACAAGAGATATGATTACACTTGATTACAGCACCAGCGACGTATATAAAAACGGCCCCATGAATAGGTTAGAAAATATAAAATTTGTTAAAATATGTCCCGGAATGCTCACAAATTGCACATAAATACCCAAATCTCCTTTAAAATTATCTCCGTTGGGGCCGTTATGTCGGGGCCCATGTGACAGGGGCCGTTTTGACAGGGGTCGTTATGTTGGGGCCGTTTTGATAGGGCCGTTTTGACGGGTCACCGAATATAAACAATACTTTTAGTTTGGTCTCATATATAAGGGATTTAAAGCCAAAAACTTTGTTTTAACGGGTTGTTTTTATTTTTCACTTAACATTAATACTTGTGCAAATAAGGAGAAAAATATAATTAAACTAGTGAAAAAACACAGTTTGGATTTAATTTTTTTACTGGAGACAAAAATTAAGAAATAGGCATATTTTGAAGAGAGCACATTATATTTACGAATTAATAAAGTCATTTTCGACCTGTATTAATATTTAGTTTCCCGTCAATGAAGCACTAAAAAGCACTGATACTAATATATTTAATATGACATTGTTTTTACTGAATTGAGAGTAGTAGATTAATGAGGAAATCTTAATTAATTTATAAAAATCCATTAAAATGTAATTTAAAATCTATGAGACATAACAGAAAAATATTTTTGTATATAAATGTTTCCTTGTATATAAATTAAAAATGCACATATTAATATAACGTTGGAAGAAAAGATTAGTATTAAAAATTATTTTAACAAATATTAAATCTATGCAATTTATTTAATGACTTTTATATATATACTAGGGGCAAGCTTTTCCAGGGTTTAACAACAACAGCAACAACAACAAAAACAACAACAGCAACAAAACAACAAAAACAAACAACAAAAACAAAATGACAACAAACAACAACTACAAAAACAACAGCAACAGCAACAAAGCAACAACAACAAAGCAACAACAACAAAGCAACAACAACAAAGCAACAACAAAACAACAACTACAACAACAGCAACAACAACAGCAACAACGACAAAAACAACAACAGAAACAGCAACAGCAACAAAACAACAAAAACAACAACAAAAACAACAAAATCAACAACTACGACAACAACAGCAACAACAACAAAGCAACAACAACAAAACAACAACTACAACAGCAACAACAACAAAGCAACAACAACATGAAGGACATTGTCGTCGCAGGGCAAGGGATGTGGACAACAACAACAAGAGTAAAAACAACACAAAAGCAACAACAGCAACAGCAACAACAACAGCAACAACAACAGCAACAACAACAAAAACAACAACAGCAACAACAACAAAAACAAAACAACAACAAAAACATCAACAACAAAACAACAACAAAACAACAACAAAACAACAACTACAACAACAACAGCAACAACAACAAAACAACAACAACAAACCAACAACTACAACAACAAAAACAACAACAAAAGCAACAACAAAAAAGCAACAACAACAAAAAAATTATTTTATGGCGATAATCGCCTTCTTGTTAATCTCGACACCAAAATGTTTATTATTTTGCGTCATTATTTTACGTCTTAATTTTCAATAATTTTTATTTTATATAGCTCATATAAGGAAAAATTACATTTTGGGCCCCGGCCCCCAGTATCTTATATATATGGAACGAAACCTGTTTAATAACCTTTCCGGTATAATTTTGTGTACGTGTACCAAATTTCACGTTATTTGGTTGTCTGGATCTTGAGTTATTAGGGAACAGACAGACAACCAGACAGACAGCAAATGCGTCTTATATGTATAAAATAATAATAAAGATATGTATGTTTTACAGTTTATAAATAACGTTACGTATATTTCCCGTCCTTTTTGATAGAAGACATTCTATTTATCCCAATGGCACGCCACTTGACTTCGATCTTGAGATACAATTTAAATAAATTGCTAGCATTCCCTTATTGATGTTGTCCTAAATCTATAAATATTAGAACGGTAACACAAATAGTACATACATGGGATAAAAAATTTCACACTAACATTGTCATTGTTGTTCCCATAGCTACATAATTTCTACTTATTGTATGATTCTATGATGGTGACAACTATATTGATGTTCTTACAACATTTGTTACTGCACTTTTCTTATATTATTGATTACAGACGCTCCTTGATTCTATACAAATGAATATTGTGTCCTACGCTTATTCATGGTTTATGTCTAGTCATGCATTTTTATAAGAGTATTGATGGTTGATAGAGTGTTGGTTTTCCTGGTTTCCTCATGCAACTCATTCCACTTCCGAATTTCGCACGGGAAGAACGAGAATGTATATGTGTTTGTTCTTGCATAAAGAATGAGAAAACTGTTAAAGGGTTATTTTAGATGATGCCTTTAAACTCAATAGCATATTGGGCAAAAATCAAAAGTAAAATTACAGGCCGGACAGGATAAAGATTGAAATAGTGAATATGGTTTTTAAATTTACAAATTGATACAACTTAAAAATCATGGTCTCTTATATCGATCTTATGTCCACTTTATAAATTTAAATGATTATATATTTTCTACACTACACTTCGTTTATGTTGGTATAATTGTTCATAATTATTTTACCACTGGGACGACGTGTGTGTATTGTTTTGTATGTCTACATCACAGAGAACGGTTTCTCACACAAACATGTTCTAAAAATATAATTAAACTTCGTCTCGTATGTAGGCGAAGCTGTGACATTTGCTGAGGAATAAAATGAGTGAAAGGTGTAGGCCCACAAAATCTCTTACATTATGTTTAGTGTCCATTTACAATGCAGCTCTATTGACTTATTTGCCAATTTACAAGTGTATTTTTCAAGTTTAAGTATCTGCTGGTTCAAATCACTTAGATTAGAGGTTATGTCAGAAATAACAACTTTACAATTTCGCTTCAACAGTAAAGCATTTGCTGTAACTTAATTTACAGATTTCCACGATCTATTGAAAACATATTTCCCCATGGGACACGGTGTGACGTCAAACTCGAATCTATTTCCTACAAGAGAGACTAAAAGGAATAGTGATTTAAACGTTTTCTCCTATAATATGACGATGTAAGTTAGTAAACTCATTAGACCTTTTATGCTCAGGACTTGGTGACACACTGACTCTTGTTATACGATGCAGTGTTATGCTGTCAATTCAACAGTACATATTTCTTGCTTATTTAACCACACAGTCACGGTGAACCATTAAATTTGTCTTCAGCCAGGTTCATGTTTCCTTTAATGTGCGCTTCTTACGTTTACGCTTCTTACTTCTCAAATATTATTCTTTTTAGTTACATTTATATGTATTTAATATTTAAACAAATGTATCAAATCAACAAAAGCATTTCAAAAAAGTTATTCTACAAATGATTTTTTACGAGATACGAGCTGCGGCGTATCATACGCCGCAGACATGCCCTTCATAGATAGTGCAAATAACGGGGGGCGGGGAGGGGTGTGAGAGAAAGGGCACAAACAGCATCACGAAGTAATGGAAGAAAAGCAACGCAAGTTAACGCAAGAAAAATTGTTGCCCCCACCCCCAACTTTTTAAATCCTTTATATTAACTCGTGGTGTCTGTTTGAACCCTTGATTGCTTGATTGTAGGTCGCCAAAACTTTGGATCGATTTTTAACTCATTTCCTCGTAAGCTAGCGAGCTGAAATTTAGCAGGCAGTGTTATGGCGATAATAAAAACAATGTATCAATATTTCAGATCGATCGCATGTACTGTAATTAAATTATTGAATTTTTAGATTATTTTATTTATTCCTACGTATCATGTTATTTTTTTAGATAGTGTCGCGGTGCGTATTATATTGAACAACCTTTCTGTCGCGCAAAAATTTACGTATTTTATTGACAACACTTTTTATAAACATATTCCTGATCGGTGCGCATTATGTTAAACATGTTTTACGACACAACTGCAATTTTGTATTTTTGGATGGTCTTGCGCTGCGTATTATAATGAACATTCTTTTAGTTACGTCTAGTACATAAAGGATTTATAGTGAAAAACTTGTTTTTTTACGGGTTTTTAACATTTAAATCCTTTATATTAACTCATGGTGTCTGTTTGAACCAGTGTTGTCCAACCGGTGTGCCGCGAGAAAATTTTAGTGTGCCGCGAAAGATTTCAAAAATACGATAAATTGCTAGGCTTTTTTAACCTTCAAGTTTTGAAGAAAAAATATCCTTAACCGAAAAAGAATTGAATAAAAACGTTTCTTGTTTGTATTGTTCTGGTTGTGAGAATCTCTTGAAAGCTACAAAATGTATCTCCTCCATTGGGAATAAATATCTGTTGAAAGTTAAAAAAAAACCTTTCCTGTTGTTCAGTTTTTAAAAAAACTTTTAATTACAGACGGCTATGGATAATTTTTTGAAGAGAAGCCAGAAGGATTCCATCGTGCATCAAAATGGAGAGAGAGCTGCGAAATCCAAGAAGAATGTTACCAAACGGAAATATCACGAGGAATATCTTGAGTATGGTTTCATACAATGTGCAAATGATCCTACTCTTCCGTTTTGTCTTAATTATAACATGGCATTGTCCAACGAGTCCATGAACCCCAGTAAACTGAAGCGGCATCTGAACTCAAATCATCCAGGATTGAAAGACAAGCCGAAATGTTATTTCGCATCCATTCGGTCCAACTTAGAGCAGCAATAAAAAATAATGAAGAAATTTTCCTCAATTCCTGTCAAAGCTCAGTTTTCAAGCTATAAAATTGCGAATCTTTTGGTCAAACAAAAGAAATCTGATTTGGACGCTGAGACAATCATATTGCCGTCTTTACGAATCGCAGTTGAGACTATGGAGTTGGGACCCGACGCTGTTGAAAAAATATATAAGATTCCACTGTCTTACCAGACGATGGGACGTCGGATTGCTGACGTTTAGACAGATTTGGACAATCAAATTGCAGAGCATTTTGCGGAAGCCGACGACATCAAAAAGCTCTGGGCAATGCAAATCAATGAAAGTACTGACATCAGCTGAAAGGCGCAACTGCTCGCATACGTCAAACGTGAAAGACTAAAGACGTAGACAGATAAATAAGAGTTTGCTTATTCAGCAATGAGCCGCGTTTTGAGCTCATCTGCTCCAAAGAAAATGCTCAACTATCTCATTAATTATGAAATATCTTTTGAATAAACACTGATTTCTTGTTTTTTTGTGAGGTGTGCCACGCAAATTTTTTACCAGTTTAGTGTGCCATGAACGATTTTCGGTTGGACAACACTGGTTTGAAGCCTTGATTGCTTGCTTGATTGTCGGTCGCCAAAACTTTGGATCGATTTTTAACCCACTTCCTCGTAAGCTAGGAAGCTAAAATTTTGCAGGCAGACTCATACCGACGATAAAAACAATGTATCAAAATTTCAGATCGATCGCATGTACTGTAATTAAGTTATAGAATTTTAAGATTATTTTATTTATCTCTATGTATCATGTTAAATTTTTGAGATAGTGTAAGGGTGCGCATTATATTGAACAACCTTCCTGTCGCGCAATTAGGTGCGTATTTTATTGACAACACTTTTTATAAACATATTCCTGATCAGTGCGCATTATATTAAACATGTTTTACGAAACATCTACAATTTTGTATTGTTGGATGGTCTTGTGCTGCGTATTATAATGAACATTCTTTTAGTTACGTCTCGTACATAAAGGATTTATAGTCAAAAACATGGTTTTTAAATCCCTTATATTAACTTCACCGCCGTCTCTGTCGTTCTGTCGTCATCTCTCTCTGTCTGTCTTGGGCGGGCGAAAAAACTAAAGTAAAAAAATGACCCACTTCCCGTGATCCGATCGAGCTGACATTCTGCACAGGACCCGTCTCACCTAACAATGCATCGTACAAAATTTCAGATCGATCGAACGTACCGTAATTAAATTAATGCATTTTTAGTTTATCCTTATATAACGTATGTAATTAAATTTCACGGTTTGTTAAATGTTGTTTTTTTCACGTGAGAGCTCAGTTCGCGCGTTGACGCGACCCATCGAAGTACCGGCGTGCTTTTGTTTACATTTTACGTGTCATGCTGAGCTCGGTCTAGGGTTATGAAGCAAAATTGAGTTAAGACAGATTCAGTCTGTAAATGTTTGTCGCGTTTGAAAATAATCAATACTGTTACTTATGTCTCATATATAAGGGATTTATAGTCAAAAACTTTGTTAAATCCCTTATATTAACTTCACGGCCGTCTCTGTCTCTCCGTCGTTCTGTCGTCATCTCTCTCTGTCTGTCTTGGGCGGGCGGAAAAGCAAAAGTAAAAAATGACCCACTTCCGTGATCCGATCAAACTGAAATTTGGCACACGGACCCGTCTCGACTAACAATGCATCGTATCAAAATTTCAGATCGATCGAACGTACCGTAATTAAATTTATGCATTTTAGTTTATCCTTATATAACGTATGTAATTCAAATTCACTGTTTGTTATTGTTTTTTTTCACGTGATTGTTCAGTCACGCGTTGACGCGACCCATCGAAGTACCGGCGTGCTTTTGTTTACATTTTACGTGTCACGCTGAGCTCGGTCAAGCGATCGGTGACCAGACTTTTCCCCTCTCACATCCCCCCAGGGTTATGAAGCAAAGTTGAGTTAAGACAGATTCGGTCTGTAAATGTTAGTCGCGTTTGAAAATAATCAATACTGTTAGTTATGTCTCATTTATAAGGGATTTATAGTCAAAAACTTTGTTTTTACGGGTTTGTTTTATTTTTAAGGGTTTGTTTTATTTATGGTTTTCTGTTATTAAATCCCTTATATTAACTTCGAAATCGTGTCTGTCTCTCTGTCTTGGGCGGGCGGAAAAACAAAAGTAACAAATAACCCACTTCCCATGAAGCCATTGAGCTGAAATTTGGCACATGGATCCGTGTTACCTATCAATGCATCGTGTCAAAATTTCAGATAGATGGAACGTACCGTAATTAAATTAAATACAAAATACACAAACAAATTGTTTGTGTATTTTGTATTTTATTTAAAAGCTTTATCGCAGTCCCATTCTGTATGACGTAATTAAATTAATGCATTTTAGTTTATCTATATAAAACTATATGTAGCAGTCGCTATTGTTTACATTTTACGGGTCACTTGACTTCACGCCAGCCATCGTTGACCACATTCATGTTTTAACCAGGTGGAATTCACTCAGTTTCAGGCTGTTAATGTTTTCGCGTTGGAACATAATCAATACATTAAGTTCTGTCTCATATATAAGGGATTTATAGTCAAAAACTTTGTTTGTACGGGGTTGTTTATTTTTCTTTTCATCCTACCACACTAGCCAACAGTGATCGGTCGACCCCAGCGAGACTCATTCGTCTTGCTCATTTACACATTCTTGTTTACACATGCTCGTTTACACATGCTCGTTTACACATGCTCGTTTTGGTGAAATATATATAGAGATTTTTAATTTTAGGTTGTAATGTATTGTAAATATTATTTTTCTATTATTCGTTTAGCTTCGAATGCCATTCTAAATATTTTGTCCAAAAATGTTCATCCATTTGGCATTATAGAGACAGAAAAAACAATTTTCATATTGGAAGTGTATTAAAATTGTATTTCCTATCAGCAATGCACCACCAAGCAAACGTTACTGATTTATTTAATCTGCAGTTTTATTCGAGACAATATAGCTTTTTATAAGATTAATGAGAAGATATTAAATTTTGTTTTTCTATTTTGTATAAGGAAAACAGTGGTGAAGTTTATAGTTGTGCTAAGAATCGAAATCCCTATTTTAAAAAATCTCAAATTTGCACACCTTGGTGTGGTGGAATGCCTACACTTTTGAAAATATGTGTGTGTGTGTTAATCCGTATGTGTGTATGATTTTGTGTTTGAACACTAAAGCTTGAGTACCGTTTAAGCTAGATGAACGGAATTTCAGAAATAAGTAATAGATCCTATGTGCAGGTTTCTATCACATCAATGCCGCACTACAAAGCACTGACACTGATGTATTTAATATGGCATTGTTAAGTAAAAAATGATTTAGTAAGATCAATGAAAAGGTGTCAATTTATTTTAAACCCAAAAAATGTAATTAAAATTCAATGAGACATATAATTAATAACGTGTATTTCATAAATGTTTCATTGTATTTTAAATTTAAGTTTTTGATAGATGTATAACATTCGAAAAAATAATAAACTTAATAAAATCGTATATTTTTAAATACTTGAGAACCATAAATTATTTATAATGACTTTAATTTATATGTAAGCCTTTACTACTATTTATTGTTATCCTTTCTTCTATTTTCTTTAATCTATTTATCCAAGTGGCATGCCACTTGACTTCGATCCCTTCAATTAGCGATACACCTTCAATTAGCAGCTATAATTCTCCTACCCGTTGACTGAACTTTCGACCCACAGACCAGAAACCAGACGTTGGCTTGCACACGACACATTATGACATATTACGAGGGCTAGACTAGGTGACCACCAAAGCACACGTCACATTATGACATATTATGAGGGCTAAACTAGATGACCCTCCAAAGGACACGACACATTATGACATATTACGAGGATTGGACTAGGTAACCACCAAAGGAGATAAAATATTTTGGGGGCTAGCCTAGGTGACCACCAAAAGACATGACACATTATGACATATTACGAGGGTTAGACTAGGTGACCACCAAAGGACACGACAAAATATGACATATTACGAAGGCTACACTAGGTGACAACCCAGGGCCACAATACATTATGACATATTACGAGGGCTAGACTAGGTGACCACCAAAGGACACGACACGTTATGACATATTACGAGGGCTAGACTAGGTGACCATCAAAGGACACGATACATTATGACATATTTTGAGGGCTAGACTAGGTAAAAACCAAAAGACACGACACATTATGACATATTACGAGGGCTAGACTAGGTGAAAACCAAAGGAAACGCGCTGGCAAAGGTTATGGGAAAGATAAATAAAGGAAGTTATCAATCTATCTATATATATATCTATCTATCTATCTTTGGCAATGCCAAAGTCCGATATGTTAGGTGTTAGGTGCTAGTCACATATGATTACAGTCGCTGTACGGATCTTAGACAAAGCATCTTAAATGCATTGTCGATGATGAAAACCAAAGTAACCGTTGAGGGTCGGGTAAATCCGAAGCGACCGTTTCGTCCCCCTCAATTTAATAGCAACGCTATCGAGTGGTGCCGGTTTAGGGCCAGGAGCGCCAGTACGGATTAGCAAAAGGTGCCACGAAGAACGCATTGGACGCCAGCTCTGAGGAAACCCTCCAGTGGGGGTTACACCCTAGGTAGTTCTTTGACGATCCCCCGCTCTGCGGCGGTCCTAACCATGGAGATCCATGTGCTTTGCGGGGTGGTGCCAAAGTGGTAGCGGTTCGTAGTAGGGAATTCTACCACCTCCTTGTGAGGACAACTTTAGTGGGAGGCATTTTCGACTTTATATCCTGGATGCCCAGGTGGCTGCTTATGAAGCGACCGCTTCCGGGGGGGGGCGGGGGTTCCTCAGCTGTTACGTCCCTTTGGGGGCCTGATGGCTTGTCTTCCGGGGAAGACCCGTAAAGAGCATTAGGCTCGGGGCTTCTAATTTTCTTCCACATGTAGGATCTACCTATCTTCCTATCTACCTACCTATCTACCTACCGATCTACCTACCTTTCTACCTACCTATCTACCTACCTATCTACCTACCTATCTATCTACCTATCTACCTACCGACCGATCTACCTACCGACCGATCTACCTACCGACCGATCTACCTACCGACCGATCTACCTACCGACCGATCTACCTACCGACCGATCTACCTACCGACCGATCTACCTACCGACCGATCTACCTACCGACCGATCTACCTACCGACCGATCTACCTACCTACCGATCTACCTACCTACCGATCTACCTACCTACCTATCTACCTACCTACCTAACTATCTATCTACCTACCTACCTATCTATCTACATACCTACCTATCTATCTACCTACCTACCTATCTATCTACCTATCTACCTACCTACCTACCTAACTACCTACCTACCTACCTACCTACCTACCTACCTACCTACCTACCTAATCTAAATCTAAATCTAAATCTAAATCTAAATCTAAATCTAAATCTAAATCTAAATCTAAATCTAAATCTAAATCTAAATCTCTATCTATCTATCTATCTATCTATCTATCTATCTATCTATCTATCTATCTATCTATCTATCTATCTATCTATCTATCTATCTATCTATCTATCTATCTATCTATCTATCTATCTATCTATCTATCTATCTATCTATCTATCTATCTATCTATCTATCTATCTATCTATCTATCTATCTATCTATCTATCTATCTATCTATCTATCTATCTATCTATCTATATCTATCTATCTATCTATCTATCTATCTATCTATATCTATCTATCTATCTATCTATCTATCTATCTATCTATCTATCTATCTATCTATCTATCTATCTATCTAATCTATCTATCTATCTACTATCTATCTATCTATCTATCTATCTATCTATCTATCTATCTATCTATCTATCTAGCTATCTGTCTATCTGTCTATCTGTCTGTCTGTCTGTCTGTCTGTATGTCTGTCTGTCTGTCTGTCTGTCTGTCTGTCTGTCTGTCTGTCTATCTATCTATCTATCTATCTATCTAACAACTTCATCAATCACATCTGTCGCTCTGCCTACACTGCCATTCGTCGGATCAGCTCAATCCGTCATTACTTAACAGTTGGTGCAACAAAAACTCTAGTCTGTGCTCTTGTACTACCTCATATGGATTACTGCAATTCTCTTCTGTCAGGTGCGCCAAAACAATCCATTGAAAAACTACAGAAAGTTCAAAATTCTGCTGCCAGACTGGTGCTCAAGGAAAAAAAAACATGACCATGTTACTCCACTTCTTCGCTAACTTCATTGGCTGCCTATACAAGCCCGTATTGATTACAAACTGGCCGTTCTATGTCACAACTTCTTTTCGGACTCATGCCCATCGTATCTTACTGAACTTTTGTCGGTCTACTCACCCACTCGCCAGCTACGATCTTCTGCAGACACACACGTTCTCTCTGTTCTTACGACACGCACCAAAACATTTGGTGAAAGTTTGTTCTCTTTTTGTGCAGCCAAACAATGGAATACTATATCATTACACATACGTAGTATTCAAACAACCAAGTCCTTCAAGAGTCAAGACTGCACTTAAGACACATCTTTTCAAAATTTATTTTCAAAATTAATGAAACAACATCTCTTGTAAATGATTAACGTAGCTTATGTATCATGTACTGTAATTTTGTGTTTGTTATGATATGAAAGTTAATTTAATACTTATAGGTATGTTATTTCTTTCATGTAAAGCGCTGTGAGCCCAGTTCCTTACTGGGATACAGCGCTATATAAATAATCAATTTATTATTATTATTATTATTAATTTAGTAAGGATTTTTATGGTAGTACTATAACTATAATATTATTATAAAACAGCAGTTTTAGTTTTTTTTAAATTCTTTTTAAAATGTTTTATTTTAAATTTAATCGATATTAAGTATTTTTTTTTAAAATTGGGGTCACCTGAATATATTTAATTTCCTTTAAATCACTTTGCACAGTCTTTAAATATTTAATATTATCTTAAATACGTATTTAAATATATTTTAAATTACATATAACTTTCTATGATAATCATTTACATGTAGTATTGTATAAGGGTAAATTTTATGTTTTGTATTATAAGTGTAATAAAAATCTAATTAGTAAATTTTTTTAAAGATGTTTTTTATAAGGTTAGAGAGCAAATAGTGTTTTAATTTATCTTGGAAACAATTACTTTTTTTAAATGTATTTATGTCTTAATTTTACATGTATGTTAGTATGTATATTTGTGTGCATGTTTATATGAAATACTGAGTCTTCAAAAGTCATCAGTGACCCCCACTGGAAGGTTTCCTCAGAGCTGGTGTCCGCTGCGTTCATCGGGGTAAATTTTGAAAATCCGTACTGGCGCTCCTGGCCCTAAATTGGCACCGCTCAATGGAGTTGCTAGTAAAACATGAGGGGGACGAAACGGTCGCTTTTGAGTAACCCGACACTCAACGGGTACTTGTGTTTTCATTATTTGCATAGCACCTAGATGCTTTGCCTAAGATCCGTATAGCGACTGTAATCATATGTGACTAGCACCTAACACCTAACATATCGGACTTCGGCATTGCTTGCCAGGAGTTGTCGGGTTCGGTTTGCGGTCAGGTCCACGACCCTACACACCCACCCCCTCTCGATGGTGTTAGATACACTACATTATCTGAATGCTCGAAAACTAATGAAACAAATTCCACACTATGCTTATGGACGGTAAACCTTTTGTCTTTTCACTGTTAACTGTCCTAAAAAATAAATATCGGATATAAAAATGTAATTAAATTCCTTAATAACCTTGTGCATACTAAATTTCTTTGGCTAACACTTACCTAACCTCTTCAGGACTCCTAAAGTGCTAGACAGACATTTTTTCATAGAAGTTGGTAGGGCTGATTTTTTTTTATAATTTTAATTTCCGATTGTTTCATTACAAAAATCAAGGCCACTTTGATGTGATTAAAAATAATATTTTAAAAAATTCCATTGTGTGTGCATTAGCATTTAGTACCATATTTTGATATATTTCTGCCATATTAATTATCTTCTTCCACATATGGCAGTTCACTGACTTAATGGCATTCCCGGTTTACACTGTCATTTGAAGAGTAGACCTTATAACATTATTATAACGCTGTGTTAAATAATTGAATGATAAGTCATAATAATTGAGATTCTTCTTTTTTTTATTAGAGTAAAAATCTGACCAAAAAAATAAAATAACAATTAAAAAAGATTTTAAAATTTTTTTACAAGGGCAATGATGAAAATAAACATTGACAGTCATTAAAATAATGTTTGCGCAATCGGAAATTTCAATCGCTAAGCTAGTACATAAAAATATGTACAACTGTATACAGTATAGTCTTAAACTTTTAATATAAATGTGGTTTTAATGAAAATGAATCAAGTAAATATAATAATCCCCATAAGTCTTGTTAAATATTACTATTACAAGTAAAATAAAATATTACAAGTATAAGGCATTTCTGCATAGCTTAAAAATATTAACTAAATACATTCAGTTTGTTTAATAAAGATTCAAAAGTATGTATTTTGGATGGATGGTAATGAAAACTAACATAATGTAAAACAATGGATGTCAAACAAAAATAGTTCATTTCATAGCAAGTGAAACTTTGTTCCACCAACATATAAATGTCTCCATATCCATGTCTACGATCTGTATACCCAAGACAACAAATAAATGTTTCTTTAGTTTAAACATATATTTTTCTCTACACCACACACATCTGTTTCTCTACACCACACACATCTGTTTCTCTACACCACACACATCTGTTTCTCTACACCACACACATCTGTTTCTCTACACCACACACATCTGTTTCTCTAGCCAACACATGCAAGTTTCTCTACACCACACACATCTGTTTCTCTACACCACACACATCTGTTTCTCTAGCCAACACATGCAAGTTTCTCTACACCACACACATCTGTTTCTCTACACCACACACATCTGTTTCTCTAGCCAACACATACAAGTTTATCTACACCACACAAATCTGTTTCTGTACACCACACACATCTGTTTCTCTACACCACACACATCTGTTTCTCTACACCACACACATCTGTTTCTCTACACCACGCACATCTGTTTCTCTACCCCACACACATCTGTTTCTCTACACCACACACATCTGTTTCTCTACACCAAACACATCTGTTTCTCTACACCACACTCATCTGTTTCTCTTCAACAAACACATCCTTTTCTCTACACCACACACATCTGTTTCTCTACAACCACACACATCTGTTTCTCTACACCACACACATCTATTTCTCTACACCACACACATCTGTTTCTCTAGCCAACACATACAAGTTTCTCTACACCACACACATCTGTTTCTCTACACCTCACACATCTGTTTTTCTACACCACACACATCTGTTTTTCTACACCACACACATCTGTTTCTCTACACCACACACTTCTGTTTCTCTACACCACACACATCTGTTTCTCTACACCTCACACATCTGTTTTTCTACACCACACACATCTGTTTTTCTACACCACACACATCTGTTTCTCTACACCACACACATCTGTTTCTCTAGCCAACACATACAAGTTTCTCTACACCACACACATCTGTTTCTCTAGTCAACACATGCAAGTTTCTCTATCCCCATATATGTTTCTGGTAACGTGAATTAAAAATTGTTTTGTCCAGGATATAACTCAAGAAAGGAGGAGGCCTCATTTCCTACTCCGATATTTAATGGGGGTTTTTGCCCGTTAGCGGCCCAAATCTGCATATATAATTCTATACGTCGCCCAACCATGCGGGGCACCACGCACGCACGACGACTCTCTAGCCCTCTTCCCGCCCCCTTCACCAAAGCGAGTATGTGCAAATGAGTATGACGAATGACCCTCGCTGGGGTCGACCAATGTCTCCAGACCAACAATGGTCCATGCGTTCACTTGCATTGTCCCTTCACACAATAACGTGAGATTCGTAGTGTACTGGTTATTACTTCCGCCTTACACGGGGAAGGTCCTGGGTTCAAGCCCCAGCGAAAACATTTTTTTATAATTTCTTTTTAAATGTCTGTTTGTGCCCGTTCTTTTGCCCTTTTATTGCCAACATGGCTGACCATCGCTAGAGTCGGCCAATTACATTTTATGGGTGGCAAGCTAATGTAATAAAAAGGGTGGTGGGCAAGTAGATAACCACAGTTCGAATGTCTCGAAACCAACAATGAGTCGGCAGTTCCCGGAAGTCCCCCCCCCCAAACCGACATTCACTAGCATTGTTTTGATTTCTTCGTGCTGTAGTCTGTGTCCGTTCTTTCTACACTTATAATGTGCTTCAAAGAAATTGGACCAACTAAATTGTTGCTTATGATTTTTTTAAACTTTCCCCAGCTATTTCCCACAACAAGACCATATTTCTCAAAGGACAATGCAATACAAATGTATTGAACATGTTCCTTGTTTCCGACCTTCAAAATTTAACTGATCTGAAAATGTCACATATGAAGCAGTTCATAGAATACTTCGTAAATGAAAGAAGAGATTCCCCACGAGATTTCAAAATCGCTATTTATGATCCTTATGAGAACAAAACTAGGCTCAACATTGAACAAAAATATTCAACAAGCGAAATCCTAGAAGCAGTAGATGAGTTAAGAGATTCGAAAGCAAAAAATGCATCAGCTGAACAGAAGCATCACTATCTTTTGCAGGCAATAGATAACACCTTAGCCAACACCTTAGCCAACACCTTAGCCAACACCTTAGCCAACACCTTAGCCAATACCTTAGCAAACAAAGACAAAACATTTAACAACTTTACTATAGCATGGTTTGTAAGATGTGATTGGGACTGTTAAGAAATAGTTGAAACATTTGATGCTCTTGCCATTTCATTTGATGAGAAGCAACTTTTAGATTTTTTGTATGAATCGACAGTGGAAGAACCCATAGAAATTAAATACACGGATTATTACATAAACATACCTATCGACCTCAAAGCATCAAAACGATTTGACCTTTAAAATACTTTTGTTTTGGTCCGTGCACATCTTTGGGACCTCCTTATCATATTTGCAAAAGACCCGAACCCTCTATCTGGTATGGTTCAGGAGGATTTGCTGTTCAAAATGCAAAAAGACAGGCCGGACATTTCAAATATATAAACGCAATTCCCAAGGGATATTGCGTTAAAAAATCAAATTATATATCAAAAATAGAGTGGAATATATATAGATTTATGGAGCAAAATGTCAATGTGAATACATATTAAAAAATCAAAATAACCCAGGTTTATAAATATTAAGTCAGTATATGATTTTAAAATGAGATAAAGGAAACAACAACATGACATCAGACAGATTTTCTTTGTTTGCTTGCCATCAGTTTCCAAAGTTTTTGTCTAATAAAGTGAAACTGTTCTCTCCAACAAATGTATCAAACCTTACCTACGTTTTATCTTATTACATAGCCCCATCAACCAATCTCATCAAATCGCGACGCTTATCAACTTTATCAATTATGTGTGTATATCTATATCTATATCTATATATATATATATATATATATATATATATATATATATTATTATATTAAGCTAACCCATAACTCAATTTCTATTTAGTTGATCCCAACTTAGACCCCCCCCCCGGACGGAGCTTCGTTGACCACTGATAGCAAATAAATTTTGCTCAACTGGCATTCTAATTTCTTTCATTTCAATGCCAGTGTCCGTAGAGTGAAGTTTTAAGGCCACCCACTTGGCGTAGATTTGGGGAGCCGAGTACATAAGAGGGTTGAGGGCAGAGTTGACTGGGAGGACGGAAACCACCAGCCATGATAATATTGCCTTGCTAACAGCATAACCCTTGATTGACAACAATCCCACTACACGTAAATGACATCAGAAATTTGAAATAGCTACTAAAAAAAATTAAAAACCGTTAAAAACAAGATTTTGGCTATAAATCCTTTATAAACGAGACATAAATAAATGAATGTTCATTATAATACGCAGCGCATGACAATCCATAGGTCCAAGATTTTAGTTATGTCTCGTAAAACATATTTAATATAATGGGCACCGATCGGAAATATATTTTTAAAAATTATCGTTCATATAATACGCAATATAATATACGCACCGCGACTCTATATCTAAAAATAATAACATCATACATAGAGATAAATATAATAATCTAAAAATTAAATGATTTAATGACAGTACATGCGATCGATCTGAAATTTTGCTACATCGTTTTTATCATTGGCACGAAACTGCCTGCAAAATTTCAGCTCACTACGTTACGAGGAAGGGGATTAAAAATCGATCCAATTTTTTTTCGACAAACAAGCAACCAAACAGACACCTCGAGTTAATATAAAGGATTTAAATAGGTGTCGGGCAACCTTGAATTCTTTTTGCGCGGCGGTCAGTGCTCTTATGTGTCATGTTTTGTTTAGCGAACAAGAAATGTAACATGACAGCCTGCCCAGCAGTGATCAGGAGAAAGAGAAGGCAATTGAAACCTATGTACACGGTGATGCCAAATAGCATCCCCCTCATCCCTGCTACCCTTAGGTAAACATGTGGCGTTAGATGAATAGATTCCCCAATGAGGAAAGAGAGCTGGGGTCAGGGATAGACCACAGCTAAGAAGCCAGGCAGAAACCACAGCCGCCATGACAGTCGGCTTTGTCAACCTGTAATTGCAGAAGGGTAAACGTATTACGAGTAGAAGATCAAACGTGATCAGCAACACAAATAAGATTGACGATTCATTAGACATGGTCGATATCACTCCAGATGCAGAGCAAAGACTTGGGAAAGATACGTGTTATTGACAAATAGGTTATCAATGGTTTCAAGACTGCTAAAAACTGCGTGCAATGACAACAAATTTGGTAAAATGTATGGTGTGTTGACACGACTGAGGTTGATATATGATAGGTTTAAAAATTTACTTTATACCTCAAATATGTTCAAAGAAAGAAAAATGCCTGTTTCATTTAAGTTGTCAACACCAACTGCACCAGCCAGAGAACTGTATCCCAGAGGGCACGTACAATTACACATTGTTTCGTCCTTCCCTCTGGGACATTGTTCAGTATCATAACAAACGTTCAAAGGGTGGGGGATAATTGTACTGTCCTTACAAGCAAAGTAGTAGTTAGGTGGGTGTGGGAATCTGAAATTATATTTTCCCCGTTAATAGTTGGGAGGACAATTAAAACAAATTACAGGTTCATCCTCCACGTACGGACAATAAAAAATTCCGTCATTAAAAAAATGAACAGGAATACAATAGGAATTCCGACACTTGACACTTCTGTTGGGGCATATCAATTTATTACATTATTTGTTTCTCTATCCAACACATACACGTTTCTCTACACCACACATATCTGTTTCTGTACACCACACACATCTGTTTCTCTACACCACACACATCTGTTTCTCTAGCCAACACGTACAAGTTTATCTACACCACACACATCTGTTTCTCTACACCACACCCATCTGTTTCTCTACACCACACACATATGTTTCTCTACACCACACATCTGTTTTTCTAGCCAACACATCCACGTTTCTCTACACCACAAACATCTGTCTTTATACACCACACACATGTGTTTCTCTACACAACACACTTCTGTTTCTCTACACCACACATATCTGTTTCTCTAGCCAACTTATCCAAGTTTCTCTACACGACACACATCTGTTTCTCTACACCACACACATCTGTTTCTCTACACCACACACATCTGTTTCTCTAGCCAACACATACAAGTTTCTCTACACCACAAATATCTGTTTCTCTAGCCAACACATACAAGTTTCTCTACACGACACACATCTGTTTCTCTACAATAGACACATCTGTTTTTCTACACCACACACATCTGTTTCTCTACATGACCACACACTTCTGTTTCTCTACACCACACACATCTGTTTCTCTAGCCAACTTATTCAAGTTTCTTTACACAACACACATCTGTTTCTCAACACCACACACATCTGTTTCTCTACACCACACACATCTGTTTCTCTACAACAAACACATCTGTTTCTCTACACCAAACACATCTGTTTCTCTACAACGACACACATATGTTTCTCTACACCACACACATCTGTTTCTCTACACCACACACATCATTTTCTCTAGCCAACACATGCAAGTTTCTCTACTCCACACACAACTGTTTCTCTACACCGCACACATCTGTTTCTCTACACAACACACATCTGTTTCTCTAGCTAACACATACAAGCTTCTCTACACCACAAACATCTGTTTCTCTAGCCAACACATACAAGTTTCTCTACACCACACACATCTGTTTCTCTAGCCAACACATGCAAGTTTCTCTATCCCCATATATGTTTCTGGTAACGTGAATTAAAAATTGTTTTGTCCAGGATATAACTCAAGACAGGAGGAGGCCTCATTACCTACTCCGATATTTAGTGAGGTTTTTTTTGCCCGTTAGCGGCCCAAATCTGCATATATAATTCTCTACGTCGCCCAACCATGTGGGACACCACGCACGCAGGCCGACTCTCTAGCCCTCTTCCCGCCCCCTTTACCAAAGCGAGTATGTGCAAATGAGCATGACGAATGACCCTCGGTGGGGTCGACCAATGTCTCGAGACCAACAATGGTCCATGCGTTCACTTGCATTGTGCCTTCACAGAATAACGTAGGATTCGTAGTGTAATGGTTATCACTTCTGCCTTACACGGGGAAGGTCCTGGGTTCAAGCCACAGCGAAAAGATTATTTTATAATTTCTTTTTAAAAATGTCTGTTTGTGCCTGTTCTTTTACCCCTTTATTGCCAACATGGCTGACCATCGCTAGGGTCGGCCAATTACATTTTATGGTTGGCAACCTAATGTGGTAAAGGGTGATGGGCAAGTAGATAACCACAGTTCGAATGTCTCGAAACCAACAATGAGTCGGCAGTTCCCGGAAGTCAAACCGACGTTCACTAGCATTGTTTTGAATTCTTCGTGCTGTTGTTTGTGTCCGTTCTTTCTCCACTTATAATGTGCTTCAAAGACATTGGAGCAACTAAATTGTTGATTATGATTTTTTTAAAACTTTCCCCAGCTATTTCCCACAACAAGAACATATTTCTCAAAGGACAATGCAATACAAATGATTTGAACATGTTCCTTGTTTCCGACCTTCAAAACTTAACTGATCTGAAAATGTCTCATATGAAGCAGTTCATAGAATACTTCGTAAATGAAAGAAGAGATTCCCCACGAGATTTCAAAATCGCGATTTATGATCCTTATGAGAACAAAACTAGGCTCAACATTGAACGAAAAGATTCAAAAAACGAAATCCTAGAAGCAGTAGATGAGTTAAGAGATTCGAAAGCAAAAAATGCATTAGCTGAACACAATCATCACTATCTTTTTCAGGCAATAGATAACACCTTAGCCAAAACCTTAGCCAACACCTTAGCCAACACCTCAGCCAACAACGACAAAACATTTAACAACTTTACTATGGCTTGGTTTGTAGGATGTGATTGGGACTGTTAACAAACAGTGGAAAAATGTGATGCTCTTGCCGATTCATTTGATGAGAAGCAACTTTTAGATTTTTTGTATGAATTGACAGTGGAAGAACCCATAGAAATTAAATACACGGATTATTATATAAACATACCTATCGACCTCAAAGCATCAAAACGATTTGACCTTTAAAATACTTTTGTTTTGGCCCGTGCACATCTTTGCGACCTCCTTAACATATTTGCAAAAGATCCGAACACTCTATCTGTTATGGTTCAGGAGGATTTGCTGTTCAAAATGCAAAAAGACAGGCCGGACATTTCAAATATATAAACGCAATTCCCAAGGGAAATTGCGTTAAAAAATCAAATTATATATCAAAAATAGAGTGGAATATATATAGATTTATGGAGCAAAATGTCAATGTGAATACATATTAAAAATCGAAATAACCCAGGTTTATAAATATTAAGTCAGTATATGATTTAAAAATGAGATAAAGGAAACAACAACATGACATCAGACAGATTTTCTTTGTTTGCTTTCCATCAGTTTCCAAAGCTTTTGTCTAATAAAGTGAAACTGTTCTCTCCAACAAATGTATCAAACCTTACCTACGTTTTATCTTATTACATAGCTCCATCAACCAATCTCATCAAATCGCGACGCCTATCAACTTTATCAATTCTGTGTGTATATCTATATATATATATATATATATATATATATATATATTTATTTATATATATATATATATATATATTTATATTATTTTATGCTAACCCATAACTCAATTTCTAGTTAGTTGCTCCCAACTTAGACCCCCCTGACGGAGTTTCGTCGACCTCTGATAGCTAATCTTTTTTGCTCAACTGGCATTCTAATTTCTTTCATTTCAATGCCAATGTCCGTAGAGTGAAGTTTGAAGGCCACCCACTTGGCGTAGATTTAGGGAGCCGAGCAAATATGAGGGTTGATGGCAGAGTTGACTGGGAGGACGGAAACCACCAGCCATGAAAATATTGCCTTGCTAACAGCATAACCCTTGATTGACAACAATCCCACTACACGTAAAGGAAATCAGAAATTTGAAATAGCTACTAAAAAAATTTAAAAACCGTTAAAAACAAGATTTTGGCTATAAATCCTTTATAAACGAGACATAAATAAATGAATGTTCATTATAATACGCAGCGCACGACAATCCATAGGTCCAACATTTTAGTTATGTCTAGTAGAACATGTTTAATATAATGCGCACCGATCGGAATATATTATTAAAAATTATCGTCCATATAATACGCAATATAATATACGCACCGCGACACTATATCTAAAAATAATAACATCATGCATAGAGATAAATATAATAATCTAAAAATTAAATGATTTAATGACAGTACATGCGATCGATCCGAAATTTTGCTACATCGTTTTTATCATCGGCACGAAACTGCCTGCAAAATTTCAGCTCACTACGTTACGAGGAAGTGGATTAAAAATCGATCCAAAGTTTTTTCGACAAACAAGCAACCAAACAGACACCTCGAGGTAATATAAAGGATTTAAATAGGTGTCGGGCAAACTTGAATTCTTTTTGCGCGGCGGTCAGTGCTCTTATGTGTCATGTTTTGTTTAGCGAACAAGAAATGGAACATGACAGCCTGCCCAGCAGTGATCAGGAGAAAGAGAAGGCAATTGAAACCTATGTACACGGTGATGCCAAATAGCATCCCCCTCATCCCTGCTACCCTTAGGTAAACATGTTGCGTTAGATGAATAGATTCCCCAATGAGGAAAGAGAGCTGGGGTCAGGGATAGACCACAGCTAAGAAGCCAGGCAGAAACCACAGCCGCCATGACAGTCGGCTTTGTCAACCTGTAATTGCAGAAGGGTAAACGTATTACGAGTAGAAGATCAAACGTGATCAGCAACACAAATAAGATTGACGATTCATTAGACATGGTCGATATCACTCCAGATGCAGAGCAAAGACTTGGGAAAGATACGTGTTATTGACAAATAGGTTATCAATGGTTTCAAGACTGCTAAAAACTGCGTGCAATGACAACAAATTTGGTAAAATGTATGGTGTGTTGACACGACTGAGGTTGATATATGATAGGTTTAAAAATTTACTTTATACCTCAAATATGTTCAAAGAAAGAAAAATGCCTGTTTCATTTAAGTTGTCAACACCAACTGCACCAGCCAGAGAACTGTATCCCAGAGGGCACGTACCATTACACATTGTTTCGTCCCTTCCCTCTGGGACATTGTTCAGTATCATAACAAACGTTCAAAGGGTGGGGGATAATTGTACTGTCCTTACAAGCAAAGTAGTAGTTAGGTGGATGTGGGAATCTGAAATTATATTTTCCCCGTTAATAGTTGGGAGGACAATTAAAACAAATTACAGGTTCATCCTCCACGTACGGACAATCAAAAAATTCCGTCATTAAACAAATGAACAGGAATACAATAGGAATTCCGACACTTGAGATTTCTGTTGGGGCATATCAATTTATTACATTATTTGTTTCTCTATTCAACACATACACGTTTCTCTACACCACAGATATATGTTTCTCTACACCACACACATCTGTTTCTCTACACCACACACATCTGTTTCTCTAGCCAACACATACAAGTTTCTCTACACCACACACATCTGTTTCTCAAGCCAACACATGCAAGTTTCTCTATCCCCATATATGTTTCTGGTTACGTGAAGTAAAAAAATCTTGTACAGGATTTAACACAAGACAGGAGGATGCCTCATTTCCTACTCCGATATTTAGTGGGTTTTTTCCCCGTTAGCGGCCCAAATCTGCATATATAATTCTCTACGTCACCCAACCATGTGGGACACCACGCACGCAGGCCGACTCTCTAGCCCTCTTCCCGCCCCCTTCACCAAAGCGAGTATGTGCAAATGAGCATGACGAATGACCCTCGGTGGGTCGACCAATGTCTCGAGACCAACAATGGTCCATGCGTTCACTTGCATTGTCCCTTCAAAGAATAACGTAGGATTCGTAGTGTAATGGTTATCACTTCTGCCTTACACGGGGAAGGTCCTGGGTTCAAGCCCCAGCGAAAACATTATTTTATAATTTCTTTTTTAAAATGTCTGTTTGTGCCCGTTCTTTTAACCCTTTATTGCCAACATGGCTGACCATCGATAGGGTCGGCCAATTACATTTTATGGTTGGCAACCTAATGTGGTAAAGGGTGATGGGCAAGTAGATAACCACAGTTCGAATGTCTCGAAACCAACAATGAGTCGGCAGTTCCCGGAAGTCCCCCCCCAAACCGACGTTCACTAGCATTGTTTTGATTTCTTCGTGCTGTTGTTTGTGTCCGTTCTTTCTCCACTTATAATGTGCTTCAAAGACATTGGAGCAACTAAATTGTTAATTATGATTTTTTTTAAACTTTCCCCAGCTATTTCCCACAACAAGAACATATTTCTCAAAGGACAATGCAATACAAATGATTTGAACATGTTCCTTGTTTCCGACCTTCAAAACTTAACTGATCTGAAAATGTCTCATATGAAGCAGTTCATAGAATACTTCGT